>CM031242.1:970868373-971468373 GCA_018340775.1 Taxus wallichiana var. yunnanensis
TTAATTCAATATTACTATTATATATGTTTAATCATGAATTAATCAATTGCACAACCTCTCAGAACAAACAATTACATCTTATATATTTACATTACGCGTTCTAACTAGAAAATTTTGCACTTGATACTTAATACAAAAAGGAGCATATTGCACATCACAAACAAACAAGCCTTTTTTTACCACAATTATTCCACAAAAAATTGCCACACTTTACAAAGAATTGTAGATTACTTCAGAAGCATCTCTACTGAAAATTTCATATTCCCACCATTACTACGTATCAGGATATTCTACTGATTTACATTTAGTGATTAATAGTGTCATAGAAAAGTCACATATCCAGCCATTCTTCATATAAATTCCACAATTTTTTAGAAAATAGAAGCAAAATCGATCGTGAAGTTACATTAATCATTAAAAATTCAATTATATATACATATATATATTCCTACGCATAAGTTAAGGAAGAATAATATATTTTTATTATTTTTCGCAATTATAAATAATTTTCCTCTCTAAACATAACGCATTCTTTGATAAATAATAAATCTATAATTAAAATTCTTATTTTTATTATTTCTATTAATATAAATATTTTTCTTAAGAGAATTATCGATTAATTTATACATAATAATTCAGAAATATATGTGGAACTTCTCATGATAATTATTTTTTTCCATTTTTAAATGTAAGTGGATGTTCCACAATTGTATATAAGTGTTGAAAATTTGTAGCTAATTCACACATATAACATTTTCTCATTGAAAATCCATAATCTTATTCAATTTTTCCATTCTAAAATATTGTGGATGTTCCATTTTTCCAATTTATTGAAGTACATTACTAATGTTAATAATTTGGAGCCCGACAAATATACCCACATTTATTCCACAATTTTTCAAAATTTAAAAAAATTGTAGTAATATTTTTTATTGCTTTATATAATTTTATTTTTCCACAATTTTATTTTATTGAATATAATTTGTAGAAAAATCACATCTCTAAACATGTTTTAACAGAAAATCCACATTTTTATTAAAAATAAATATAAAATTTATCACAAAATTACTCACCACAATTAGTCATAAAGGGAAATGTAACAACATTAAAATGAAATCATATCAATGTTGACAATTCCCATTAAATACTTAGAAATTTTCACATTATCTACAATTTAAATTTTTTTACATATTTTAAAAAGTCATATAGAATTGTTTTTAAATATTAATCAAAATACTAGGAATTAATTAATATATATTTTATCATAACATATATTTTAAAGTCTAAGACAAAAATACATTAAATAGTGTGTATTTGTCAAAAAACAAAATGTAGGAAGAATTCAATAGTAAAATACTTCAATTTTTTGTTCCAATTTAATCAATAAAAATAAAACATAATGAAAATTTATGACACTTATTATTGATCATTTGTCTTGCATGTCTTCATCCCAAACATCAAATTCATCTTGAGCTTGACTCCCATTTTATATTGCCTCCGAACTAACATCAAATTCTCCTAAATCAATAAATAAATTTATCCCAGAGTCTTCTCTCTCATCCACGATATCATCATCGACAAGATTCTCAAATATTGTTGAATCATATCCATCATTTGTGTTTTCTATCTCGCCATTTTCTTCTCCTTCACTCTCTTCATGTCCTTTTTGTTGTATATCTTCATATGTGTACTCAATAAGTTCTCATTTTTGTTCTTATACATGTTCTCCAATTTCGTCCATTATTTCTACTTCATCATTACATTGTGTCTCATCCTCATCTATAATATCAACATTATTTGTGTTTAAAAATGATGCATGATGGTTCCATCTTGGATTGTGCTCTATGATAGAAGACGAATTTTGATTTTGCATATCTTGGATGATAAAAATTTGTTCACATTGCTCTGGGAATACATATGGCTCATCTGTGTCCATAAAATCTGATGTTTCAATCATAGGAAAACCATTACCATGCATATAAATCATTATATTATTTCCTTTCTCAATCAATGAAAACCACTTTACTAGAAAGATAACCTTCCTAAAGGACCTGAAGTCAAGTTCCATAATGTCTTCCAAAATTCCATAATACTTCTTCTTTGTTTCAATTTCACTGGAATCCACCACATCAAAATATGTTGATATCCCACAGTCAAATGTATGTATAATCTTATCCATCTTCTCAATGTGAAAGTGCTTACCATATGCCCAAATTTTTACTTAATGTGTCACATGTTAAACAAATATAACATTTACAATGCACAATGTTAATAAATAATTCTTAAATATTAACTACAATACATTTTTTACTAAATAACATTAAAAAAATAAACTATAAGCATGCACACACCTTCCCTAGATTTATTCCATTTATTATTTCTAATTCATCCCTTGATAAATTAAGAGGATCTCTTTTACTTTCTTGTATAATATTATCTCTCAACCAATCCCATGAGCATTTATTTGGCCATGTATTTTTATGATTTTTCAGGTAACTGTGGGACTCGACTCATGGACCCCATCCTTCTACTGCTCTTATAGATGCAATTGTGTTAGCTTCTTCTTTATTTATTTTGTACAGCTCTATCCATTTATCCATGCATTTTTCATGATGTTTGCAAAATAGAGGTGCATTTTCTCATACTCATTTCCATCTGTAAGTGAAATTTAGTAAATTATTAAAATTAATATTATGGATAAACTATATAAGAACTAGATATTTTATAAAACATGATGCATACCTCATAATTTTTTAAAACTCCCTCTTCCTTGTAGTACTTTACCCATTTAGTATACATGGTTGAGAAGATCTCTGATACTTTTTGTACTAGAATGAAAATCAGGTAAGTAATTAGAACTAACATTCACCATTTCTTTGAATGTGATGTAACCCCTTTATGGAACCCTCTGGTCGAGCCTTTTGTTGCACAAAATGCTTCAATACCTTCATTAAATGCTCAACAAGCCACATTGATCTTGATGCGACTGGACCACAATATTCTATCTCATTAACAAGGTGTATGAGATAATGGACTTGTGGATCAAAATATACAGTAGGAAGATACTTTTGAAGTGTACACATTAATATATGTGCTTTATCCTTCCAATATAAAAGGTCTTCCATTTTAATCTCTCTCGAGGACACAAACCTAAAATATAATGTTTAAATATCATTATTTTTGAGTAATAAATCATGTATAATGGTATACAAAAAGATATATTGAATACAATTAAATATTCTATGGTTACCTGATATATTTTGATAAGAAATATATAGTCTTGGTTATATTTTGATCAAAGGTAGTAGGAATAATAATGGGAAGTATAACCTGTAATAAAGAAGTGTAAATTTGTTATAATAATTAATTTATTTAAATGAAATTTAAAAAAAAAAAAAAACATTTCAACTTTAAATATAAACTCCTTAATCATGTTGTGCCAATCATGTGTTTTTAGTCCTATTAGATCCTCATTTTTTTCTCTAGAAAAACAATTCTTGATTGTGGCACCATAACCTATAGGGAACTTTATTTTCTTTATGGCTTCATTGATATGATTTTTCTCCTAATTACTCAATCTCCAAGGAGAAGGGAGGAATGTGTTATCATCAGGATTCGACCATAATGGACACATGACTTTACTCACATCAAGGTCTTTCTTTAATCATATTCCATCTTCCTTTTTTCCATTGATAATAATCCATAGTGATCTTGATACATTGCATCCAATGTGCTCTACAATGGGAATATTCCTATAATACTCAAGTTCATAAAATATTGAGTACCTTTTCATGCTTGGGGGTAGTTTTTCTTCACAGAAAAACAATTATAAATTAGTGTCATACTTAATGTTGGTATAAAATTTTCAACAAAATAAATATATTTTTCCTCACCTCCACCATCATGATAAGCAATATACCAGTCGTTTATAGTCAAAACCCTTGGAATAGGTTCTCTTACTGGTTTCGTGTTAAAATCATTTTGTTTTGTTACTCTGTAAGGATGATTAATAGGAAAGAATTGTCTATATTCATAGTATATATCCTTCTTTAAGTGTTTTGAGTGTCTCACAATTGTTTGAAATCCACATTAATGGGCACCCAACTTTCCCTTTTGCTTGAATACCTATAGTGATGTATAATCACTATGTCAATATAAGATTTTGAATATTTTCAACAAGTATAAAATGATTCACAATATAAAATCTCAAGAATACATTATATAGCCACTGACCACAACATAAAGATAATCCTGGGGCATCAAGAATGGTCCTAAAGCACATCACTCCTCTAAAGAAGAAATATCTCTCCTAACTCTGAGGCCTTGATATTTCATGCATTTGAGCTCCCGCCCATAATATTTTAAGCTCATCAATGAGGGGACTCAAATATACATCCATATTACATACTTGATACTTTCCTATAACCATCAATAAGTTAAAAATAGTTAGATGATATATTATATGTTGAATATTTCATATAACACTAAAGAAATAAAAGATATCAGTCAAGAAGGTTAATCACCTGGAATAATTAGAGTCAACATTATATTTTCCTTCTTTATCGCCATCCATGGTGGGATATTATTGAGGATTGCAACTACTAGCCATGTAGACCATCCCGATGATTGAATTGAGAATGAAATAATCCCGTCCATAGCTATTGAAATTCTAGAATTTTGTTTCTCATGTGAAAAATCTATCCATTTCTCATCAATTTCATTCCATGCCTTACCATCCCCTACATTTCGTAAGGTTCCAACATTGCTTATATTCTCAAAATGCCAACCCATGAGCTTTGCTAATTCATTACATTTAAACATTTTCTTAAGTTGTGGAATTAAAGGAAAATGGCGAAGAAATTTTCATGGAAATGTTTTTGACTCAACAACACCTTGATGCTCATATCTACTAGTATGACATACATCACATTCTTGTAATGATTCTTTCTCACCATAGTATAACATACAATCATTAGGACATGCATGGTAAACATTATAGTTCAATCCTATATTTCTTAAAGAGTGTTTCACTTCCCTGTAAGACTGAGGAAGATGATTACCCTTGGGAAGAACCTTGGTAGAAATAACTCTACATGATAAGAACACAACAATCAATTAGAAACAAATAATATGAAATATTTGTGTATCTAATCATCATAAAACATGATTAAAATTGTTGATATATGGAAATGTCAAGAAATGTAATCTTTAATTATCAAATTTACATACCTCAACAAAGCAGTAAAGGTAGGGTTTGACCACCCAAATATATCCCTTTATATAGAATAACCAAAATATAGTTGATAATACATTGAGATATTTTTTTATTATGGATAAATAGTTTTTGAAAGGGACTATACCCTTGTACAAGAGGGCTCAAAAAGCCAGAATAAAACAATGAAAGAAAATAAAAAGATCAAAATCAAGATAGAACATGAATGTCTTGAAGTAGGAAAAGACCTTCCCATAAAAAAACTAAACCGCTTGAGATCGGCTAAGCAGTGATGTGCGATATTGAACAAAGCTTGCAATGCCAAACCAATAGAACAAGCTGTAGTTTTGAAACATCTACAATTGCACCACAAAAACAAAACAACAATCATATAGGTGGAGAACCCGGTATTCTTTCTAATAGGTTTCTTCTTTTTGTGTACCATTTTATAACCCTACGATACCTCCTCAACAGGAAGATCTACTTCAATATAATTAGTCGACATAAAACCTTTTTCTGTTAAAAATGAAGGAGGGGTATTTTCCTTTTTGCCTTATGCTATCAGCTAGACAACTGATTTCTTATTCCTTAACCACTATTATTTATGAGATGGGAGTTTCTAGAACAGAGATTGAGATTCATGGCATCTATAACCAAATTTTACGGTAGAGCATCTTGTTATCAAAATTCACCCCCTCAAGGTAATTTTGATAACATGCATCAAATTCTTTAGTCCCAAAGCAAATAGATTGATTTAAGGCCCAAAATCATGTTTTGGGGCCCCCTAGAACTTCTTCTAACTCTTCCATCGAGAAGAAAACCCAACGAGTTAGAAAAGGTGAAAAAATTGCAAAAAAACCCAAGCTTGGGGCTGAAAAAATGAAGCAAATTCGGCTAAGTCTGAGTCTAGGCAATCGGGATAGTTGGGACGTCGGTGCTGCAAATCGGCCGAAAAGACACCAGGTGGTCGGCATGGGACCAGTTGGAAGGTCGAGACGCGTGGGATGAAGAAGAGAGCAAGATCTGGTCGAAGAGGGAAAAAAATAAAATCAAATTGCTGATCTTGTTTGGCGGTTTGGGACATCAGGCCGTAGATGCGATGCGCGTGGGACGTGAACCAGCCAAAAATCTGAAGAGCGAGTCCATTTCGGGTGGTTCGAGGAGATATTTTTCCCAAGCAGGATTTGGGATAGTTGAGGCCAAAAGTACAGTGGCTGGGACCTTTACGAAAGCGAAAGAACCGCCATGGCCGAATGGAATCTCGCCACGTCTTCACCTCAAAGCGAGGAACAGAGGAAGCCGAATCGGTAGAAGCGGGAGATTTTCATTTGGGACATCTAGGAAAAATTTATGCATGGGACACAAAAGCTTGAAGTGTTTGGAAACAACAAAGAAAAAAGTCAATGTTTGACCGTGAAACTTCAAACGGCCATAACTTTTGACTCAAGAGCTCCGATTTTCATAAAATTGGACTTTCGGAACGAGCACGCACGGCGTCCTCTATGCCACAAAAACTAGATAGAAGATTTTTAATGAGGTTATATATATTTAATTAAGATAAAAATATTCAGCTCAATCGATTAATGATCATTCCCGTCGAATGACGAAAAACACTGCCCAGGACCTAAAATAGCTTCACGCGAAGGCCATAACTTTTGCATTTCTCAACAAAATCACATAAAATTGGTACTTCCCATTGGAATCGTGGCTTTGAGCCCAATGCACAACAATCAATAAATTCTAGATTTGATGAGAGATTTATTGAGATTTTAAGAAAACGTGGCTGGGTTCATAACAGTGTTTTATTTGGTGGTTGGGAGTGCAATTAAGAGGCATGGTCATCATTCTTTCTCTATTGCAGCACTTGGGATAGTATGGGGAGCCTTTTGCAAGTAATATATAATCATTTTACTCCATTTAATTCCTCTTACAAGTGGTTGAAGGATAGATTTCGGGATTTTTATTTTTCCCTTCTCTTTCTCTTCTCATTTTTCTATAAATTGGAGTGTTGGGCTCATTGTAAAGGGGGAGTTTTCAGATAGCAAAGCTCTGTCAAAATTTCTTTGTGAAGCCAATGTGTTGCAGGCCCTTGTAGTAGACTCCTTGCATGGTGATCCAGGCCCTTAACTTGTAATAGATTGAATCGCATATCATGAAGTAATAAAATATCAGTTTGTGGATGTATCTTCCCCTACTGTGTTTTCTTGCATTCTTCTTGCCCCTTTAATCTTTCTAAAAGAATATTGTGTCTATTATTATGTCCTTGCTGGGATCCATTATCATTGTGTATGCTTGGAATATCGTTGTGAATGCATTTTGCTAGATTATAGAGAATTGTCATCACCTCTTCTAGTGTGCACTTTGCTTCTATATTTCATGCATTTGGAGACTACTCTCACACCCTCCTTTTCTAGTGTATCACCACTTTAGTGTAGGCTTTCATTTCATGCATTCTCTCTCCCTGGTCCCTTGGAAGTTTAAATTAGAATAGTTAGTTTCCCTGCATTAGAGTAGATCGTAGCAAGGTAGTTTAGGAGTAAGAACCAACTTTCTCTCGGAGGTCTCTCTCAAAGCAAAGCAAGTCCCAAACTTGGAGATAGTACCCATGTTATCCAATCACACCATAAACTCAAGTATATGCACTTGTATAAACATAAGGGTGCTGTGATTCGGTGATAACACATCTTTCCACCAATTTTTTCTTTCAGTTCACTTTGTTATCCGAAAATTGGCAGCAGTGTGTCCTAAGCCGAAGCACTTTCTACATTTTAAGGGTATGCCTTTGTAATCTAATGGCTATGACCAAGTTCTGCTTTGAAATTTAAGATCTATACTTGCATGGAGGTTTTTAGATGTATCCAATTCAACTAATATCCTAGCATAGGTAGTGTGGGTATAACCTCGTGGTTCGGTAAATAACTTATAATACAAATATTTCTACACTTTCATACAACATTTTCTTTTCCATTTAATTCAATTTAGAGTCCTTTTCAGTGAAAATGTCATGAATTAAACTATCAATAGCTAGATCCATGTTTGTAACTTCATCATTCATTATGTTGTTTTGGTTTATATTCTCCACATGTGGGTTAGTTGTATGGGGTGGAATAATATTGGGAACCTACAATATGATTTTATATTGCTAAATAATCCATGAGAAGTATGTGAAAGTAAATCATGCCACATGACTAAAAAAGATAAGTAAAAATAAATTTTATTACATACCATGTCATTAGGTTCCATACGACCATTTACTTTCAAGTGATAAATAGTTATAGAGCATTGCCATCTTCTACGACCTTTACATTTGAAGCATTCACAATATATACTTTGCTCATACCAATCGCTAGTGTAGGGTTGAGGACCACCCCTAGAATCACTATCATTCGAACTAGTAGACATTTGAAAATCTACAAAAGTTAAAATAAATGTGTATTAAATGCCCAATTAAAAAAAGTGCATTAATGATAAAGAGTGAAAGTGATAACTGTTTGTGTTTAATACAATTTCTAAATTACAAATACTCAATTTTTTAAATATATAAATAAACCATGTATAACATCGATAGAATATCTAATTCTATGGATCCAATCCTAAATTTGGAAATTTATTTCTTTGCCAATAAAAACCCGACAAAATTGATATTTTAATTGTTTTGCATCTTTATACAAATATTATGTAAATTATGTCTATAAAATGTAGAAGACTAATTTTATAACTTAAATTTGTGGTTTAATAATTTAATAAATACCATTCACTATTAATATATAACTCACAATAATACTTAATCACTATCATTCCATAAACTATAAAATATTACATATTTCCATTTTTATATTATATACAATTATTATAAATGTATAATTATTTAATATTTACATTACTAATCATAATTTTCTAAACATCAATATTGACTATTTTATTAACAATATTTTGAACTAAATATTTTAATTCTATGCGAAATTATTATATATGTATTTCTTATTTTTTATATTATTTGTGCATACTTTCGTCAGCATTAATGCTAATTGTTTTATTCATGATAACATTATACCTGCCATTAATAAATACTTGTTGTTTCATTAATATAACTCAAGTCTTTCCATTATTTATGGTATTCATCTTTTAGGATTCTTTGCACGTGTCCATCTTCCACAATTTTTGTCATGATTTCTGGCTTAAACCTAACAAAACAAATACCATTTCAAATACATTTGAATTTTGTATTTTTCTCTCAAACATTCTAGTTCACTAATAATTTTTGAAGTTTCCTAGTGTTAGTTTTTCAGCACTCTATCCCTGAGTATGCTCACTTTGTTAAACAAGATCATCTTACATCAAATACTAAGGAGGATTATATCGTGTTCCAGGTACGCATTCCTATTTTTATTTTTACTGTATAGATTTTAACAATGTCCCATTATCTCGATTTCTTTAAGCTCCATTTTCTCAGTCCTATTATTTAACTGTAAGCATTAAATCCTATCTTTTTCTGTGTCTATGAATAATAAAATTTGACATTGATCCCTACATATCATGTAGCAGTATGACTTGGTAGAAAAATCATAAACCTAGATTACTTTTTTCAAATAATTTTGCAGAGACAATAAACAATAATTTAGTTTTGGAGTGGAGAGGTTTTATACAAAGTGATGGATGGATATATTTTGGTTTTTGCACTAGTGGAATTTTTCTTCATCTAACATTTGGCAATGTTATTATTATTATTCCACTTTAGCATGCATCTTCTATTAAATTGTGTATGTGTCTAGGTTTCCCTTACCTACATTTAAATCGTGTATGTGAAGTCTATTCATAATAAACAATTATTATAGTTAGAGGTATAACATTTAATGTTCCTAATACTTAAGCAACTTAACGAAAATGAAACAAACACCACTCCTACTCCTAGTAGATACCAACATAGGTCTTCTACTTCATATATTAGTTCTATAGATTCACTCTCCCTTATGCCTTTTGTAAAGGATTCTAGTTCACATGCTAAATCTAGTGGGTTACTCTCTCCTAGTACATTTAGGCATATATATTGTATTTCACATGTTATTTATATTAGATCACTCTCTCTAGAGATCTCTACTAGGGATTGCAGTTCGTATTCTACTACTAGTAAGTTAATATATCCTAGTACATCTTGGCATCATTATTCTATTTCATATGTTATTTCTAGTTAGTCTCACTCTCGTAGGCCTCCTGCTAGGTCCATATCTACACATAATAGTTCCCAAAAGTATTTCTTCTCTAGGTCTCCTACAATGCAAACTATCAATTCTACATAGATTCTACAAGATTATCCTTCTTCTATCACGACACTTGTAAGACCCAAGATTTCTCACCCCTACCCTTAATGATGCTCTTATCGTACAACTATTTATACCCCGTAATGTTATGCATAGCTATTTTCAAAATGATAAAAATATTTTGATAATAACTTAGTAAAAAAAAAACATATTTGGTAAAATAAATAATTAAGACTTGTTTATGATTTGGTCATTTAGTTAGTTCCTTTTCCCATGTTGTTTTTCATATTGGTTTGATATGTACTATATTTATTTCTACATTATTTTTACATATTTTTCACGACATATATTGTCTTAAACAAAAATAGATTGATACACAATTATTGGTATCATCATAATCCTTTCCCAATGAAACTAATCTATGCAGACATATATTGCACTCTACACATGTGTTGTTATTTAATTAATGATACTTAACAGATGTTCATTACAATTCAATACATGTATTGTATATGATATCTTTTTTGATAATTTAGGACGTAGCATTAACCTATGTTGAATCAAGTGCCTTTTCATAATTTCTCTTTGTTATACTTGTTGGTTATATTTCCTTTTAACCTTCTTATGTTGAATACTTTATTTCTTATTGAATGTGGCCTTAGCACCTTCTTTACCTTATAAAAATGTGGGTGTCTCATTTTTATGGCTCTTTTCATATCTTGCATGTACATAATTGCTTCTTTTATATGGCCTAAAGTTATTTCAATGCAATATTTTACAGACATTAGGTTTACCAAATTTTTAGTTGTATTCCTTGGTATATGATTCTTTTACATATTAGTTCTTATGTTACCTTAATTTACTATCTCTTCACAACTATTCTTTTGTTATTATATGCACATGTATTATATGTAGTCATGATTATTTCATGTTGCATTTTGTTTTCTTTTGGAGATGTGGTATCTATCATGCATAACCCTTTCATAGGAAAAATGTCCTAATGAAGGCCATTATTACAAACTTTTATGTGATCTAATGTATAATATTAGAATTATTCAACGTAGAAACACATTGTTTCTTTAACCCACTCAAACACTTAATTTCACTTTTTATTAATTTCTGTATCATTTCCTTTTAATATATTAAGGTGCTCTAACTAACATAGATAAAAGGATGAAATATTTCAACACGAGGATATTTTTATTTAATTAACTTCCAAAATTAATCACGCAAATCAAAATAATGTTTTAAAAAGTGATGATCATTGGAGTAACTATCAAAACACAAAGGAGAGATTGCGCTTAGCTGATTTTGTGTGGATCTTGGAGATTCTAAGTGATCTGGATGTGGGAATAGGATTATATAAGACTAGAATTTATTCACTTTTGAGACTAGCACCTAAAAATTTACTTAGTCAAAATCATACAACTAGGTCCAAACCGATCATACAGTATTTACCCTTTTGTACGGTCTTGACCTACTTTGATTCTATCTGGACCTTATTTGTGCATTACCTTCCTAGATATAATTATTGCTATGTGTTGTTTTTCAATGTTATTCTTTGTGATGGATCTAACACTCTACTCAAACCCTCAAACCCTCATAGTGTAAGATGGAGTTCCTAAAATATAAAGTAACATGTGTTTTGGGTACCCCTATGTATCGATGACATCATCACCACTATGAAGATTACCTAAAATGAACATATTAATCCTATCATGTGATATATACCGTATAAAAATCATAATTTGGCAAAAATGATTTTTAAAACACCTTTCATGAGATTCACACATGCTCAAATGCTTGGGATGGGTCACTTTTATTTCTTGTGCAGAGAATATGGAGGTTCCTAGACCTGGTAGCTAGGATACTACAAACCTATAGAGAGTACTAGCCTAATGGATGTGCATGAATTATTTTATGGTTTTGGGAGGTTAGCATGATTTTTGTGATTTATTTTACATGAGGAGCTCTTAAAAGTGTTAGCACCCTAAATGAGGAATGATTGAATTTCTTATACAAGATTCTGATGATTATTGTGTCATGAAAAGAAAAAAAAGAGGTAATATTAGTCTTCATAAATATTATTTAATTGAATATTTTAATGCATAATGTTTCCATCCATAACATTATAGTTTTTTATTAAGGGTAGAGGTTTTTCAGTTTGGATACTACCGAGTTAAAAAAGAGGCCTAAAGCCTAGATAAATCATTACATAAATAGAGAGAAAAAGACTAGCAAGAAGCATAGTCAATATGGAACCCAAAAGTAGCGGGAATACAAACACAATATAATCACAAGGTCAAACCAAATCCAAAACAAAACAACAAAAGAAAACACTTCATAGAATTAATGAATACACAACACAAAAGAGAGAATCAAAGGGGTGTAAGATCAAGTTACCATTTATGTCAACTCCTTGTGATTCTGTCATAGGGTGGAACACTAGGTTTAACCTATAGCTTTTGAAAAAACTAACAAAAGTTGGTAGTTTTGACCTGGGAGAAAAAAAGTCATATTGACTTTAGTGAGATAGTGATAAATGTTTCTAAGTATGTTTTCTGTAATTAAACTTATCAAATGGATGAAAGAGATATATGAAAATATAAACAAGTGACTAAAGGGTTATTAGGGTGTGCTAAGCAAGAGTGGGGAGGGTGTATTTATAAATGCAAGTGTGCAATGCCAACACCATGAATGTAAAAGTATAGATTACCAAATTTGAGTGTCTATATCCCCCCCTTTAACTATGAAATGAAATTACATGCTTAAAGGAAAAGATATGTGAGTGTGTGTAGACGCACTTTCTATTTTCTCACGATAAATTATTTTTGCATTATCTTATTTTGTTAGTATTTAAACGCTCCAAATGAAACCTGCAACATATAGTGTAAGCAATTCCCAAGATAGGAAGATGAAATTTTACTCAAAATTTAATGGAAGTACTGTAAAGGAATGTGCAACAAGAAATACTAAAAGGATATGCAAATCATGGAATGAATAGCCCTATTTTTCATACACAAGGAATACCCTATATATTTTGAAACTCTAATGAAGAATTGTGGGTGATTAATCCCCACTATCTGCCAAGGAGACGTCGATGTGCTAGGTATACTAACCCAAAACATGGATGTTGAAAAGAAGAACAAAAAATATGATACAAAACACCCCTCCTAAAGAAGAATGCTATGTAATAAATCCATTCAGAAACTCTCATATATTCTCCTTAATTAAAATGAAGATAAGAAAGACTACCCTTGAAGAAATTAAATCCTTCATCGCCCTCCATAACCCCAAATACAATACCACTACAAATGAATATAAGCCCAATTTTGTAAGTTGAGAGAAAAAATAGAAAAGAAAAATAAGTTCCCCCATACTCTTCTCATGTATTGTACAATTGAGTAGAAACTTAATAGAATTGATTACATGCCAAAATATGATTAGAGAAAGAATATTTTTTCCACTAATATGTCAAAAATAAAAACTGAAACTAAGTACCATGGAGAAAGAGAGAATGAAACATTTCATTCCCTATGAATCTGTGTGAAATTTATTCAATCTAAGTATAAAACCATATGAAAATGTTGTAGACATGATGAAAAATTTGATGATGTTGAAAAAATAGGAGAAAATACCATTGGGAAAAACCATATGATAGGGTTAAAACCATCCATATGGTCGTGACCAAGCTCTACATCTTTAACCTTATATAGATTTTCTCGATTTTCTATATTTGAATCTAATTTTACATTTTTTTTTCCTTTATTAGCATGTGTGTGCTCAGCATGATTTTTATACCTATTGGAAATGTACTATAAATGGTCAAATGTTTTCTCCCAATTTTGAGGCATGTGTGATGAATAATTTGAGCATACAGATTAAAAATAAATATGTATATCGATATTTAATATGTTGATAACCTATAGATATCCTCAGAGAATCTAATGTGGTGGCCACCAAGATGAAATTGTACCTGCAAAAGGGAATGTGCATTGTAGAAACCATGATGCAAAAATAATAGCAACAAGAAAAATGAGTATGATATCAATAATAGAGTTAATTAAAAAAATGACAAGTAACAAAAATTGAAGTTGATATGTTAGTATGAAATAAGTGCATACAATTTTGAAATAAGTACATACATTATGTGTAAAGGTAAGACCAAAACCTATTATATATTTAAAATTCAATAAATATAAATTGAAATAAAAATACATTAAATAAAATGAATGAGGTCACAAATATAATAGATTTCACAAGTATGGATTTGAAGGAACATAAATATATTTATACTATAAATGAGATAAAACACACTAGAATTATAAATTTTCATATATAATAAAGAACATATATGCAATCATAATTGGTTTTTACATGGAGGGAGAGAGCTCTACGGCAGCTAGAGAGAGATCATGGGTGGTGAGACTGTTTGGTAGATACTACACTTAAATTACAAAGTTTTTACCGACTTGGAAAGAGGATTATCCACAGATGAATATTACACAAAGTGTAATTGACAAAGCAAATGACAGACTAAAATTTTCGGTTTTGGGTAGATTTGTAGGAATCAAACCCATTATTGATTTTGTCAGGGACTGGTGTAGACGTAACTAGGGATGTAAAGTTGAGGTCAAAGCTTTAACTGGGGATAGCTTTTCATTCTTTTTTTTAAAGGGGCAGGAGAATCATAATGTCCTTCTTGGATCTCCATCGTTCTATGTCAATGTTTCCCTTAGCTTTCAAACATGGAAACCTTGTGTTCCTCTCAATCTGGATTTTAAAACCCTCTAGATCTAAATTTGGATCCCTGCCCTTTCGTTGGATTTTTGGGACTCTGAATATTTTAGGGGTGGCCAGAGACATGGTCATTTTGATTGTTGTGGATCTAGCTACTAAGGCTATATTATGACTTGTCTTTTTTAGGTTGTGCGTTTCTGTTCTGCAAGGAACTAGAATACCCAAGAAAATTATTCTGAAATCTCCTCATGGAGTTTGGGAGAAAAGAATTGATGTGTAAATCTCAAAGATTTATTGTGCTAAGTGTTGCAGGGTGAATAATATAACGTCTTCATGATGCTTGATTGATGATCTAGTCAGCGTTGTGTTGCCATGGATAGTGAGTTGAAGATGGATGAAATCGTTGCACATGTGAAGTGTGTTACAGGGTATGAAATACCCCTAGTAGGGATCAAAACCAATGTTCATGTGTATAATTCTTTGTTGAGCGGTCCTACTGGTGGCTATGACGGGTTACCCTAGCTTGCAGGGAGGGAAATCATTTCAAATTCTTGCATGGTTGGTGGTTCAGGTGGAGGATTAAATGAGATTCATGCTCAAGACAAGGATTCCTCCACTGTCTCCTCATCAAATCTAGATTATTCATAGCCTCCTAACGTGAATTTAGTGGTTGAACTCAGTAGATATAATTTTCTCGATGAAATATCCCCTTTGTGGGTTTTTGGTTTTAAAGATGGGTGGTCTTATGTGTCTTAAAAGATGAAAAAAATATTTGATCACCCACACTCTGTCTTTATCCATCTTTCTCTTCAGGGATCTCTAGGATGTTAGTTTCTCTTTGGTCAAGTGCCTTTGATCACTGTAGCCTTGTATCCTATTGTGCTTCCTTCCTATTGGTGCCTCGACGATCTTCTTCTTCTTGATCACTTAGATATGTTTCTTTGTTTTACTTCTCCTTTGCGCCTCATCGTTTTATCTTGAGCTTGTTCAAGGTTTATAGAGTTGCCTTCAAAATCCATTTTTTTACCTAATCTAATAAAAAAAGAACATATATGAAATCAGATACCAAATGAGAGACACAACAAAAAATAATATAATACAATGACTATAGATACTCAATCCCATATTAGACCCCAAATGAGAGACATAACATTAAAATAATATAATAGAAGCCAATATTCATCCAACGAGTCAAAAATATTTCTATCACCTATCATTTGCTTACTGGAACCTGAGTCAATAAACCAAACATTATGCGAAGACTATGATTTTTGGGAGACTAGTACAACATTCTAATGTGTGCCACAATTTGCTACCTCTCATACTTTGTCCTTTGAGTCATCATTTTATTTATTCCTGATATGTCGTTTATGGTTCTTATGATGAGGATGACATTTGGATTTCTATGAATTAATGTAACAAAATGTGCTCTCATTGCACTATTTTACTTTAGTATAGCCATTATAATAACAACTATGAGTGTCACGCATATATTTTATGTAAATTTGACACCGTCAATATTATTTCTAAGACTTTTTTTTTGTGGTTTATTTTTGGGCTACTTAAAAAAAAAATTCTTGTTGTCCATTTCAAGAATTCAGACTCTTATGTTGTCTTGAGATTAGTTCCTTGTCTTCAAAATCCTCATGCATTTTCTAGATGGATTCTTCCTTTTGGAGGATATTTTCCAGTTCTTCAAATAACACCACTTTTTTATGATGTTCAATATCAAGAAAAACATCCAGAATTGGGAAGGAATGTCTCTCAGAATGATCATGATTAATAATTTTTCCTTCACCTTTTCATCGAGCACCAAAATCTCTTGTTGTTTTATACTATATGATGTAATAATTCCTCTACTTTTTCACCATATTCCATAAGAATTGTATTTTAAATCTTGGTATAAATATGGGGGGTCTTCATTTAGTTATTGGCTTCATAGATAGTTTATAGAACATATAAAGACACATTTGATGTCATCGCATCTCATATGCAGTGCCCACTTCCCTTCGACACTTTTGATATTGATCATGATACTGCTGACTATGTTATGGACATTATTATAGTGTTGATTTAGTACGGTGTTAGATGTGAGATCATGGATTATTGTTGACTCTGATTCATATATGATGCATGATGATTGTTAGAGACATTTTATATGATAATTACATGGTTATATATATATATATATATATATATATATATATATATATATATATATGTTGTTAGGACATGTGATAATTGGATATATTTAGTAGACCGAGAAAATTGAATTTAAAATTGATGATTATATAGTTCCTGATGAAATTGTAAGTGATATTGTTGATTTTCAGGATGTTGTTGTGATTTATATATATATATATATATATATATATATATATATTAATGATTTTAAAATTATATTATATTCATTTGGATGTTCTGATATGGCCACGAGGCCGAAGGGGTATTTGTATTGTGTAGGTTAAAAATATTACAACAAACATCGGGGGATTGGGGACCAACCACATTGGAATTCTAGATGAATTCAATAAGGTCACCATGGAGACTTGTATTGTTCGTGTGTGTGTGTGTCTGATTGTCAAGTATTCCCATGGGGGATCACCTTTAAATGTGACCAAGGGTTATGTGTATTTATTTATTTAGTTCCTTTTATTAGTGTTTGTATGTGTTTATTAAGTGATGTGTTCACCCCTTTTTATTTAAATAAATTGTGGTACATAATGTGAGTAATCATATTGTTAAAATAAATTAACCAACTTGGGTCATAAGAAAGTAATTATTGGAGTGGTTGACTCTTGTATTAAATGTTGTAAGATATGTGTAAGAAATGTGTAAGTGATGTGTAAGTGATATGTAAGGTATATGTAGGTAAAATTTGGAGTATGAAACACTTCATCTTCTTTGGAATTCGAATTTGTCCTTGGAGGCTGATTTTGGAGGCTTGTGGGACAAGTTAAACTTGTCCCATACCTCTTAAATTTGCATGCCAACCTTACCTATGGTTGGAGGGTTTAAATCTAGCCTTCATTATGCATTTTTGTAAGTCAAGTTGTATGCTTTAATTGCACTTTTCTTACATGGTTTAATTTCAGTCCTTTGGGGTGTGGGCTTGTTTTGGAGTGTGTAAGTAATCTGTCATATTATTCACCTACTTATTTATTGTGCTTTGGAGATTGAAGTTGACTTATGAGTTGGAGTTGAGGATGTGTGATGGGGCATTCCACTTGGATCCACCTCATCCTCTTCTCTTCCCTCTCTATATATTCGAATTCATTTTATTGTTTGGGGGTTACACTCTTTTGGTTGTTGTACTTTTGCATACTTCTTTTGGGGAGAATTATTTTGCTATTTGGAGCTCTTGCTTTTAGAGAAAGTGGAAAATTTTTTACAGACCTGTGTTTTGTTGATCTTGGGCTATTTTGCATTAGAAAGCTTGTTGGTTGGAACTTGAAACAAACTCCATTATGGAGAGGTAAGAGCTTAGCTCTTGGAAATTCTCTCCTTTTATTTGTATGCATATGTGAATGGTTGAATGTTTGAATGTGTTGTTTTATTTGTTGGCTGGTTGGGTAGATGGCCTAGGGACGGTGTAGGAGAAGACTATGGGGAATTTTGTGGGAGGCATAAGCATTTTGAGGAGGTATAAGTGTGGAGGAAGTTGGGATTTGGGTTCCACCTTAGAAATAAATATCTTGCATTTCTTTACTTTTTATGGGGTGCCATAAGAGGTTGGGGAGGCATAAGGAAATGTGAGGAATAAGGGGTACTTGGGGGAGGCATAAGGGCATGTTAGGGATTTGAAATGATATATATTTTGGTGGTTTGTTCTCAGGTGGTGATAGCCATTTTCCCCTTGGGAGGCATAAGTAGCATCCCCCATAGTTTCTTGCTCCTTTGGCTTGCATGATGAAGCGTGAGTATTGTTTGTTGTTTTTTTTTGTGGTTGCAAACTATAGTTTTGTTTGGATTGTGTTTTGAATGAGAAATATGTCTTTGTGTTATGGAAGCCTGTTGTTTCCATGTGTTGAAAACATTTATAATTTTAATTTGGTTGGGGCTCGGGGGCCAATGAAGAAGGATGACTTATCCTTTTCATTGAATGTCTTGGTTGGGTGGAGAGTGTTGCCTTTCCCCATGTTCTGTTTTGATAAAATTGAAATAAAGAAAAATGGAGGATATTCATGTTGCTGTTCTGGAGTAGAGGGAAAAAGAAAATTTTGATAGTCCTTGTTGAGATTATTACTTATTATAACCCTTCCCACTTTGAAGTGGATGAACTTGTACATTATCTGTGATGGAAATATGGTCTGTATGGGCTATGAAAGTTGTAAATTGAATTGTGAAAGAGATATACTCTGTTCTCTATTTTTGAATAAATGTGGAAGAAATTATATTCTGTATATTGTAATTGAGGAAGAAGACAAAGTTCTGATAGTCCCTTGTAAAACTAATTTTGTAAACCATTTCCCCACTTGATGTGGATGACAATTTAATACACATTTTGTGTTGAAGAGTTACTATGTTTTGGAAATAAAATCCCTTTTGAATGTGAAAGAAATTTACTCTGTATTTTGTTTGTAAAAAGGAATGTAATGAGAAAGAGTTGTGATTGTAAAGTTGTATTTGATCTATATAAATAGAAGTGGTTACTTTGTTCAAATGATATTGCTTTCATTGGAAATCTGATTGTTGAATGTAATTTGAAATCTTTGTTGGAAAGATGAAAAAGTGAATACGTATGAAGAAATGTCATAATGCTTTATTCTTTAGAAATGAAAGTTTTGAAAATTAGAATTGTAATTTGGCATTTGAATACGTTGATTCAAATCAACTTAATGAGTTAGATTGGATCTGAAATGATTTCTAATACTTAGAAGATGATAAATGGAAAATAGATCCTTTCGAATTAGATATCTGTTAGATGTTTTCAAAACTGGAAAATGTTTTATCAAAATGCACAGATCGACCCTACAACATCAAAAAGACAAAATAAAATATCAAATTTTATTTGTAAGTTCAAAATGACCCCAAACATACCAAAATACTTATGAAATATTTATAGAACATTTCAAATTAGGAAAAGGAAAAATTGTAGACTTCTTGATGTATAAAATTGATAAATTTAAAATGCAAATCAATCCAGTAAACTTAACCTTACAATCTATCCTAAAATATTCCAAGTAAAATCCTCCATGCCTGTTTGGCAAATGGAAAAAGAATTAATGACAAATTTGAAAAAAATTAGTAAGTTAAAAATACCAGTTCACTTTCTAAGTGATAGAAAGACGTTTTCTCAAAAATAACCATTTAAACTTTATTAAAATAAAATTCCTAAGGTTTTTGTACAAAGTGGACGTCGAGAACTTTCCAGAAAGTCCTCGTTTGTAGAAAACCTAGTTCCTAATCGAAATTTATGGCCTTCTGAAGTTTTTACTTCATTTCGGGCTCAAAATAATATAATTGTCAAATTTTAAATGAATAAAATATTCTTGGGTAGACCAGTGGGCTAAAACTTTTTTTTTTTTTCTTTTTTCCCAAAAGGTGCAAAGTCATAAAGTTTCCCGCCACTCCGCTAATCCGTAAGCCTTCATTTTGTTTAAAAATGATCTAAGTCCAAAAAGTTAATTTGGAAATTTTTCCTCTTCGGCCCCGCTGCCCTGCAGCTAATCATTGATCGAGAAGTGGCTTTGTTGGGTGTCGATGGAGGATCAGATTGGTTTTAACCTTAAGCGCTTTCAAAAATAAATTTGTAAAAATTTAAAAGTTTTACCGTAGCCCCACTAGCCTGCAGGTAATCAAGTGCTGCCACGTGGCTTCACGAGGCATCGGTGGAGGAGTGGATATTTTTTAGCCTTAACACTTTAGAAAACTTTTGGCAAAATTTCCAAATTATCCCCACCGGCCCGCAAAACCGCAACCAACGGTTGGCTGACACGTGGCATCTTCTCGTGTCATAGAGGTGCGGGTTCCCCTCATCCTTTTTGCCATTCCTTTGGAATTTTCAAATTTTCCAAATATTCCTCTCCGACCCGCTGAACCGCAGCAAATAAGGAGCTGCCATGTGGCCTCCCTAGGCATCGGAAGAGGTGCGGGTGTAAAGTTTTCTTTGTCCTAAAAGGGAAAACATGTTAAATGCCTTCCCCGCTCTGCCGACCTGCATCTGGGAAAAGTTTTCTTCCGACTCCACCAGTCCGCTCTTCTCCTCTGGGTGAATTTTCTCTCCGATGTCCGCAGGCACGAGTTGGGGAAAATTTTCCTCCTCAGGCCTGCAGGCTCGTTCTTAGGAAAATTTTCACCCTTTCGCGGGTACATAACTTTAGAACTATGAGGAGTTAGGAGGAGTTCTTTATATCACTGGAAAGGTGAGGAAATTCCCTATCTAATTGGAATGTTTTCAAGAAGTTTTAATTGTGTTAATCATGGGAAAAATCAAATTTAATCTTTAATCGAGTTCTTGGAGTGGGTAAGTAAGAATTTACTCTGATGATTTTAAATATGTATTCTTTTCGCCCAATGTAATTAAACATTTCTCTTGTCTTAGATATTATGGAATAAAATACCTTGGGTATTTAATTATTTTTGTCCCTTAACCCTAAAATTTTAATCAGGGAATATTTAGCTAAAATGTCAATGTAATCAGTGATTAAATTAATCCGTAAGGAGATTTGAGCTAGGTGTTGACTTATCACGCTTGTTGCTTTATAATTTGGAATTAGTAATTATTATAATGGGAAAATTTATCAGTTGAATTTAATTGTCCTTGAGACTTTGGTTGTTAACACTTTAAAAAAATTATTCCATAATTTTCTAACTAAACCTAGGTTGTTCATGGGTCTCAAGTGGGAGATTTTAGTGGGTGTTACATCATACATGTAATTAAACCTCATTGAAGATGTCGAGAGTTATCAAAATCAATGATTTTACATCATATTTTTCATACTTCGTTCTTTCATTATTGTTAGTTGAACACATCACATTTTCCTTACAATTTTCCATAGTTCTTCAAAATTTAGGTTCTGCACTTATTCATTTTATAGGTGGCATATTTTAGTCCTTCGAGAAACTAAGCATTAGAATAAAAAAAATTAAAATAATACATGATCCAAGAAATAAATTTTATTATTGTAATCAGAAGTAAAAACCTTACAGATGAAAAAGTGAAAGAAAGTGATCTTGGTATACTCGTGCATTAGCACGAGGACAGTCATGGTGGTGTTCTATCTAACATTCATTATCTACATCATATGCTTTTTCAAGCTTGGCACACATTTTCTCTGCCTGGAATTGCATGTCGAATAAGAACTAATCAAGTAGTTCTTAACGCACTATGTCCTATAATCGCAACTTTATAATGTTATGGATACTTATTACCTAATTTAAAAAAATTATGGCTACCTAATAAAACCCAACCTATTACCTAATTTTCTAATAAAATGACTAAAGTGGCCACTGTAAATACATTGAAAATGGAAGCTCTGACTATTAGGTCCGAGTCATACCTTGCTGAATAGGTCTCCCAAATTTAACCATTGAGAAAAAGGAAGTGGATTCCTCTTTCTTTAGACATCTCACATATTTGGGGAAGGGATTTTTTAAAAAAGGATGTAGATGACAATTTCAAGGAGTTAATGATAGAATCTTTACTCAATAATCTAGAACATAAATATACTGAGATGAATAAAATGACACTACAAGTGGGAAGTGCAATTAATTTGATTGGTGCAACCAAGGAATCAAGTCTCCTATCGATGAACAATAAAATTTATGTATTTGCCAAGTATCTGGAAAAGGTGGAAATCATTGCTTCGAATGAAGGAGATGATGGATGGACATGTGTTAAAAATAAAATTCCACATATAGTTCATCCCACCATGACCGAAGTTGTGGTAGGAAATTCTAGATGTACTCTCTCGGTTTATGTTTCTAATGAATATAGTTCAGGTTTCTTTTGGATTTATTGGTTCTAGACCTCTCCTGAACTAGTCCTTCTATTGTTGTAGTGTTGTTTTTCTTAGGCTTCTTGTTGGCAGATTGTGCTCTACTTTTGCGTTTATTTCTATTTCTTGTTATTTGGCCTTTCCTCTGGTGTGCATACCTCATGTAATATATAGATTTTGAGCCTCTTTATTCTTAAGGGTATGGTCCCCTTCAAAACCATTTACCAATAATAAATAAAAATTCAAATAACAATGTATTATTTTATGTCAACACTTTTTTTAATAAACATCTTCCTCTTTAGATGATAAACAATTGACATACTCACACAAAATTTCCACTTTCATGGGGCTTGAAATAGCTAGTTAAAATAGATTGAATAATCTAATTTTTAATGTGTGGCTAATTAAATGACATAAAATATATCTTCCATGCAAAAATATGATACTTCCTATTTTTAAGATTACATATTTAACAATAATAAATCCCAAGATTAGGAAATCTACTACTTGTTCAAGATCGACTTTGAGGTTTAACTTGAAGTTTCTTATGTAGACTACATTAGAATACATTGAATTTAAGTTATACAAGCTTTAAACTCATTATCAATATAACCCATGTTTAGAATAGGAAGCTTCATCATATTATTTACTTCTTTTATCAGTAATGGAACTCTATTATAGAGAAATTTAGCATTTTCCCTTTAAATTGAAACTTTCTCCACTTTCCTATTTGCAGAAGTAAAAAAATAAATAACATATTATGTATGTGTAGCCATATCTTCCTCAAGAAAGCTAACATTGAGAGTTGAAATGAATACATGCAATTGTTTATCAAATAAGGACTTCCAAATTAACCTGCCTTATGGATGATGCATAGAGTTAATTTGAGCTTCAACTAATAATTCAGTAGTCTTCTCATCTATACCTCCTATCTCGTAATTTTTTTTGCATTTTGGTCATCCAATCAGCTAATTATTTTAAAATGTTTCTCATGTAGATATTTCCTGTATTCAAGTCCTATATTTTGATTTGTAATACTTTGAGAAAATGACTTGTTTATGAAAGATAGTAGCTTTTCCATCATGGAATTTATCCTGGTCATAATTTTGTGTTGGCATTATACATGTTGTATAAATTTATCTGCTATATATTGATGAATTCGTAAACAAACTAATATCTTATACAAATTTCTCAATTCCATTTTACACATTGGGAAAAGTGTTCTCTAGCATAGTGAATTTCTTCTAAGAATGAATAACATTAAGCCAAGCCTTTATTATCTTCACAAAATAAGTTTTCATTTGTCGAGTGGCATCGATAACTGACTAGGGGTCTTTATCCATGACATATTCCCCAATGTGTTCTTTCTTGGAAATCCTCAAACTGTCCTCCTCTATTTCTTGGTAGATAAGAGTAGTTCTTTACGAAAAATTCCTATTTGTGACCCTCTTAAGAGTGTTAGTGGGAGTATCATACTTGAGCTACACCTTTTCATCTTCAAGTTGTTTCATTATATAAGTCATTAATTTTTTCCCAAAAGGAGGATTCCATTTTCCTTCTAGAGTAGTAAATGCAATTGTGGAAATGGAAGGAAAGATAAAAGAAGGCATTACAACTTTTTGAAAGATGATTTTTGTCAAAGTTAAGTTTGATAAACATGAAAATATCTGATAGGGACAAAGAGATGGCTCATGAAATGCTATGAGACCATAGGAGAATGAAAAGAAGAAACGTAAATGAGAGAGAGAGAGAGAGAGATTTTGAAGGAGTCATAGATGCATGCATGGTAAAATTCTTGGGACATATATGGTGTCATATGAGGTATGTAATGTTGGATGAATATACAAACTAGATTGGGAAGAAATTTAAGGAAGGTCAAGGAAGGAAGGAGACGGTTACATTGGTGCATTCAAATTAGCCTTAGAAGGTCTTCTATCAAGAGTTACAAATGAGGTTAGAGTGGAAGAAGATACATCAGTCAAAGGTGTGGAAGAAGAAAATAAAGAAGTAGAAGAAATGGTTGTAGGAGATACACTCATTAATTATGATACAATTGTAGTAGCTATTAAGGCTAGGAATAACTGATTTCAATGACTTGGGGAGAAAATGATACAGTCATTGGTTATGGAAAAATGGAGAAGAAACAATTGAAGAAACGGTTGAAGAATAATAAGGAATAGGAATAGAAACCTTTGCCAAAATAAAAGAAAGGAGAAAAGGATAAAAATGGAAGTAGTAGAAATAGGGGAATAAAAAGGAATAGTTTAAAAACCAATATGATCTAATATCCCATTATATCTTCCCACTTCAACTTCATAAGAATAAATAGTAGAAATGATAATATTGCTTTAGAAATTTCCAACGGAATATGGAATAGAAGAAGAATAAACTATCCCTATAGAAGTTGGAACTGAAGAATTAGAAGTAAAAGGAACAGACATATGAGGTATAATTGCAATAATACTCACCAAAGGAATACTAAGAATAGGACTAGCTTGGCTCTCATATTTTGGATTAAAAAATCCCCTTGATGGTTAAACCTTCATAGGAGGTCGGGATCAGACCACATGTGGTGGAAGCTGAGTTTGTAGTAGAAGGATAATATTAATAAGAAGAAAAAAATCAGCAATCTATTTTCTCTTAATGAAGTGTCCATAATGGCACTTTGTCTGAAGAGGATGTTGATCTAATCCAAGTTGCACAATCAGTCAAGAGGGAGGAAGAACAACCAGCTCCAAGTCCTATTGAAGAGGAATAATCTGGAAGAGATCAAATCAAAGTTGAAGCCACTTGATGAAGAAAGCATTATCAAAGAATATTTGCTTTTATTCAAAAGGCCTTATTTGATTAGTGAATCCATGATGGAGGAGACCTATCAATAATACCTTTCTGCCCTAAATAGTCCTCTAGGGAAGAAAATTGAAGATTTTGATTTGAAAAATTTCATGCTAGAGGAAGAGATTATCTAAGAGAAAATTGGTCTTCAAGCAAAAATGAAGGAACTCCAGAGCCAACGATGTGTTGCAGAAAATTATAGTGATGTAAAAGTGACTTCGTTGGATGTTACAATCAATAACAATGAGCTTTGGATTGGAAAGGAGTTCCATATTGCCACGGAGGAATAAAAAAAGCATGAATATCCAATCTCTTTCACACCATCCACTTAGGAAGGATTGCATGAAGAATCCATTTTAGGAGTTGAATTTCAGAGAAATGGGCACATCCATCGGATCAGACCATTCCCAATCAGGTACTTGGCTTCATTGGAGCTAAGGGAGAGGCTAAAACAAATCATGTCCACTTTAGGGAATGAGGATGATATACAAAGCACCCAAGAGTCACCATCAACACCTCTAATAGTCAATGCCAATCATCTTGAGGAGGTATTTTTTATTGATGTTGGTACTTTGGTGATTTGGGTGGAGGATCAGCCTCTTATCAGTTTTTCACTCATAATAACAGCCATGTTCAACACCAAATCATATACATGGCTGCCTATTTTGAGAAAGGGAAGTTACTTCTCCCTACCAGTTGTAGGATTTGTTTGAGTTCCCTTTTATTCTAGTTAGCATAGAGTAGCTAGGTTTATTTTTAGCAAAATAAGTTCTTATGCACAATCTACATAGTTTTTATATTTTGGGGTATGTATGATTTTATATTTTGTACATAGTTTTTACCATGGTGGTTGCTCTTGCATAGTTCATCATGTTGCTAAGAGGGAAATGTTGTAATAAGTGGGTCAATCTCACAATACATAGTTGTTATCTCTAATAAAATCCAAATGTAGAGCAACTAAATCAGATTGGGGGACATTTTTCAATGTTTTCATCTCTTATGTCTCCATAGATCAGTCACAATTGAGCTCCTATGTCTCTTTGCACATAAGAAAATCAGTTACGGGGCCATTTCTATCTTCAGCATTTCAGCCAACGGTAGTATTCATGGGGATAATCAGATATTTTGGGGCCTTTTCATAGTACATACATTCAACCCTAGTAGATCAGTTGCATGCTCAAATTTCTTCCTGCCTTTTCCTTGATTAGATTTTAAGTTTTGGGGACACATTACAAGTTTTATCCTAAGTCCCAAAATCAGCTTTAAGAGTAGAACAAGGAGGTTTCAACCCAGATGCTAAGTTCATACTCATGATCTTAAGCTTGCGATAGTTTTGCATGCTTTGGTTTGATGGAGGCACTTTCTACTTGGTCAGAGATTCACACTCAGGACATATCACTTGAGTCTTCACCACCTCTTAACATAGCCCAATCTCAATGCTCATCAATGGCGTTGGATGGAGTTTCTTTGTGAGTATGATATGGAGATAGAGCATGTGAACGGGAAAGAGAATATGGTGGAAGATGCTCTCAGCAGATGGAGACATGTGGCTGTGGCCACCTCAGTGAGAAAAGATTTACAGAATAGGATTCTATAGTAGCTTCCTCTTGACAACTTCTACATTGCATTTCGAGCTAGAGATCAAGTCTCAGAGACCCCTCGACTTGAAGTTTGATGATTTTTCCTTAGAGGTAGATGGTCTTCTTAGGCAAAAAGGCCAGATTTATGTTCCCAAAGATGGAGGCTTGAGGAAAGACATATTAGAAGAGACACATCGTGCACCCTATTCAGCCCACCTAGGGTGAAGAATATGCACACCACCTTGAGACAGTTGTATCATTGGAGAGGACTTCATAGAGATGTGGCCCAGTTCATATCACGATGTTTAGAGTGCTAGAAAGTGAAGGCTGAGCATCAACATCCAGCTAGCCTTCTCTTTCCTCATGCTATATCGGAGTGGAAATGGGACACCATTTCCATGGACTTCATTGTTGGGCTATCGATGTCAAGATATCACCACGACACCATCATGGTCACGGTTGATAAATTGACAAAAGTGGCTCACTTTTCTCAGTGAAGACCACTTATACAGCTAGTGTAAGGGCATGGGTGTATCTTGATGAGATTTTCAGGTTGCACGGGATTCTGTGGAAGATCATTAGTGACCGCGATCCTTTGGACACTTCCCATTTCTGGACTACCATGCAGCATGCCCTCGAGATGAATATTAATTTCAGCATAGCATATCACCTTGAGAAATATGGATAGACTAAGTGGGTGAATCAGATTTTAAAGGACATGCTAAGGATGTATGTGATGGATCAATAGTCTAAATGGGAGGAGTACCTGTACTTGGTGGATTTTTCCTATACTAATAGTTTTCAGAGTTCTATAGGCATGGTTCCTTTTTAGGATTTGTATGGCAGAGAGTGCAGGACACCCCTTAGTTGGGACAGGTTAGAGCAAAGGGTTTCTCTTAGACCAGCTTTTTGCAGGACATGGAGCAGTAGGTGGTTTTGATCAAACAGTGACTGGAGGAGGCACAATATAGACAGAAGAAGTATGCAGAGCAGCAAAGGACCAACTATAGTTTTGGTGTGGCCATGAAGTTTTTCCTTCATGTCATGCCACAAAAGAGCCCTATCCATTATGGAAGAGGTTCTAAGTTAGCTCCTAGATTCATGGGTCCTTTTGAGATCTTGGAGCGTATTGGCCCTTTGGCCTACCGTCTAGCTTCACCACCCAGCTTGTCTCACGTACATGATGTTTTTCATATTTCAGTTCTTAGGAGATATGTTGCATATCCTTCTCATGTGTTAGATTGGACATCATTATAGTTGCAGGATCAGGGGCAGGTGATGGTGGAGCCCATTCGCATCCTAATCACAAGACCCTGAGACTTCTAGTCAGAGAGGTTGATCAGGTCTAGGTTCAATGGGATGGATATGACGAGACTGTAGCTACATGGGAGGATGCTACTTTGCTACGAGTTCAGTTTCCACATTTGTTCTAGTGACTTCCAAGAGGAATCCGTGTCTAATGGGAGGGGGATGTAGTGCCCACTTCCCTTTGACACCCTTTTGATACTAATCATGATACTACGTTGACTATATTATGGACATGATTATGGACTTTATTATAGTATGATGTTAAATGTTAGATCATGGATTATTGTTGACTTGATTCAGTTATGATGCATGATGATTAGTAGAGACATTTTATATGTTGATGATGATATATTGTTAGACATGGTTATATGATGGATGTTGTTCGGACTTGTGATATTTGGATATTGTGAGTAGACCTAGAAATAGAAAATTATTGGATGATGATATAGTTGTTGATAAAACTATAAATGATATTGTTTGATTGCTTTGATGTTGTTGTGATTCATATATCTAGATGATTTTAGAATTTTAATTATATTTATATTATTTTCGACATTCTGATATGGTCACGAGGCCGAAGGAGGTATTTTTGTTTTTCAGGATAAAAATATCACAACAAACATCAGGGGATTGGAGACCAACCACATTGGAATTGTTGATGAATTCAACAAGGTCACCATGACAACTTGTATTTTTCATGTGTGTGTGTTTGATTATTAGGGATTCCCATGGGGGGATCACCTTTTAATTTGACCAAGGGATTTTATGTTTTTACTTTATTTATTCCCTTTTTTTAATTTTTGCATGTGTTTTATGTGGTGCACTTAACCTTTCATTATTTATTTAATGTGGTGTTAATATTGTGCGTAATCATATTATTTAGTTAATTAATTAAAAGATGTCATAAGAATGTAATTAATAGAGTTGTTGGCCATGTTTTAAAGTGTTGTAAGAATGTGTAAGTGACCTTGTAAGTGATGTGTAAGTTAACTCTTGAGTGTGAAACACTCCACCTTCTTAGAAATTCGAATTTGTCCTTGGAGGATTTTTGGAGGCTTATGGGGCAAGTTAAACTTGTCTCATACCTCTTAAATTTATTTACTAACCATACCTATGGTTTGGGAGTTGAAATTAGACTTTTATTATGTATTTTGGGAAGACATATTGTAGGTTTTAATTGAAATTTTCTTACATGTTTTAATTTCAGTCCTTTAGGGTGTGGGTTGGATTTGAGTGTGTAAGTAAACTGTCATATTATTCACCCAACTATTTATTATGCTTTGGGGAATGATGTTAAATTTTGGTGTTGGGGTTGAGGTTGTGTGATGTGGCAACCTACATGGCTCCACCTCATCCTCTTCCATTCCCTCTTCTATAAAATTTAAATTCCTTGCCTTGTTGTGGGGTTGCTTCATTTTAGAGACTTCATTTTGGGGTGAATTTTCTTGCTAGTTTGGGAGCTATTTCTTGGAGAAGTTTTTGGAAGATTGTTGCATGCTTGTGCTTGGTTTTTTCAGATTTCTTTCATTGGGATAAAGCTTGTTGTTTTGGAACTTGGAACAACTCCATCATGGAGAGGTAGGAGTTTGGCACTTGAAATTCTCTTCTTGTATATATGTAAATATTATTTTGTGAATGCTTTGGTATATTTGTGGGTTGTTGGGTAGATGGCCTAGGAATGGTGTAGGAGAAGATGATGGGGTTATTTTGTGGGAGGAACAAGTGTGTTTTAGGGAGGTATAAGGGTGGAGGGAGTTGGGATTTGGTTCCTCCTTGAAAATAAATAGCCTGCATTTCTTTGCTTCTTATGTGGTGCCATAAAAGGTTGGGGAGACATTAGAAAATGTGAGGAATAAGGGGTACTTGGGGGAGGCATAAGGGCATGACAAGGTTTGACATGATATTCATATATATATATATATATATATATATATATATATATATATATATATATTTGGTGGGTTATAATCAGGTGGTGATACCCATTTTCCCCCTTGGGAGGCATAAGCAGTATCCCCCATAGCTTCTTTCTCCTTTGGCTTGCTTTATGAAGCCTTTGTATTGTTTTTCATGTTTTAATGTAGTTGTAAACTATATTTGTTTGGGACTATGTTTCTTTATGAAAATGTTGCTTGTATGTTTGTGGAAGCTTGTTGTTGCCATGATTTGGATGAAATATTTTATTGCATTGTGGTTAGGACTCGGGGCCAATGAAGAAGGATGGCTTATCCTCTTCATTGGATGTCTTGGTTGGGTGGAGAGCATTTCCTTTCCCCTACTCTGTTGTGATCAAATTGGAAGAATGAGGAGTATGCATGTTGTTTTTCTAGAGCTGAGAAAAGACAGTTTGATAGTCCCTTGTGAAATGAAATCTCATTGTAACCTTTCCCACTTGAAGTGGATGAACTTGTAAATGTTTGTAATGGAAAGATGTTTTACTAATTGCAAGTTGTATATTGAAATGTAAAAGAGTTATACTCTGTATTCTGTTTGGAAAGAATGTGAAAGAAAGATACGTGTTTTTGTATGTTGTATTTTGAAACCAAATGGAAAGGAATTTGTAAGAGACATTGAAATTAATGGAAGAGGTTTTGTCTTGTCCATATGCTGTTATTGCATTAGAAATATGTGTTTAGCATACACTATGAAATCCATGTTTGAAAAAATAATAAAGTGAAAAAAACGTGAGAAGAAAATGTATTATTTTGTTCTGTATATAATATATGTTTTGGAAGGAATAAAAGAAGAAAGGATTGTAATGTTGCATTTCGGAATCATTAAAGGATTGCATTAATTTTTCTTTTAATTTATATTTTTGTATTTAAATTGATCATGTATTGTATTTTGAAATCTCTGTTGAAAAGAAAAAATGCGTGTAAGGAAAAATATAATGCTCTGTTCTCCTTGAAAAATGTTAAGATTTGAAATAATAATTTGCATTTTATCCCGTAAATGGTTTTATTAGATCAACTAATGTGTTATATTGGAATTGGAACGTATTCTAAATACTTGGAAGAAGAAAATGGCAAATAGACCCCTGTTAAAATTTGATCCCTATATTTTTTGTAATTTCAAACTGGTAATTATTTGAACCAAAAATGCAAAGTTCAAACCTGCAACAATAAAATCAGAAATTAAATGATTACATTGAAGTGTTAAGCCCTAAATGAATCCAATTAGACAAAAACACTTAACGGAAATATTTCAAAACCTAGCAAAACCATGTTCAAAGTTTTCATAGTCATTTTGTTGTCAAAATTGTAAATTTTGAATTGGAATTCAATCAAACAGATCTACCTCACAAACTTATCCTAAATTCACCTAAGGAAAATCCTCCATGTCTATTTGACATGTTGAAAGAGGAAAAAAATCAAATCAAACAAATCTTATAAGTTAAAATTTTCCAGTTCGTTTTGTAAAAGCCTCCAGATCGTTTTTGTAAAATTGACCCCTTAAACTTTATCAAAAAAATTAATGATTTATGTAAAGAGGACATTGAATAATTTCTAGAAAGTCCTCATTTTCCAAAACTGATCTCTCTATCAAAATTTATGGCCTTATGAAATTTTTCTTCCTTGGCGTCGAAAATTGGGGAAAATTTCACTTTGTCGGCCCATGAGCCCTGAATTTTTCCTTAAGCACTTAGGAAAATTTTGGAATTTTTTCTAAAATTTCCCCACCATCCAGTGACCCTGCAGCAAATTAGAGGCTACCACATGTCACCACGAGGTGTTGGTGGAGGGGCAGACAATTTTAAACTTAGCACATCCTGAAATTTTTGGGAAAATTTTCCAAGTATTTTTCCACCGGCCCGTTGGCCCGCAACTAATCAAGAGCTACCACATGGCATGAGGTGCTAGTGGAGGTGCGGGTCAATGTTACCCTCTTAGCCCTTCAGGGCATTAAACAATTTTTCTCGCATTGGCTTCGTGACGCCACGGGTCCCTTGCGGACTTGCAGGCACAAGGTTGGCTTTTCACCCCACGTAGGAGAATTTTCAAATGTCTCTTGCCGTCCCTACTCTCGCCGCACTAGCTTGGGAGGTGCCACATGTCCCTTCTAGACTTGTGGAACCACAGTGCAGTGCAGGCACGAAGTTTGTTTTTTGTCCCGCATGAGAAATTTTCCAAAAATCTCCATGCGGCCCGCCAACCCACCCTTTGGGCAAATTTTCACCCCTGGGCCCATAGGCTCGTGCTTGGGAAAAATTTTCACACCAAGGCCCACCAACCCATAACTCAAAAAATATAAGGAGTTAGGAGGAATTATTTATATCACTAGAAAGGCGAGGAAATTTCCTATCCAATAGGAGTAATTTAGGAAAGTTTTGAATGTGTTAAGTGTGAGAAAAACCTAGTTGAACCTTTAAGCCTGTTAGAGAGTGAGTATGGTGAAGATTTACCCTCTGAACCTTAATGAACCTTCTAACCCTAAAATTTATACCTTATGACCTTTAATAATTTTTAATGAAACAAAACTATGTTCTAGTGAATTAGAATTGTTCTGGAACTTATTAGTGACAGTTGTTGCCTTGTAACCTGGTTGTATACTCTTTTAAACAAAAAAATTCTATCATTTTCCTAACTAGTCCTAGGTTGTTCTTGGGTCTCAAATGGGTTGTTTTTAACGGGCATCGCAAATTTCTTTGATGTTGTTGTGATTCATATATCTAGAAGATTTTGGTAATTATATTTATATTAGTTTGGATGTTCTGATATGGCCACGAGGCCGAAGGAGGTATTTGTGTTTTGCAGGTAAAAATATCACAACAAACATCGGTGGATTGGAGACCAACCACATTGGAATTCTAGATTAATCCAACAAGGTCACCATGGCAACTAGTATTTTTATGTGTGTGTTTGTGTGCGTGTTAGGGATTCCCATGGGAGGATCACCTTTAATTATGACTAAGGGGTTTTATGTATTTTTTTATTTTGGTCCCTTTGTTTATGTTATATGTGTTTATTTTGTGATGCTTTTACCCCTTTCATTAATTATTAAATGGTGTGTAATTTTTGTGAGTAATCATATTGTTAAAATAAATAAGTCAAATATGTCGTAAGAAAGTAATTAATAGAGTTGTTTGCCATGATTAAATATGTGTAAGTGATGTGTAAGTTAAATTTTGAGTGTGAAACACTCCACCTTCTTGGAAATTCAAAATTCTCCCATACCTCTTAAATTTAATTACCAACCATACCTACGGTTGGGGAGTTGAGATTAGACTTTTGTGATGTTTTTTTGGGAAGCCAAATTGTAGGTTTTAATTGCACTTTTCTTACATGATTTAATTTCAGTCGTTTGGGGTGTGGGTTGGATTTGAGTGTGTAAGTAAACTGTCATATTATTTACCCACCTATTTATTATGTATTGGAGAATGAATTTGACTTTTGGGTTGGGGTTAAAAATGTGTGATATGGCATCCTACGTGGATCTGCCTCATCCTCTTCCCTTCCCTCTTCTATGAAATTCGAATGGCTTGCCTTGTTTTGGGGTTGCTTCATTTTGGAGACTTTATTCTTGGGTGAATTCCTTTCTTTTTGGGAGCTCTTGCTTTGAAGAATTTTTTTTGGAAAGATTGTTACATGCTTGTTCTTGGTTGTTTTGGATTGCTTGCATTGGGATAAAGCTTGTTGTTGTGGAACTTGGAACAACTCCATCATAGAGAGGTAGGGACTCTTGAAATTATCTTATTTTATGAATGTAAGTGTTAATTTATGAATTTTTGGCATGTTTGTGGGTTATTGGGTAGATGGCCTAGGAATGGTGTAGGAGAAGACTATGGGGTTATATTTTGTGGGAGGCTCAAGTGTGTTTTAGGGAGGTATAAGAGTGGAGGGAGTTGGGATTTGGGTTCCACCTTACAAAGAAATAGCTTGCATTTATTTACTCATTATGGGGTGCCATAAGAGGTTGGGGAGGCATAAGGAAATATGAGGAATAATGGGTACTTGAGGGAGGCATAAGGGCATGTCATGGATTTGAAATGATATACACACATACATACATATTTTGGTGGTTTGTTCTCAGGTGGTGATACCTATTTCCCCTTTTGGGAGGTATAAGCAGCATCCCCCATAGTTTCTTGTTCCTTTGGCTTGCTTGATAAAGCCTCAATAATGTTTGTCATGTTTTAATATAGTTGAAAAGTACATTTTGTTTTGGAATGTTTTTTATTGTGATTATGTTGCTTGAGTGTTTGTGGAAGCCTGTTGTTTCCATGAGTTGTATCACCTCTTTTCTTACTTTTTGGTTGGGGTTCGGGAGCCAATGAAGAAGGATGGCTTCTCCTCTTCATTGAATGTCTTGGTTGGGTGGAGAGAGTTTCCTTTCCCCTACTTTTGTTTTGATCAAATTGGAAGAATGATAAATTTGCATGTTGTTGTTCTAGAGCTAAGATAAAGACAGTTTGACAATCCCTTGTGAAATGAAATGTTATTGTAGCCCCTTTCCCACTTGAATTGAATGATATGTGTATTCATTATAATGGAAAGATACTTTTTATTGGCAATGAAAGTGGAAATTTTAAATGTAAAAGAGTTATACTCTATATTCTATGTTGGAAAGAATGAGAAAGAATGATGCGTGTTTTGTATGTTGTATTTTGAAATCAAATGGAAAGGAGGTTATAAGAGTTTCATTTGAATTAGTGTAAGTGTTTACCTTGTTCATATGATATTCTTTCCATTGGAAAATAACAAGCTCTTAACAAGCTCGGAAAGTGGAAAAGTGAAAAGAAAATGTATTATTTTGTCTGTATATAATATATGTTTTTGGAAAGAATAAAATAAGGAAGTTGTAAAGTTGTCTTTTGGAATAGATAAATGATTGCATAATCTTCCTCAAATTGTATCATTGTGTTGAATTTAATCATTTAGATGCGAGCTGTAATCTCTGTTTGAAAGGAAGTGTAATACTCTGTTTCTTTGAAATATGTGAAAGTTGGAAATCAGAGATGTATCTTAGTTTTGAATAATTGGATTGAATCAACTAAATGCATTAGATTAGGTTTGGAGCACATTATAATACTTGGAAGAAGATAATGGAAAATAGACCTTTTAAAAAAAAAAATTGAACTTTGTCTTGTATTTCCTATTGACAATTATTTAATCCCAAATGCTCAAACCAAATCTACAACAAAGGAATAAAAAATGAAACATTAATTTTGGCATAATAAAATCTAATCGAATTCATCTATATATTAACACTTAAGGAAATTCTTATAAAACTTAGCAAAATCGGGCTCAAACCATTTTGCAGTCGTGCTGCTATCCGAAATGTAAATGTTCAAATTGAAAATAAATCAAACAAATTGAATCTTGAAATCTCTCTTAAATACACCTAAGAACAATTTTCCATGTCTATTTGACATGTTGAGAGAGGGACACGAACAAATTAAACAAATTTAACAAGTTAAAATTTATTGTAAAAGCCTACAGGTCATTTTCTTCAAATTGACATCTTAAACTTTATCAAAATATAAAATTAATGATCCTTGAGTAAAGAGGACGTTGAGATATTTCCATAAACTCCTCGTTTTCCCAAAATTGAACTCTCTATCAAAATTTATGGCCTTCTGAAGTTTTTCTTCCTTGGCAAAAAAAAATGGGAAAAATTTTCTTAGCAAGCCCACGGGCCCAAATTTTTTCCTTAGCTCTAGGAAAAATTTGGGAATTTTTTCTAATTTTACCCACCACCCCACCAACCCACATCCAATCATAAGCTACCACATGGCACCACGAGGCATTGGCAGATGGGTGGATCTCTTTTTAAATTTAGCACTCCTGAAAAATTTTAGGAAAATTTTCAAATTCCCCCAGCGCCGCTAGCCCCATGACAACCAGGACCCACCATGTGGCATTTTGAGGTGTTGGCGGAGCTGTGGGTGAATGCTACCCTCTTATCCCTTCAGATCATTAAACTAATTTTCTCCCCGCCACCCCGCCTTCCCCGCATTGGCTTGGGAGGCACCATGTGTCCCTAATGGACTTGCGGACCTGTGGGTGCGCAGGCACAAAGTTGTCTTTCTTTCCCATGTATAAAAATTTCCAAAGGTCTCCCCGCAGCTCACCGACCCACCCTTGGGGCATATTTTCACCCGTGGGCCCACTCTTGGGGAAAATTTTCACCACAAGGCCCGCCGGCCCATAACTCAAAAAATATGAGTTAGGAGGACTTCTTTATATCAATGGAAAGGTGATGAAATTTCCTATCCAATGGGAATAATTTAGGGGAATTTTGAATGTGTTAAGTTTGAGTAAACTCAAGTTGAACCTTTAATCCTGTTAGAGAGTGGGTATGGTGAGGAATTACCCTTTGAACCTTATTGTGCCTTCTAACCCTAAATTTTTGACCTTATGACCTCTAATAATTGTTAATAAAGGAAAATTATGTTCTAGCGAATTTAGAATTGTTATGGAACTTGTTAGTGATAGTTGTTGCCTTGTAACTTGGTTGTAGACTCTTTTAAACAAACAACAATATATTCCATAATTTTCCTAACTAATCCTAGATTGTTCTTGGGTCTTAAGTGGGTTATTTTTAGTAAGATTTACACTTTCCAAGTCACACACAAAACATGAAAAAATGAGAATAAAAACCCTTGAAGGACCTGAATATTGATCTTCTATAGGTTGAAATTTGTCTTGAACTAGCAGTTCTAAAATCCTGAAAAGCAGAGAATCCTAAAGTTGAAAACCCCAAAACCGAAAGTTCCGAAAACCTAAACTTTGAAAATAGTGCATAGTTGAACCTCTGAATCTCTGAAACCCAAAACTTGAAATACCATAAATGAAAGACTCTCAAAATCCCAAAACCCTGAAATCCAAAATTTGGAGGAACCCAAAATTCTAAAACTTGAAATCCGAAATCATGAGATGTCTGAAATCCTTAATTCTCAAAACCCAAAATTCCAAAAACTCAAAATTTCAAAATTCAAACTTTTGAAAATACAAGGATAGCATTTTGAATATTAGCCTTCGATCTATCTCTTGGTGAAATTTGTAGTTGTTTTGATCGTGGAAAACCCCTAAAAATTAAATCCCAAACTCTTCCTATGAGGTGAAAATCCCAAAATTGGAAATCTACAATTTTCTAAGTTTGAATCTCTTGAAAATTCCTCCAGAGATTATGGAAATGACTTCTTGTCCCACCGGGTGTGCCAAAACTATTCTTCAAAATTAAATACATCCTAGAATTACCTGATTTTTAATGGGGCATTCTTTTTTATTGTATAACATGGAGATTTTCCGAATGTATGGGACTTTATAATCAGAAAATCTCTTTGGAGAAATCATGGTTCCTATTCCTAAATCTAGACATCGCACACCCAATTTTCAAAGTAACTATTCTAATCCTACCCTAAATTTTTCAAGCAGACAGGGATAGAAGGATTGCAAGAAAGTAAACCTATTCTAACCGGAGGTGATGCACCAATAAGGAATGTTGAATAATATGCACTTGTATGGGAATGAAAATAAACAATGTTGAAGAGGATGGATACATACCATAGATCAATTAATTCATACAAATCCATCCACCAATAAACATAATCCATTTATATCTATAAACACAATTAAACCATGTATGAATAACCTTAACTGCAATGAAAGATTGGGAAAGACACAATACTACAAAATTTGATACAATGCATTACAAGGGGGGAAAAGGAATGAAAATTGCATTTAAAGTTTCAATGGGAGGCTTGAGCTCCACAAATTTCTCATAGACAAGAAAGAAGGGAGGGGAAAAGGAAAAACATCCAACCTTTGGAAATGTGCCCATCCTTACAATTTATAAAAGATTTTTTTAGGAGAGGAGAGAGAGAAAAAAATCCCAAAATTGCTCCAAAACCCATAAAAATTCATGGTTTAATCTGTAATGGGTTCTTGAAGATCTTCAAAATCCTTCTCGATTAATGGTTTTACCTTACACAAGAAGAAATTGGCACTAATTGCACCTGGATATAGCTCCTAGCTTCATCATGATTTTCACTCCACCTACCCCATTAATTTCCCTTATAAGGATACTACATGTTAAACATCTGGAAATCAACTTTCCAACAACTACAAGTTTTCCAAAAATGGTTAAATTATAGGAGTTATGAGGGTTTAAAGGTTTGGCATGATTTTTGGTCTTTCTCCAATGCATTGAGCTACTTTACCATCTACCGAGCTCATTTTTTCACCGATCGAGCTTATGAAGTCATTTCAATGGCTTCTCTTACATGTTAACTCCCTACTGCTGACCTTTCTGACTTGCCAATTAACTCGCTCAGCAAGCAATGCCACTTTGGTGGGCTCGGCAATTTGTTACAATTGTTTTGGGTGGGAGTTTAATATTTTTGAAGTATCGAGTCCACCCCATTTGGACCTTTTGCCATGCATGTTTCATTTTTACATCCTACAACAACCGAAAACACTACCCAAACGCCTTGATCTCCTAAGTCTAAATTTTTTGAACTTCGGGGTCCTCGCTCTTCGGAACTCACCCCAACTCGTTTTAGAACTCTACTACGTGAGTTCCCTAAATCAAACCTCCAATAACCTAAAGTGTGATTGACCTATGAAATTGACTGCCGACAACCCCCGAAACTCATCTTAGATCACCATGTCGCCACCACTTTCCATCTTTTAGGCCCTTGTCCTTGGGAATTTCCCTCACCAAGTTCCCAAAACTTATAGCTTGCAACCTCCGAACCGATCAACTACCAAAGTCCAAAATCTTTAGACTTCGGTCCATCCTTTCTGCTTAGCTTGACTCCTAAGATTTCCTCTTTGTGGCCTCGGTATAGTTGGCCCCCTTCTTTCTTGCCTCTTCAACGACTGATTCGACCTCACAATGTTTTTGTCGACAAGCTTATTACAATATTTTGTATCTACATACAATCCGTAAGCCCTAGTGAGCTCAGTCCATTTGCATCTATTGAATCCTTTTTCTGAAATATTCATTTCCTAACAAAGGGTTTTGTTGGGCTCGAAGTCTCAGGATATGTTCTTTGATCACCATGGCGGGCTTTCCTATTCTTCCGAGCTCATTTCTTCTTCGACCCTCACCTGTGACCTCATGACTTATCCTAACTCATGAGTCTTCCTATGGCCTTTCTCATTTCATCAAGCCAAAATTCAACTTGTCCCCTTTTACAAGATGTGAACTCCATGAGATCTTTTGAGGTCTACCCCCCTACAAGCCCTCATAGGGAATATTATCATACTTTTTTATATTTTTAAGCGGATTTTCCAAATGTCTTGACCGAGTTAGGGGAAATGAGAGCCCAAAAACTTGAAACATCATATTATCCTGCCATGGGCCATTTTTTGTTATTTTGACACCAAATGTGGGTCCATGGGGTATGCAATTCATCATTTTCCAAGATGATCTTAAGGGTCAAAACCTAGAAGAGGAAAAAATTCCTCGATATCATTTTCTCTTCTGGACTGATTGAATGTGCTCTTGAGACCCCGAGAACCTCCTGTGATCTTTTCTCATCCTTCGGGGCCCTTTTTTAGCAAATTTTGCCTATAAGGAAAAAATTGTTAATAGACTTGAATAATGTTGAAGAGTTATTTGGCATGGGTTTCGATGACATAAATTACGATTCAATGATAATTGAGGTTTTTGTGAAGGCATTTTTCCTAGAGTTTGGGATTGGGAAATATGTCCTTACTACAAATTTTTGACATTTATCGAAGAGTTTTGTAAATTAGTAAAGTGAATTATTGGTTGAAGTGGTTACTTGGATAGGATTACTTACCAAGACAATATTTCAACATAGATTATCATTTGAAATTTCTTGCAATTATTGTACCGTAATACTCACTACAATGAGTTGTCTATGTGGAAGTTTAGATATTTATTTGCATGGATTATCCTCTACAATTAGTACTTAGGCATAAAAGGGTCTTAATATGGTGGAATCTATTTCATTATTAGTAAAATCACCTGAATATTTAGTGGAAACATTCCAATCCTAATAATTTATGGATTGGCAATTATAGTGTCACTTTCACTTTTATTCATTTTTAGACATGAAATATGCATAATATAGGTCATTTTACAAGAACCCAATATTCATGAGGTTATTTTTTAAACATATGATGTAATATACATCTGGTATATGCTTCTTCTTGTCATTCATTTTTTTAATTTTTATAGTTACCTTTCACATGACTAATACTATGTTCTAATGACCTAGACTTACCTCTTATCTAGCTAATTCATCCATGTATGAAAAAATTAGGTGTAGTCATCATTGATGTAACTTCAAATTGATTAGGGAAGACCTCGAAAAAGAAGGATCTAGATTATTAAATGATTCTCTCCTTCTTCTAGAAGTTTTGCTACATTGAATATCCTACTCAAAATCTAATGAAAACACCAAATGGTGAGCTAGTCATTGTGCAAGGCGGGTGGGAATTTTGGTCCCTAACTCAAAAATATGGGGCCAAGTTGGGCCCAACGTCAACTTCACAAAACCTTAGAAACAGTAAAAAACTAGCACCAGAAATTTAATTGACCTGCAACCTGAAACTGCTACATACAACTAGAACTACATGCAAAACCTGTAATCCCATAAAACTAGGAATAAACACGAGAACTTACAAATTATATTTGAAACCTGAATCAATAAATTTGATGCGAGGATGAAATATCCATTACGAGAGATGCACAAGAAACCTAAATTACGAACATAGAGCAAGAGAGCAATGGTAGAAGGTGAGTAGCACAGATCCCACAACATGCACTCTGATACAATCACAAAGAATACGAATAGGAAAATAAAAATGATCATTTGGTATAATCCTATAATCCTAGAAAACTAGGAACAAACATGAGCACTTATAAATGATATTTGAAACCCGAATCAATACATTTGATGCGAGGATGGAATATCCATTATGAGAGATGCACAAGAAACCTAAAATCACGGACATAGAGCAAGAGAGAAATGGTAGAAGATGAGTAGCACAAATCCCAACACGTGCACTCTGATACAATCATAAAGAATGGGAATAGGAAAATCACAATGATCATGTGGTATAATGCAAACCTTGACCGAGTTGCATTGTGGTAGCATGACGAGGTCCCAGGAAGGAGCGAGCATCAACCATGAAGTACATTCAAATATTAGAAAGCGTAAAATCTCATTAACCATTCTCATACATATATTTGGAAAGGATAAGGGATACAAATAGGGGGTCTTGTGTAACCCCAAGTGCCTGCAATCACGACTTCTCAAGTAGAGATGGGGAGTTACATTCTTGGAATGGGAAGTAACTCCGATATGACGCATTATCGCGTAAGGAATTCGATAATGAATGTATCATAACCCCATGTGACACCTAGACCTATGACCTCACCTAAGTGATATGACTCACCACTAGATGTGGAAAATGAGTCACACCAACAAAAAATACCTCTTCACCTCATTTTGAGCAACTGCATCACATTCTCCATCATTTCTCATGTATTAAAATTTTCATGGATTGCCTCATCTTGAAAAATCTTGTAATAGTGGTAGCATAGGCCAAGGAATAAACATGCATGATCATGACAAAACATGATATAGTCATAAGCTAGGCATTTCATGTGTTTGAGAAGATCGACACACCATGAAATTATATGACAAATATTTAATGTGTATATGTGTACCATTCATGAATTTTTTTTCTCCATTTCATTCATTTGTGTTTCCGAAAATTTTAGGAATAGGAGGATTGAAAGAGACAACTTCTAGGATATGAAAAATAATTAATTATTTATGTAGTGTTAATATCTTAGGGGAATTTTACAACTTTTGTATTTATTCGTGAACTACTTATTTATAACATGATAATGGTCTATTAGAGATGTAAGTGCAATGACTCATAAGGACCTTGAAGAATTATTTTGCATGGAATTTAATGACATAGATTATGATTCAATGATAATTGAGGTGTTTGTAAAGGCATTTTTGCTAGAGGTTGGGATTGGGAAATATGTCCCTAGTACAATTTTTAGACATTTATCAAAGATTTTTGTAATACATTAAATTGAATTATTGGTTGAAGTGATTACTTGACTAGGATTACTAGCCACAACAAGACTTCAACATAGATTATCATTTGAAAGTTCGTGCAATTCTTAGCATAAAACTCACTACAATAAGTTGTCTATGTGAAAGTTTAGATATTTATTTACATAAATTATCCTTTAGAATTAGTACTTAGGCATAAAATAGTTTTGATATGGTGGAATCTATTTCACTATTAGTAAAATCACCTTGGATGTTTAGTGGAAATATTCCATTCTTAATCATTTAGAGATTGGTAATTATAGTGTCACTTTCACTTTTATTCATTATTCATAACCTTTTTGTAGAAGAAACCCAATATTCATGAGGTTATTTTTCAAACATATGATATAAATCTGGTATATGCTTCTTCTTGTCATTCAATTTTTTCAATGTTTATAGTTACTAATCGCCTAGTCTTACCTCTGATCTAACTAATTCATCGATGTATGCAAACATTAGGAGAGGTCGCCATTGAGGTAACCTCGAATTGATTAGGGAAGGCCCCGAACCAGAAGCATCCAACTTATTACACGATTCTCTCCTCCTTCCAGAAGTTCTGCTACACTGAAAACGATTTGCGTGACATAAAACGCAAGCGGAGAAAGTGGAATATTCGCCACAGATTGTACCATTCATGACGGGTCGTTTTCTTCAATTCTTTGTTTCTTGGTTTCGTGAACGTTTGAGGCAACGCAGAAGGACGACTTGAAAAACAAATAATTCTATATATAGTGGTACTCTCTTAGCGGCATTACACCAATCTGCTTTATTGCTCTGCTGTGAACAAATTGAATTGAATTGAATTCTAGCCACCGCTATGGAGTCTAAGTTCTTCCTAGCCTTGCCTTTCATTTTGTATTTCGTGCTTGGTTTGATGCCAACTGAAACAATGGGTGAGCTGGGCTGAGATCTGCAATTAATATTGTTTCTATGATTGGTTTGCAGGAATGGAATCGATTTTTGATGAAGATAAAGTTTATTTAAAATATATATGTGTTCTTCTATGCATATGCAGGTGCTCAAGTGTTTAGAGAATACATAGGCGCAGAGTTCAGCGGCGTAAAATTCTCGGATGTACCCATCGATGGGGGAATGGAGGTGCACTTCATTTTAGCCTTCGCCATAGACTACACCACGTCGGGCACTTCTCCTACAAACGGGGAGTTCAACATTTTCTGGGACAACGACAATCTTAGCCCCGGTGCGGTGCAGGCCATCAAATCCAAACATAACAATGTCAGGGTCGCTCTCAGCTTAGGCGGGGACAGCGTAGGCAACGGCTTCGCGCAGTTCAGGCCGTCTTCTGTGTCTTCGTGGGTGAACAACGCCGTGTCTTCTCTCACAAATATAATCCAACAATACCATCTTGACGGCATCGACATCGATTACGAGCACTTCGACTACTCCGATCCCAACACATTTGCTGAATGCATTGGACAACTCATCACGCAATTAAAACAGAACAACGTCATCTCCGTTGCTTCTATTGCTCCCTTCGACGATGACCAAGTGCAGTCGCATTACAGTGCCCTGTGGAGAAAGTACGGCAGTGTCATTGACTATGTGAACTTCCAGTTCTATGCCTACGACTCCTCCACCACCGTCTCCCAGTTCATCCAATACTTTAACGCTCAGTCCTCCCGTTACAATGGTGGAAAAGTGCTCGCAAGTTTTATTACGGAAGGTACCGGAGGCCTCTCTCCTGCCAATGGCTTCTTTGACGCCTGCACCACATTAAAAAACTCCGGAAAGCTCAACGGCATATTTGTGTGGTGTGCCGACAGCTCCCTCTCAAATGGCTTCCATTACGAAAAACAATCTCAGGCTCTGTTGCAGGGATCCTGATTGAATTTTCACCGAAATCCACGATCCTATAGTTGATTACCCTGTATTCAGTGGGTTGCGTTTCATTTGGTCTTTTAGTCGGTTATATCATGTGGCCCATTCACCATTATCATATTACGTATGCGTTGAAATACAAATGCCTATCTACGCTTTAAAAGGCGTCCCAATTTATTATGTTTAATATCACGGCTCCATAAAAGTGCACCTTGTCTATTTTTTTTTGGTAATTACAAATATATTTATTCAATATTGCATTCACGTTTGTCTAAAGATTTTTCAAAACCTGGATATTTATATTTAATTGTCAAAAATAAAACAAATGCCGCAAATGTAATATGACTGAACATTAAAACATAAAAGAACAAGAAAAGTAATTCAACATGAGTTGAAAATTTGTTCATGATTATACTTACTTCATTTATTTGGAAATAAATTTATGATAATAATTTTTGAGTTTCACTCACATCATAACATAATATCTAAGCTAAAGATTGTGTATATATTTGATTTTTCTACAATAGAGTGTCTCAATGTTTTTGTCTCTCCATACTCTTAGTCTAGTCATAAAAAAATGTAAGGTGATAATTCAAATCCTCAACCCAAATCAACCAACAAAAATAAATATAACCAATGGTTTAAACTTGAATGTTTTTCTATTAAATTATGTCCTTTTATGAGTCTCTTCCTTCTTGCGTATAGCATTGCCTTTCTCTCTGGCAGCATCCATTAATTCGTAACTCAATTTTAAATGCATATTTCTACCAGAACGTTTTCGAGATGACCCTAATAACCAACGAATAGCAATTACTTTTCCTTTTTTAGATCTTATTTCCATGGGAACTGGAAAAGTTGATCCACTTACACGTTTTGATTTTACTATCAATTTGGGAGTTACTTTTTGTATTGCTTGCCGTAGAATAATTAGTGGATTTTTATCTGTTTTTTGTCTTATTTTTTTTAGAGATTGATAAAGTATTCGATAAGCCAATGCTTTTTTTCCATGTTTACATCTTCGAAAAGCAATATTAAAAAAATGTAATTTTATATTGGATTGGAGTTTTGGGTGCCCTGCTAGGGTTTGAGTTTGTGGCACCGTACTTCATATCAATTATTTATTTAGGGAGACATTTATTTAGCAGTTTATTACTCTTAATTATTTTTTCTGCCCTTTGGGGCGCTTGCATATTTTAATGGTGGCAACAATTATTTCTACTTCTATTAATGCAGGTGTAGGTGGTAGGACCTCGAACACTCATGCCTCCAATAAAGAAATAAGCTCAAAAGCTTGTCTCAAATATTTACGATGAACTAATGAACCTCCTTTTCCGATCCTAATGTTGCTTTAGATTTACCTCAACTTGAAAAGTCTTGGTCTTGGCTTGAATATTTCACTTTGGTTGCATGCTTCGTTGGTTGTGTCTCCTTGGAGAGTATTCTCAAATATTGGGTTCATAACCACAAGCATGGCTATGGTGTCAAATTTGAGGGCATTCAAAATCTTACAAGGGTTTTTCCCTATTTTGTTTCTCCAGTCTTGAACATTTCAAGGCCATTGTGAACCATGGCCCCTGGTTTATTAGAAACAATCTAGTCATATTTCCTCAATGGGTGTGTGACTTTCAGGTCTCTAAACATTATAAGCTTAAATTTTCTATGTGGGTGGAGTTTCTTGGTAAACCTTTGCCCCTATGGTGTTTTGTGGAAGAACTGGTCAAACCAATTGGGTGTTTCATTTGCAATAAACCAAACAAGTTTTATGTGGCCCACCTGCAGTGTCGGGTCTTTGTGGAATTTGACCTAGCCAAAGACCTCAAGGAAACAAGTGATATCCTTGCAGATGACACCTGGTTCTCTCAACGAGTCCTCAACATTAATCTACCTAATAATTTATTTCACTACCAATCCATCGACCATATGATTCATGAATGCCCTCTAATGGCTTCCTCGACCCTATCTCTCAATGAAAAGAAAAATGCTAGCCCTAAATCATCCTCTCCTCTAGTGAGGCTTGGAATGTGCTCACCAATACGGAAAACCCTAAACCCCATCCATCTATATACTAGCCCGTTGAAGTGTCTACCTCAACTCTGACCTCCATGAACATAAAACAACTAGTTGCTCCTCCTCCAATTCATCGTTCCCTACTTGCGGCATCCACAATTACGCCAATTGCCTATAATTTCGTAACCTCATTCTGAGGAAAATCTTGATACCTCCGACAAAAAGTTTGTGTGCACACATTATCGTAGTCCCTCTCCATTAGAGGATGATGGGTATGTCTCATCGTAGATACGGAATTTTCAAATAGGAAATTATGTTCCTTTTTCAAAAATTATCAGTTTGTCCATTTCTGTGAATAAGTTCACCATCTTGGGGGGGCTCGAGGATGAATTTGGCATGAACCTTGATGATTCTCAATGATTGTGTTCTATTCAAATGTTTGTGGTCTTACTGAACTAACCCATCGTTACATGGTTAGGGACAATTGTCAATATTTTTATCACATGCATGTGATTTGTTTGCAAGATGTTAAGCTTGTCAGCTTTCTTCTCTAGTGTTTTTCTTGAACTATTTAGACGGGTGCCATTTTTCATCATTCCAATCACAAGCATAGGAAATGGGGCATTTTACTCTTCTCTCTAGTTCTCTACAACATTCAAATATTTCTTACTATTCGACCCCTCGCATCGGGTTTTGTGGTCCCTTTTTTATTTACATAATCAGATTTTTGGTATTGCTAATATTTATGCTTCCAATGATGTTGTTGAGTGATCTTTACTCTAGCGGTGGCTTACTAATGAGATGCGTGATGCACATTAGATCTTGTGTAGGTATTTTAACATGGTGAAGTCTACTGATGATAAAGTGGGGCATCTTACTATGCGGTGGTGTGTGGGTGAGAGAGAATCATGGTTTTACATGCGTTACAAGCTTGGAATTTTTATGCTAACCATTTTTTCTAGCATGACTCTAATGCACCCTGGTTCACCCTGGTCCACCCTACGACAAGGTGATGACAAGGTTGTGAAACGACTTGATCGTGCTTTCCTTTTGGATCAAGTAACGAGGAATTGAGTAGGGGAAGTCATCATTGATGTAACTTCAAATTAATTATAGAAGTAACTCTATTCTCTAGTGAATAACATCCCGCCAACAAATATTCCGGATGAAAGCCCCGATGAGAAGGATTCTCTTCTTCTTCCGAGAAGTTCTCTCTCTCTCTCTCTCTATATGTATCATACATATATATATATATATATATATATATATATATATATATATATATATATATATATATATGTATGTATGTATGTATGTACACACACACATATATATGTATGTATATGTATATATATACATATATATATATATATATATATATATACACATATATATATATACATATACATACATATATATATATATATATATATATATATATATATATGTATGTATGTATGTATGTATGTATGTATTTATGTATGTATTGTGTGTGATATGTGTGTGTGTGTGTATATGTATGTGTGTATGTATGTATTTAATCATTTGTAAAGAAAAAAAGAGATCTTATTTAAAATTTGTGTAGTTATTTGAGAGTATTCTTCCTTTGTATAAATGGCATATCTTACACAACTAATTTATTTCAATTTTTTATTATAAAAAAGAAGATACGACATTCAATCTATCCAAAATTCTAAGAAACTAAACAACACAAATAAATTTTTCATTTGCAATGATTTCCAATATGAAACTCATCGGAAGAATAAGATGAATCTCTTTCTTTTTTTTATGAATGAATCAAGAATGCTATAAACATGCATTTTACAACACAAATTCAAGTTTACTCCTAACATCCATTTTGTAATATTGCAATACAAAACAATAGAAGACCAAAAGCTACTAAATTCAAGGAAGTACCAAAATTACCAATTAACCAAATTTCCTCTCATGAATGGCTCAAAATAAAATCCACATTTCTTATTTTTCAATGCCTATCATTATACATGTAACAATAATATGAACTCCTTTCAATATTGGGAAGGTAAGGAATAATAATACTAAGCTCATATAACTAGAGTGAAAATTTGCTTCACTTTGAAAGACCAAAAATTTCAACACACAAAACCTTCTTTCAAGAGGAGAAACCAAATAAATTAATCCTTCCATTTCCTTTCCAAATACAAGACCTTTTTAACATTTACCATCCAAGGTTATAAAGAAGAAGAAGGCTTAAATCTTGAGTTTTTTATAAAAATAGAAGAAAGTTATAAGATACCCAAAATGCACAATACAATACTTACAAGGCTCTTCCATGATTGAAGAGAATCAAAACACTAAAATAGCTCTTGTTTGTTTAAAAATTACAATCCAAAACCAATATGGGAGACTTACAAAGGAGTGAAGCAACATGATATTACAATGACCAAATGAGATCAAGAAGAAAACTCTCCCGAATTTGGAGAAATTTTTTTTCCAAGGTAACCAAGAATGCGCCATCCATCTTCAAGAAATAATATCCATACTTTGCACTTCAAAGTATCTTCAAACACAAGAAGAAAGGCCCTAATTACCACCCAACCTATAGGTATAGTTACATGCCTTTCCAAAGTTTTGAGGACATGCTAGACTCCTCTAAACCCATGGGAGAGAGGAAAATCATTCCTCAAGTGTGCACAAGAAGGGTAATGGAGAAAAGAAACAACCACCACAAAACTAAAACCATACACACACAAAACACCCAAAAGAGGACACATCACAAGGTGAGAAAACTCCATGTTTTCCCACAAATGGGGAAGAGTGGATGAGAAATCCAAAAGAGGAAAAATGGTGTGATCCAACTATAAGACGCACACATGAATGAGATCTCCAAAATACTCCTTATCCCTCCATAATAAATGCCCCTCCTTATCTCTACTCCCATTAACTAAATTTCCTCATTGGGAGGATTTCAAAACCCATTGGTTTTCCTTTCCAAGGATGGGGAAGGGTTCTAACCATATGAATGAACTTCCCCACGTAAAACCATATGAGGGTATAAATTATAAGAAACCAACATGGCTTGGCCATACGCCTTGAGGTTTAAGAGGGAAATTTCCTCCCTCTTCCCCAACACAAATCCAAAATCCATCAAGCCATATGATGGATGGTGAAAAATAATGAGGTATACAAATTAAACATAACATTCACTACATATAACACATTTTTTTAAAACAACAACAAATTTCAAATGACATCTACATAGAAAAAAATAACAAAGAATGATCAACGATCCTACCTCCAAAAGATTTCCAAAACTCTAAGATTCTCCAATCCTCTTCCATGAAAGATCTCCAAGTCCAATCTCAAAAAAACAAAATACAAATATGACAAGGTGAAAAACGTTTCCTCCTACATGAGGATGTATATAAAGAAAAACAAGAGAGATATCCTCTCCAATGAGAGGGTGACATGTGTCACCCCTCTCTCTCTCTCCCCAAGATTCCAAAATTTAAAAGATAATAAAACAAGCTCACTTTAAGATCATTTCCCCTTAATTCCTTAAAATGATAATAAACCAATAACATTGAAATTTTAATAAAACACTCTACCAAACCATTCGTACAAGAATGGTGACTTATGAGAGGTCAAATGGGAGAGAAAATTGCATTTGACTAATAAATGAGGCCCCCTACCTAAAGTTAAGGTGTAAGGGCATATTTTCATGTTAAGAGAAACCAAAACTAAATAAATTACAAACTTTGAGTCACCCATGGTGCCCCTATAAACATGTAAACTCAAACAAGACCGCATACAATAATCATGGTTAGGGCTAGGCCAAATTAGGTGATTGTGCAAATTCAAATAGATGTCTTGAAACACATGTTCTCTTGTGCCCCTATAACCTACAAACTCATTGGAAACATTAATCACATATGTCTAAATAAAAGTATAAATCAACTACTTAGTAAACCGATCAAACTATAATCATGCAACTATGCTAACACATCATCAATAAGGAATTGTAAATGAAAAACATACACAATTTCATATAAAATCATCATGTGTTAGCCATCGCAATAACATATAGTTACATCCATCCATGCTATACTATGATAACATCCATAGCCAAATATTTCACAATACAAAGACGTGTGACAAAACCATATGTCCATCATATACCAAATAAAACAAACACCAGCATAACCTATTAGTATTCAAAACATATACTAATATGAACTATCAAATATGAGTATAGATTCAACAAATAACTGAAGCTAGAAAATGTGGGCACTACACATTCCCATCGAAATACACCACAAAGCCACCTAAAATTGTTTTCGTAAGCCAATAACATAGGGTAACCTCTCCTTCCTACAAAATTGATAGATCCTTCTTCTTTACAAGATAATTCCTATGTTTGAGAATGCCCGATTTTAGGTCCTCCTCATGTAAGCATAGGCATTCACTCTAAACAAAATATTCCATCTCGACTTAGTCCTTTCATATTTCCTCTCTCCCAAAGACCTCTTTTCCTTATGAATCATATACCATCCTTCCCACAAATAACAAGCTCTTATTCTTTTAGGTCATAACATATGTTTCCCTAGTTTGAGATTGCATACAATTGGTTTTCAAAGATCTGTAACTTTTCTTGTAATTAGTTCTAAGATTTACATTTGTGATTTTATTTTTCACGATGCGCTGTCTTATGTGTGTAGGTGGAATGATTTGTAAAAATACCCTTCTCATTTTTGCATCAACTTTTATCAATTTTACTTGGAAAATTACCTTACATGAAAATGTATGAGATTTATTCTTTAGAGCACATAAAAAGTCTAGGTTTTTATTGGGAGAAAAAGATTACTGAGTTCATGACATTGTAATCCATTGAAAAATCATTAATATTCAAATTTAGTTCTTTTTCTATGTAAATTTAATAATTTTCTTATACAATTTAGTTGAAAATATATGCATTGACAACTTTTGTTTCATGTAGTTTGAACATAGAATTGTTCTTTGCTTATCTAAGGAATTAAAAATTTTAGATTCTTGGTTGTTATGGAAACTTTGTATGACTTATTTCCTTTCCATTATCGCTTACGTTGTGTGTTGCGCATTTATAACTTGGTTCTAGGAACATGCACCTTTGTTCGAGCCATGAATTAGTGTGTGTGGATGAGATTTTATCTTTCGTGAAGCCACACCAATACATCCCATGATGGATGATAGACTTGAAACAACAAGGCTTTTGAATTTTCCCATCGAGAGAACCTCTCCCTTGCCAAATAAACCCAAAAAAAGTGTTTATAATGCACTTCCTCATTTTCTTGTGTCTTAGTTTACAATAAATTTTTACATGCACACACACACACACACACAAATATATAGTTCAATTCCATCATTTTTGAAATTTCATACTTTTTCTTTTATTTTCATTTCCAAAAATAAGTAGATGGCTCATATCCAACAAAATCAAACAAATCTATTAAAATTTCCTTATAGTTCTACATGCAAACTATGTTGGAGTTGACTGTTTGTAGGCAATATTTTTAAATCTTGTTCAATAATTTTGTTGTCTATAATAATTCTTATGTTACAATCATAAAAATATCTCCTTTTCATACATATCTCTTACATTTTCCTGTGTTGTTTTATTTTCAGAGTGTATATTTTCTCCCTCTTTTATTAGCATAAAATGTACGCTCAAAATACAATAGTACAAGGGCGATAATACCATGCTAGGAATTGGGAATGCATAAATGTACATAGTCATGAGTGATACCGTTCCCATCGAAATAACACACAAAGATGTAATAATTTTTGCTCACAAGCAAGTAATAAAAGGGAACCTCTCCTTCCTACAACACTTTGGCATATCCTAATTTTTATAAGATGATTCCTATCTTTGAGAATGCCCAATTTTAAGTCCTCCTAAATTAAGGGTAGGTGTTCCCTCTACACAAAACATTCCATCTTGACACAATCCTTTCACATTTCGCCTCCCCCAAAGACCTCCTTTCCATATGAATCCTACTCCATCCTTTCCACAAATAGAAATCCTTTTCTCTTTTGAGGCACATCATATGTTTCGATACGGAACTTACACTATACCCATTATATAAAATGTGGGAAGGATGGTGACTTATAAAAAGGATAGATCTTCTACCAAACCCAAATACATGATCTAAATGTTTGAAAACTATCTTTGGATGAAAACTAGACTCTAAAGTGACTTACATAAGTGCATTATATGTTTCTCTTAACGGTATTCCCACCGATTCTCAAAATGGAATAACATGTAACCTAGATACAAACTAGTGGTTTTTCGTTTCCTCACACAAGTTTAGGAGATGCTTATAACAAGTGTAAATCCTATTATGCAAGTTATCTATACATGAGGGGGACATAAAAGTAGAGTTTCCATACCATCAAATTCTATCAAAACATTTCTTCTATTGCTAAATACCTTCCTCGCCGTATTTGTGATCTTAAAATTTTTCTTGTACAATGACAAGGGCCAAAAAACAAGAATTGTGACTTTTTCGTAAGAAAAAGTCATGTGTTGAATTCCTTGAAATAAAAGGTAGCTAATGACCTTCTAAATGATGAGGAGGTTTCTTCATTATTAGATATACACATAAATGTATCCTCATTGTTACGTTCTATAACATCTGATGTTTCACCAAACTTGCCAGCTAACTTACGAGTTGATATTGGTGACAATATTGTTAGCGAAGATCTTTGACATGTAGGAATCCTCCTTTTTTCGGTCATGCTTGATACATGAACAAAAAATGAAGACATCAAAACTTGTTTTTTCCAAAGGGCCCTTATGCTCATTCATTATACTATGGTCTGAACTTGGTATGTCTCTAATTAATGAATACAACATAGAAGGGTTGTTTTCCATGGCATTCCCAACTTTGTTTTCAAATGGTCAAGCTATGTTTAGACAACCCCACATAAAATGTATCTAAATACATGAATATGCATTGTATTTTAAGTGTTTCCATGATGGCCATTTTGGAAGGCATCACCGCTTCAGATGTTTCTTGCTTAACCTGAGGATGTGGCATAGGATCCAATCAACCATTGTTGTTTTCATGAAACAAAATGCTGATAGTTGCCTTCCTCCAACTATAGCTAAAATTCGTAAATGTTTGCATGATTATCCCAATGATTCCCTTCCGGATAGTTTGACGAAATTTGGATCTAGCTTATGTGGCACAAGATATTATTGGGGTAAGTTTCATCCATAATTGGTTTATATGATTGATCAAATTGGCTCACTAACTCATTTCTTCACCATCACTGCAGCTGACACCAAATGGCCCAATCTTCATAAATTTATGCCTATATTTCCACCACATGATGCTCGACAAGCACATTGTTAGAGATTCCGTAATGTTTTCAACAATCCTTACATTTTGTCTATATAATTGCATCAAATATTCACAATATTCCCTGATGAATTTTTAGAGAAGCATTTGGGTGTAAAGAATATTGGTACAAGTGAAACAAAAATATTATTTCCCTTTCCCCATTTTTTCCCTTCTTATATTTGTTTTTCTTAATGCCTCTCATCTCTCCTTAGGTGTGAATGGCAATAGAAAGGCTCTGCCCATGTTCATGGATTCTTATGGCGATAAAATGCACCAAATGTTGATACATTAGAATGAAACAATGAAGATGATGTTAACAAAAAAACATATTTTGAAAACTATGTTACTGCATGGAACCCTCGTAGTCAACTTTTCATAAATGGAACAATGCATCGACCCATCATCGATGACCCCGCCTAATGGAAAGCCATGTTATATTTTCTACAAGCTCTCATGAGGACTATGAGGAATTTTTCAATAGCGTCTAAGACACACTAAATGTTATGAGGAAAACTTTCTTCACAAGATAGGGTCTTCTTTTCAATGCCGATATAAATCTCCCCGGACCTTGACCACAATCCACTCTATGTAAGGAACATGATGGAAAAATAAAATACATCCCTACTTGCAATGATGGAAAATTAAACATCCAAAATAGTGATATTCTTCTGATATGGTGAGCTAATGTTGATTTCCAGCTAGTTCTCTCTCGCCATGCAGTACTGCGGCATATAGAAAAATATATTTCCATAGATGAGAAAAAGTCAAAAATTTATCACAATATGTTGTCACATTTTTGACATGAAATACTAGTTAAACCCATCATCCATTAATTTTTGAATGTTTCTCTCAGTAATTTTGGTTAAACGTGACATCAGTGCACATGAGACTTTCCATATGTTGCGAGAATATGCCACTTTTTCTATGCAATGACAGATAATTTGTATCCTTGAATGTAGGGAAAAATTAGTTTTTACGTGTTAGGGTTGAGTAAAATGATCTTGTAGAATCATCATCCTTATTTTATCCTTATAAGAAATGCCCTATCACACTAGAAAACACATCCATCATTGAGGAAAATTGCAATTTTTCTTATAATGAAAAATCTATAGGGGAAAAGTGAAGGTTACGCTAAACAACAACTATTGTACATTTTACACGTGGGTTCTATAGGATCCCTTCAAAGGATTATTCTTCTTTTGAATTGGTTTTTGGAGTGAACTCCTATTAAAGAAGCCTTTTCCAAATATTAAATATTATCTTGACCTCACTAATAATGATATTATTCATAATTGTGAGACTATGTAACCCTCATACCATCCATGGCATGTCCTTCATAGCTTATCCAAAGAAGGTGTTGTTGATGGCGAATCACAGCACCCCTAAGTGTCTGCAACTTGATGGGTTGAGACTCTCAGTGTGATTTCATAACATGGAGCTTTTCCTAAGTGTGGGACCTTGCAAAATCAGAAAAGCTCTCCGGATGAAGGCCAGTTCCTATTCCTTCGTTCAGATGCACACATAAAAATGCAGAGGGTTTACTCAAAAACCTAATCTAACTTGCCAAGGAGAAAGGGTAAGAAGATGCATAAAAATAAACCTAAACTAATAAAGGCGATGCACTGAGGAATGAAGAACACCTATCTTGCCAATAAACACAAACCATAAAAATGTAATGCAAGATCATGCACAGATAACTAGATTTGCGGTGAAAGATCAAGAGGATGCAAATGAACACACAATCATGGGTTGAGAATCATCCACAGACATGCATTATTTTCTCCAAAGATTGATACAACACACTACAAAATGCTAGTAGGAAAAGTTGCATTACGTTTTAAATGGGAGGTTTTAACTCCACAAATTCACTGCCAAAGAGAAGAAGGAAGGGCAAAACAAGAATGTCCAACCTTTAGAAAGAAGCCCCTCCTTACAATTTATAGGAAGAATGAGAGAGAAAGAGAGAGTAATTCCAAATCTACCCCAACCACCTCTAGGTTGCATTTAATTCATCTCATTATGGTGGTAGGTGAGAACCCTAGAAAACCCAAAAAGTGGTAGACATAGGACCTCGTAAGCTTTAAGAAAATTCCAACCTTGCGTTAATCCGAGTTCCCTGTGAAAATTTATGGGCATCGAATATACGGGTCGTGGTCTCGCTCTCGTTAGTGCTCAAAATGTTGCGCCTCTGAAGGTGTGCCTTGGCGCATCCATCCTTAAGTCGACATAATTTTACATAGGCGCATCCATAGTGCGCATAGGAGCATCCATATTTGTGACATCTTTTACATCCATTTTACCTACGCCTTTTATAGGCACATCCATATTTTGTGTCAACATCCTTTTACTGGGCCATAGGTGCATCCATATTTGTGTCGACATCCTTTTACCTACGTCTTGGGCTATTGGTGACACAAAAATATCGAGCTCGAGTTTCTTTGATTTCCATATTCTTTACGCTTGTCTATATCTACCCGGGGAAGATATTTATAATAGGTGTATCATCACATTTTGATTCCTCCTCAAATGAAACTCCATCGCATGGCCCTTTCTGTTGGATGAGCTAGACATGTTGGGACATCATGAATTTGATATGCACTTCATCTAGAATGCCTACAACATTTATGCAACACTAAGAGAAAAACTTTCCTCTTTCATTGATTTCAACGGGAGATAACAATAATACAGTCTTCCTAACAATCTACCTTAGTAATGTACGCTTCTTTCTCACCAAAACAAAAGGTCTCCTTCAATAGCATTTTACATCATAGTGTACACCGAGATACACTCTCCCTTATCTTAGGTTTATTATTCAAGGGACAGATGGAACAGTAAATCCTTCCTCATCAATACACTTGTTAGCGCATTAGTTTTTTTTTAAATACATTGTTAGTTTTTGATAGTTATCTAATTGTCCTCTCTCGTAGATCTCCTCCTTGGCCTATATATTGGCTTGCACTTTTGTTTGTAAAATAGGAATTGAATAAAACATTCAATCTTTTCCTTCATTGGTATCAAAACCTTGCGTGGAGATCCAATCGATTTGCTTTCCTTTCCTTTCCTGTGTCATCATTGTTCTGTCTTTGTGCATTTGGAAGGAAGCGCAAGGAGGAGCCTACGTGGAGAGTCTTTGGTTAAGCCAAATTAAAGCTTAGAAGTCCTGTAGCAAGCATGGGAATCTAGAGACCTAGCCTAGAGGTGCGTGGTGCATTAGCAGTCATAGCTAAACTTGTGAGGAGAGATTTGAGGAGATGAACTATCAAACATTTCTGTGAATTGATAGTTTTTGCTACTGCTGCTATTGTTGCTTCACCATCACGAACAACCTGGCCCGTGAAAAAGAAGACCTTTGGCTCGGAGTCACTATTTTCACGTCACCCTTACACATTATAGGGAAAGGAGGGACTTCGCAATGGTTTCTTGTTGAGGACCAATCTTTTTTTTTTTCCTTGCAAAGTGGAGCAACTTGTTTGTTGTTTGGAGAAGTAGATGTTAGTCTACAGCGACCTACAATAAACAAATTTTGCAGTGAACTCTAGCAAAGCCTGCAAATTGCCAATGAAGAGAACGTGGAAGAAACAGCCCGCGTATGTCACAAATTTCAGATGCAGAAAGCACCACGAGCAATGCACCAAATGTTTGGGCATTGAGTGAAAAATAAGACACCCAAGATCGTTTCTTTTCTTTGGTCATCGAGCTTCGCATGACAACACTTGGGAATATTATCTTTGACGAGATCGTGCAAGGGACTATTGGAGTATTTTTGGTTTGATGTTCGATGTCAAGCATGGCAGATTCATGTAGAACTTGAACATGTCTATGATGCAGATGATGAAGGAAAACTAGAATTCCCATAGGAGCATCCGCATCTCACTGCACAAGCCTATAGAGCCCATCTTCGAGATAGGTTCCTTCAGTAAGCATTGTAGCCATTTTTTTAAAATAAATAAATAAAATACAATTTTGAGTTTTTGAAAATGTTTGCACCTCGCATTCTATTGTCGGATGCCCAGTTGCTCAAAGGGCCAAATTTCACCACATGGAAAACCAAGATGCGGACGATTCTTCAGTTTGAAGATCTATGGGGGATCGTTTCTGGAAAAGACGCCCCTCCCACAGACACTGATCTATTGGCTAAGTATGAAAAGGCTAATGCAAAAGCATTAATGCTTATCACTCTGAGCCTTTCTGATGAGGTTCAACCTTACATTCGAGAAGCAACCACTTCCTCTCAAGAATGGACCACATTGTGTACCATCTATGAAGCGAAGAATCTGACGATGAAGTTGCATCTTCAGACTAAGCTTCACATGATGAGTATGCATGATGGTGAATCAGTAGAAGCCTTCTTGTGGCATGTGGCTGAGTTACACGCAGAACTTTCTACTCTCGGTGAACTAGTGGACGACAAGTTGCTAGTCCCACTCACCTTGCGAGCTCTTCCTTCCTAGTTTCAGACATTGATCACCAAATTGACCATCACTCTACATGAGATGATTTTTTCCACAATGGTGAATTATCTCTTGTAGGAAGAATCCATTCAGAATGTTCAAGAATCCTTCAAAGACAAGGCTCTCATCACAAGGAAAAAGCATAAGCCTCAGAAAAGGTAGTGCCCCCGAGAATCGAAGTAGCATCCTCATCAGTAATCTTCTCACGGCCACCTAGCAGCCACCCGAATAAAAAAACAACAAGGTAGATTGATGGTGCCACATTTTCTCCATGGATACACACATGACTGTGAACTGTTATTACAACGGTTCCAAGTATGGAAAATATGGCGAAGAGAGAAATTTTGGCCAAGGATATTACAAGAAATCTTGATGGCCTGCTCGTAATCAGAGGCAGAAGGGTCATATTGCTGCTCAGCAAGATGCCACCTATGATGAAGAGGTTCCACACACAACTCATCCATACATTTTCATAGTCTCGTAAACTTTGCAGCCATCAGAAAGTGTTTGGTTGATTGATTCGGGTGCAAGCAAACACATGACTGGTAATAAGGAGTTGTTCCATACCCTAAGTGACCGATGCACTAGAGATTGGATCACCATCGTAGATAATCAGGAGTATATTTTGGTAGGGATTAGTGATTTCATCATTCCTCTTGGGACACGAAGATGTACACTCATGAAAGTGCTATATGTTCTAGGTTTCACCTTAAATCTCTTGTCTGTGAGTCAACTTCTTAACCATCGAATGCAGGTTAAATTCTTTGTTATGAAAGGGTTCAAGTCCTACACCATTTCCCAAGAAGACTCAGTAATTTCTCAAGCATCTATGAAGGGCCATCTATTTACACTAGATGCGGTAACTTCATCTAACATTGCTCTCTTTGCTTTAATGGCGGAGTCCCCTGCACTATGGTACTTTCGATATGGTCATCTTTTTGTCAAGGCTCTACATCAACTCAGTGCTAAGGAAATGGTAAGAGGGCTTCCTCCACTCTCCCATTCTTTACCTATTTTTTCCCGGGATGTCTTTCGGGAAAACAACACAGAGGTTCATTCAAATAGATCTCTTATCATTCTACGGAGCATCTTTAGGTTGTACACATTGATCTGTGTGGACCCCTGCCAGCTAGTTTCCAAGGTTTTGAGTACTTCTAGCTCATCATTGATGATTACTCATGGAAAATGTGGGTATATTTTGTCCGGAAGAAGAGTGAGGCATTTTCCAATTTCCAAACCTTTTACCAAAGACGCCACCAGGAAGTCTGGGAAGCCTCTCCTTCTCCTCCACTCAGATCAAGGGGGGGAATTTGTATCAAAGAAGTTCTTAGCATACCTGAAGTAGTATGGCATTCAGCAACATCTAACTACACCCTACATGCCCCAATAGAATTTTATTTGCATCAACACAACAGAATTTGTCATGGAGATGGCTCGTTGTATGCTCTCCACCACTAAGTTGGAGGATCAGTTTTGGGTAGAAGTAGTCCAGATAGTAGTGTATCTACTCAACCGGGCACCCACGAAGATCTTACAAGAACAAGACACTGGAAGAGGTATGGACTGGTCGTAAACCTTCTATTCATCATTTGAGAGTTTTTGGTTGTATGGCATATATGCATGTCCGGATGAGAAAAGGAAGAAGATCGATCCAAAGACTCTGCCATGTCTTTTATTTGGGGATAGTTACTACCTCAAAGGCATATCATCTCATGGATCCTGAGACAAAGAATATCTACGAGAGTTAAGATGTGGTGTGTGATGAGTCATCCTTTGACTCCCTACCGCACAATGGAGATCCAGTACGGACTTCATCACATAGATTGCTCACACATCCAAATGATGGGCAAGATGATTCTTCTCAGAGAGAAGAAGAGTTGAGTGGAGACTTGTTCGTTGATCTAGGCACAGTGGAAAACACATCTTCACATCAAGTAGCATCGCCAACATCCGAAATGGGTCTAGAATACTATTAGGGATGCACACCGAACTCATTTCTAGGCACTTCTATGGGAGTCGAACACAAAGTCAAGCAAGACATGAGTTAAATTTTACACTCATGAGTTCGATTGTTGATAGCACTAAACGACACTTTGTTCGTGAGGCATTAGACCAACCACACCTGGAACAAAGGCTATGGATGCTTGAATATGATTCCCTAATTGAGAATCGGACATGGGAACTTGTCGATCTGCCTCTAGGTAATAAATCCATTGGCTGCAAATGGATTTTCAAAAAAAAATATAAGGAAGAGGGTTCAATCGACAAACACAAAGCATGACTTGTTGCAAAGGGTTATGCTCAGCAAGAAGGAATTGATTATGATGAGACCTTTTTACCCACTGCGAAGATCAAAACCATCATAGTTTGTGCATGCCTTTGGAAGCACAAAATGGATGGAAACTACAATAGAGGAATGTTAAGAGTGCTTTTCTAAATGGTGATCTAAAATAAGAAGTATACATAGCCCAACCTAAAGGGTTTGTAGACAAGCATCAACCACACAAGGTATGTTGTCGATAAAGTCACTTTATGGTGAAGAAAGTACCTAGGGCATGGTTTATAAAAATTGATGATCACCTATTGCAGCATGGATTCACTCATAGCCCCTCAGATAAAAATTTTTATATCAAGAAGGTAGGAATAGATATTTTCATTTTGGTTTTGTACGTAGATGATCTTGTGATCACGGGAAGTTCTGATAATGTTGTGGATGATGTAAAGAATGATCTGAAGAAATCCTTCCACATGACCGATTTGGATCTACTTTACTACTGTCTTGGCTTAGAGATATGGCAGAAGAAGAATCATATCTTTGTCTCCCAGATGAAATATGCCAAGAAACTCCTAGAAAAGTATGGTATGTCAGATTGTAAACCTATGTCCAGCCCTATGGAAAAAGGTTTGCAATTATCTAGATTCCAGGATTCACCGTAGGTAGATGGCACTCACTACAGGTAGCTTGTGGGGAGTCTCATTTACTTGACTTATACCAGGCCAGATATTTGCTTTGTAGTGAGCTATCTTGCTAGATTTATGCAGGAGCCGAACAAATGTCATTGGATAGTAGAAAAGAATGTGTTGAGATATGTTTGAGGTATAGTTGACTTTGGTCTAGAGTATCAGAAGAACACTCAGTTCTTCTTATAGGGATATACAGACTCGGACTATGCAGGATCCGTTGATGACAAGAAATCCACTTCAGGGTATATTTTTCATCTCGGATCTGGACCTATCTCGTGGATTAGCAAGAAGCAAACTCTTGTTGCTCTCTCATCCACTGAGGCTGAATATCACGTCGCATGAGGAGATGTGTACGAAGCGATTTGGTTACGTCACATTCTTGTAGATATAGGGATTCTTGAAGAGAAACCTCCCATCATTCTTTGCGACAATCAAGGTGTGTTGAAGCTTGTGAAGAATACTATTTTTCATGAAAGATCAAATAATATTGAGGTTTAATGTCACTACATTCATGAACAGGTCTTAAACCACCAAATTTAACTCCAGTACTACCCTACTGATTTTCAGGTTGCAGATATTCTCACCAAGCCTCTCCACAAAGTGAAGTTTGATTTGTTTAGGGGTATATTTGTAAGAGAAATTTATTAAGGGGGAATGTTAGCACATTATTTTTGTTGTTAATACAATGTTAGTTTTTGACAGTTATCTAATTGTCCTCTCTCGTAGATCTCCTCCTTGGCCTATATATTGGCTTGCACTTTTATTTGTAAAACAGAATTGAATAAAACATTCAATATTTTCCTTCAACACCGAGGGCATGTTTGAAACTCTAAAAATGATAACACATCCTCCCTTTTGCTTCTCACACGCACTAGTGTTGCAAAGTATTCAACATTTCATCAACTACAATTCATGTTAGTCTTCATATAAAGGTAAAAGAAATTAAAATATTAGAGGTGATGTCTCTGAGAACTTTCTAAGATTATATTAGAGATGTACAATGCATTATTACTGATGAAATGAGCTTTGTAGGACCAAAATTTCCTTCACTAATTGATCTCCATCTTCATGAGGCTTTCCCTAATGAGAAAAATACACCCTTTGGTGGAATTTCTGTCAATCTTGTTAGGGACCTATGTCAACTCCCTCCTATGAAGGATATACCCATGTATGTTTATCACTCTTATGGCACAAGCCATTGGAAAGGTTTTAACATGGAAATCACTCTTTCGACTATCTTTCACTAACAGGGGTCCAAGCCTTCTTAGGAAGGTTTTCGGAAAATTCTTCATAACCTTCAAAATGCAAAGCCAAATTTTCACGATTTGGAGACACTCATGTCACGCACAGATAAGTTTTTTTCCCTCAAGAGAAAAATAGTGCCAAATAGCACTCCATCTGTTCTCAATTAATGATCTTGTCAACCATCACAACAAAATTATGTTATGCTCTTTGGCTATCCCCATCGCTCATTGCAATGTGCATAACTCAAGACTTTCACAAACTTATCACCCTGATGATGACCAATTGCAACATAAATTCTTCTCTATATTGGTGAAAAGGTTATAATAACATCTCATCTCTAGGTTGAGGTAGGAATTGTTAATGGTTCTATTGGAATTTTGGTTTCCATCATCTATAGTGTAGGTTCTAGTCGCCTAATCTTCCTTCTTTCATGTTGTTTGTTTGAAAGATACATCAAACCCACATAGGGCTCAACAAATCCTAATGACATTCGATTACGCCCATTTCACATGGATTACAATGGAATCTCCCACTTAAAATGGCTTGGGAACTCACAATACTTAAATATCAAGGCCTAACTTTAGACAGAGTGACTATTGACATTGGAGATACTAAATGCTAGGGAATTTTTTCACATCCGTTTCAAGATTACCATGCCTTCACAATCATTTATCTCCCCAAAATTTAATTTCAAAATGTAGTCTGACATAACACTAGTAAAATACATCCACATGCATAAAATGGAATAACAAAGACCTCATTAACTACAACCACCCTTCCCACCTTAACTCACTACTCTACTTAACACTCTCTTCTTCCCTCTTCTCGTTTCTATTCCTCCACCATTACCTCTATCATCTCCCTCTACATATTTCCTCTTCCTCCTCTTCTTTATATTTCCTTAAAATTGTGTTTCCCTATTGGCATCTCCATTGCACCTTTATGGTGCGATTATTAGTTTACCTGTTGTTGTATGAAAACTAGTGATAAATATTACTTCCTTTATTTCTTCTTTGGAATAAAAAAATGCTTTCACATAATTATTTCTATCCTTTTTGTGAAAATATCTTTTTGGATTATTCAAGTACTAAAAACTATCCTTCATTTGCAAGCTCAACAAATCCATTTTCAACTAGTTCTTGCACATCCTCAAAGAAATATATGGTTCTCGTTTCAATTAACCGGTGGTCATAATTCGTGCTATTATAAAAGGGAATCTATAAGCTGAGTGTGGTTTCTCATGGCAATCATGATTGAACTATTGATTTCTTAAAGATTATGCTATAATATGAATTTGAAGTTTTGAAGGGGCAGTCCTTCTTGAGTGTGTTGAGTAAAATGTGAATGAAGCAGGAACATATACAACAATACAAACAAATTGGAATAAACAAATTACAATTTTTATATCAATTTGAATAACACTTTGGTGCATTAGAACTTACATAAAATACAAAAAAGAACTTTGGTGTTTTAGGAATAGGAGGATTGAAAGAGACAACTACTAGGATATGAAAATAAATAAATTATTTATATAGTGTTAATTACTATCTTAGGGGAAGTTTAGAACTTTTGTATGTATTCGTGAACTACTTATTTATAACATGATAATGGTCTATTAGAGATGTAAGTGCAATGACTCATAAGGACCTTGAAGAGTTATTTTGTATGGGATTCAATGACATAGATTATGATTCAATGATAATTGAGGTGTTTGTAAAGGCATTTTTGCTAGAGGTTGGGATTGGGAAATATGTCCCTATTACAATTTTTGGACATTTATCAAAGAGTTTTTAATATATTAAATTGAATTATTGGTTGAAGTGATTACTTGGCTAGGATTACTAGCCAAGACAAGACTTCAACATAGATTATCATTTGAAAGTTCATGCAATTCTTGTAGCGTAGAACTCACTACAATGAGTTGTCTATGTGAAAGTTTAGATATTTATTTACATAAATTATCCTCTACAATTAATACTTAGGCATAAAAAGTTTTGATATGGGGGAATCTATTTCACTATTAGTAAAATCACATTGGATGTTTAGTGGAAACATTCCATTCTTAATAATTTATAGATTGGCAATTATAATGCCACTTTCACTTTTATTCATTATTCATAACCTTTTCCTACAAGAAACCCAATATTCACGAGGTTATTTTTAAAACATATGATGTAAATCTGGTATATGCTTCTTTTTGTCATTCATTTTTTAATGTTTATAGTTACCTTTCACATAACTAACACTATGCTCTAATGACCTAGTCTTACCTCTGATCTAACTAATTCATCCATGTATGCAAACATTACGTGAGGTCGCCATTGAGGTAACCTCGAATTGATTAAGTGTGGTCGCCATTGACGTAATTTCGAATTGATTAGGGAAGGCCCCGAACCAGAAGGATCCAACTTATTACAGGATTCTCTCCTCCTTCCAGAAGTTCTGCTACACAGAAAACGATTTGCGTGGTATACAAGTCGGTTAAATTTGACTTGTGACACATAACGCAAGCGGAGAAAGTGGAATATTGGCCACTGATTGTACCATTCATGACGGGTCGTTTTCTTCATTTCTTTGTTTCTTGGTTTCGTGAACGTTTGAGGATTGATAGAGGCATCTACTAAGACTTGAAAAATAAATAGTTCTATATATAGCGCTACTCTCTTAGCGGCATTACACCAATCCGCATTACTACTCTGCTGTGAACAAATTGAATTGAATTGAATTCTAGTCACCGCTATGGAGTCTAAGTTCTTCCTAGCCATGCCTTTCATTTTGTATTTCGTGCTTGGTTTGATGCCAACTGAAACAATGGGTGAGCTGGGCTGAGATCTGCAATTGATATTGTTTCTATGATTGGCTTGCAGGAATGCAATCGATTGTTGATGAACATTGATTTAAAAACTCCGGAAAGCTCAACGGCATATTTGTGTGGTGTGCCGACAGCTCCCTCTCAAATGGCTTCCATTACGAAAAACAATCTCAAGCTCTGTCAGGGTCGCTCTCAGCTCTGTTGCAGGGATCCTGATTGAATTTTCACCGAAATCCACGATCCTATAGTTGATTACCCTGTATTCAGTGGGTTGCGTTTCATTTGGTCTTTTAGTCGGTTATATCATGTGGCCCATTCACCATTATCATATTACGTATGCGTTGAAATACAAATGCCTATTTACGCTTTAAAAGGCGTCCCAATTTATAATGTTTAATATCACGGCTCCATAAAAGTGCAACTTGTCTATTTTTTTAGTGGGTAATTACAAATATATTTATTCAATATTGCATTCACTTTTGTTTAAAGTTTTTCATAACGACTCACAAGGCTATGGTGTCAAAGTTGAGGGCGTCCAAAATCTTTCAAGGGGTTTTTCCTGTTTCGTTTCTCCAATCTTGAACATTGCAAGGCCATTGTGAACCATGGCCCCTAGTTTATTAGGAACACTTTGGTCATCTTTTCCCCCTGGACGTGTGACTTTCAGGTCTCCAAACATGCTAATCTTAAATTTCATGTCTGGGTGGAATTTCCTGGTCAACCTTTTCCCCTATGGTGTTTTGTGGAAGAACTGGTCAAACCCATTGGGCATTTTGTTTGTAATAAACCAAACAAGTTTTATGTGGCCTGTTCACACCACCGTGTCTTTATGGAAGTTGACCTAGCCAAAGACCTCAAGGAAACAAGTGATATCCATGTAGGTGACACTCGGTTATCTCAACGACTCCTCTACATTAATCTACCTAATACTTGCTCTCGCTGCCAATCCACCGACCATATGATTTGTGAATGCCCTCTAATGGCTTCCTCAGCCCTGTCTCTCAATGAAAGAAAAATGCTAACCCTAAATTGTCCTCCTCCTCTGGTGAGGGTTGGACTGTGCTCACTAATAAGAAAAACCCTAAACCCCAACCATCTGTATACCATCGGCCATTGGAGGGTCTACCTCATCTTCGACCTCCATGAACACCAAACAACTTGTTTCTCCTCCTCTAGTTCATCCTTCCTTGCTTACGGCATCCACAATCGTGCCAATGCCTGTAATTTTGTAACATCATTATGAGGATAATCTCGACACCTTTGACAACAAGTCTGTGTGCACGCGTTCTTGTATTCCCTCTACCTTTGAGGATGATGAGTATGTCCCATCGTAGAGACAAACTTTTCAGATAGGAAATTATGTTCTTTTTTCAAAAATCTTTAATTTATCCATTTCTACGAATAAGTTCACCATCTTGTGGGGCCTCGAGGACGAACTTGGCATGAACCTTCACAATTCTTAATGATTATGTTCTCCTCGAATGTTTTTGGTCTTACTGAATTGACCCATCATTACACGGTTATGGATAGTTGTCAAAATTTTGATCACATGCATGCGCTTTATCTATAGGAGGTTAAGCTTGTTGGATTTATTTTGCATTCTTTTTCTCATACTATTTGGTCAGGTGCCATTTGTCACCATTCCAATCACGAGCCTAGGAAAGGGTGCATTTTTACTCTTCTCTCTACTTCTCTACAAAAATCAATTATTTCTTGGGGTTCTGACCCCTCACATCAGGTTACGTGGTCCCTTTTTTATTTAAATAATCAAATTTTTGGTATTTCTAATATTTATGCTTCCAATCATGATGTTGAGTGGTATTTACTTTGGCGGTGGCTTACTAATGAGATGCCTGATGCACATTAGATCTTGGGTAGCGATTTTAACATGGTGGAGTTTACTTATGATAAAGTGGGGCATCTTACTATGTAGTGGTGTGTGGGTGAGAGAGAAACATTGTTTTACATGTGTTACAAGCTCGGAATTTTTAATCCTAACATTTTTTTAGCATGACTCTAATGTACCTTGGTTCACTTGGTCAAGCCTATGACAAGGTGATGAAAAAGTTGTCAAATGACTTGATCGTGCTTTCTTTCAAGATTAAAGGGCATTTTCTTTCTCTACCAATTATGATAGACATGTTTTCGTCTAGTAAGGGACTTTACTCTCAGATCATCTACCTTTTTTTCAAAATTGAGTGGAATCCAACTACTTTCTAACCCTTGAACTCCCAATTCTACCTTAACACTATTCACCTACAACATAAGAGAATTTTGGATCACATTCTACACATTTGGAACCTGTTTGAGCACCCTTCTTGTCCATCTGGGTGGATTTTTTGGTGGCATGATGTTGTTATTAGTGTTACACCTTTTCTCCACTTGTATGGGAAATAAGTTACATTATTCAGACAAAGGGCGCATAAGGCCTCATCCTGGGAATATGTCAAAAGTTCCTTAGCTCTTGACCGCTCTCCCTTTAAAACCCACCTTCAGACCAAGGTGGCATAACTGAAACGAAAACTCAAGATGTAAGAGGTATATGAGGCCCACGGGATGCAAATTAGATCTTGGTGCATTGGCTTAAGATCAATTATTGAGTTATTAAAGAATTAATTTCTTTTCTTTGGCCTTGCCATGCCTGCAATTCAATTTGGGTGATCAAGGGTGCTGCTGGTCGTATCACTGACCTCCCTAATTTCCTGGAGAAATTTCTTCATCATTACCATGGTGTATTTGTAGCGCAACCATACACTCTAGAGAGTGATTCCACTTTGGTATAGTGCCTTCACGTAATTCCATGTAAAATTTCTAAGACTCAAAGAGTTTCCTGTGATCATCCCCTTTCTGACAATGACCTTAAGGAAGTTCTTATGCAAATGAAAATAGACAAAGCTCCTGGTATTGATGGCTTCTCTTTTGAGTTTTATCAGTTGTTATGGGACACTGTTGGTCCTAACCATAGACTCTTTGTGGAGTCTACAAATGATAAAGTGAGGGATCTTATTATGTGGTGGTGTGTGGGTGAGATAGAAGCATAGTTTTACATGCATTAAAAGATTGTTATTTTTAATCCTAGCCATTGTTTTTAGCATGACTCTAATACACCCTAGTTCACCTGGTCCAGCCTACGACAAGGTGATGAAAAAATTGTCAAACAACTTGATCATGCTTTCTTTCTAGATCAAAGGGCATTTTCTTTCTCTACCAATTATGACAGACCTGTTTCCGTCTGGGAAGGGACTTTTCTCTCAGATCATCTACCTATTTTTTTCAAAATTGAGTGGAATCCAACTACTTTCTAACCGTTGAACTCCCAATTCTACCTTAACACTACTCACCTGCAATATAAGAGAAATGTGGATCACATTCTACACATTTGGAACCTATTTAAGCACCCTTCATTTCCATCTGGGTGGATTTTTTGGTTTCTGGATGTTCTATCAGAGTTACGCCCTTTCTCCACTTATATTAGAAATAGGCTGCATTATTAAGACAAAGGCGCATAAGGCCTTTTCCTGGGAATATGTTAAAAGTTCCAAAGCTCTTGACCACTCTCCCTTTAACACCCACCTGCAGACCAAGGTGGAATAATGGAAACACAAACTCAAGAAGGAAGAGGTATATAAGGCCAGCGGGGCACAAGTGGGGGCACAAATTAGAGCTTGGTTGCATTGGCTTAAAATCAGTGACCGAGTTATTAAAGAATTATTTTCTTTCCTTTAGCCTCACCATGCCCTGAGTTCAATTTTATCGATCAAGGGTGCTGCTGGTCGTATTATTAACCTACCCGATTTCCTGTAGGAATTTATTCATCATTACCATGGTGTATTTGTACCGCAAACATACACTCCAGAGAGGGATGCCGCTTTGGTACAATGCTTTCAAGGAGTTTTGTGTAAAATTTCTAAGACTCAGAGAGTTTCTTGTGATTGTCCCCTTTTTGTGAATGACCTTAAGGAAGTTGTTATGCAAATGAAAATAGACAAAGCTCCTAGTATTTATGGATTTCCTTGTGAGTTTTATTAGGTGTTATGGGATACTATTGGTTTTGACCTTCATCATGTTTATTGTGAAGCTATGGCCAACAATAATCTCGGGGCTTTGATAAATCAAGCTAATATTAATTTCATCCCCAAGGATGAAGATCTTGAAGTTCTCATCATGACTTGGAGACCGATCACTTTGCTGAATGTGTCATACAAGATCATTGCCAAGGCCTTAGCCCTCCGGATCCGTAATCTTTTTCCTCTTATTTTACATAGTAAAAAAATGAATTTATTAAGATTAGATTCATTTTGGACAACATCATTTCTATTTGGGAAGGGATGGAGTGAGCTCGAGTTTCTAATCAAAAGGCTCTCTTCATCAAAATTGATTTTGAAAAATCTTATGACAAGATTGAATGGCCTTTCATTATTTCCATGTTACAAGCTCTTGGCTTCAGCCCTAGGTTCATCTAGTCTATCAATATGTTGTTATAGGATGCTAATGTCAAGCTTACCATTAATGGAGTCCACTCTGACATGTTTGAGTTTAACAGGTCCATTCAAAAAGGTTTTCTCTTAGCTCTGATGCTTTATGTTCTTACTATTGAGGGTTTCAATTATCTTCTTTCCAAGTTTTCTTTGCAAGGGTTAGTTAAGGGCATTTCTCTTCCTAATTCTGAGCTGTAACTTATTAATGGTCACTTTGTTGATGATTCTTTCTTAAATCTATCTGATAATAAAGATTTTGTTACCAACACCTTGTAGTGTTTGGATAATTTTTACTTGGCTTCAATTTCTTCCATTCAATCAAAAATAATCAATGATACAAACAATTTATGAATCCCATGCCTCCAGGGTTGAAATAATATGCTTGGAAGTGGATACAACGCACGGTTCAATTCAAGTTTCTAGGCATTCATTTTGCTTTCCAGGTTACTCCTACTACTTTTTGGTCTTATGTTATCCAACGAGTTGAGAAAAAAATTCTTATTGGATTACCAAACCACTTGTTAGCATAATTACATTGTAAATGGATGGTTCCTTCTAACTGTTTTGTAACCGTCTTCTATTCCTATTTATTTCTCCCATTCATGGGTGCTTAATATACACACATTGAATACATTCAATATATTCTGTCTTTTTACTATCATTGGTATCAGAGTGAGCCAGGTTGGGATATGTATTGTAGTGGTGAGATGATGTGAAGAAGTGGGAATTGTAAGTATCCTTCCAGTCATTTTTTTGTTGGAAGATGACTCGTCTCGCTGCGTGGCCTTCCCTGTCTTGGTGCTGAAACTTGCAAGAAGACAGGAGTGGTTGTTAGTTTTTTCTCTTCTGTTTGTGTGGCCTTGAGTAACCAGTGCTCTAAAGGAAACTTGTATGTGTATCTGAGAGAATTGGAAGTGACAATTATTAACGGTTGTAACAGATTTTTTTTTCACACGACTTGGAAAATAACAGAGGAGTTAGAACAAGGGCAAGGTTTACATGCTTGGGAGATTGGAAATGTGTTGAAGGTATGCAAAGAATTACGAATGAAGCATGTGGTACTAATCTCAACAATCGGTGCCGCTTAGCCTGACCCCAATAGAACTCTGAAAATATTAGTCTGAAACGGTTTTGGTGAGACATGTTTGGAGGAGCAGACATGAAGGAGTTCTATTTACAGCCCAAAGATCAAAGGAACCATCACTTGATGCATTAGTGCAGATGATACATTTCTAGATTAGAGAAATGTGAGGTAGCAGGAGCGTGGTAGGGACGTGTTGCAGTCCTAATGACACTTGGAGGATTCTGCAGACATTTGTGCATTTTGTAGACATTTGTTAATTCAAGGCAAGTAGGATTCTACATTGCTCCATAATCAGTTAAAGGAAGTTATTAGTATAGCCATTGTATTTCCTTGAAGCGCATCCGTATTGAGAGAGACGTGAAACCCTTGAAAATGTGGAGTGATTTGTTCACATGCTGAGAAAACTCGGTTTCAATAGAGATGAATGCCAAAAGAGGCGACCAAAGATGCTAATCCTACAAAGAAAGGAGAAAAGAGAGCATTCAATAGAAGATCCACCAGACTTAGACGAGAGTGAGGAATTTATTGATGAGATTGTCTTCCCATCATCTCTAGTGCTGTAAGTAGCAACACATGAAGGAGGATGGAGGAAAACAGAGTCTAGAAGAAATCCAACGACCTCTTGTAAGCCGCAAGCGACGAGGATTCCGTCAGAGATTATGGTAGAATAAGGTATTGAGGACCTATTCCTCAATTTTGGTTTGTGTTTATTTCAGTTTCTATTTTTTTCTATGTTTTGTTGTTTTGTGATCGGATGCTGAAAATGGATTATTCTGGAGCATCATTTTCTGGAGCATGTTCTTTGATGTGATTTATTTCTCAGTGTTCTTATTTCACATTATGGGCAAAAATGACTTAGTCAAGGGAAACATTTAGTGGCAGTGATTTGTTTCCTTTGCTGTTGAAGATTGGCTAAACGACGATTGACATCAGTGGCTATAACTAAGAACATGATTGCTATGATTCTTAGAAGTGAATGTGGAATATTTTTCAGTATTGTTTGTTGTTTTTCTATGTTGTTTGGTTGTTCAATAAAGTGTAGATGGTGCATAGTTTCCTTTTTGGGACCTCCTAAATTAAAAAGTGTTGTGGGGAATAAAAAAACTGAAAGTAGCGCATGGTAATCAAAGTTGGGTTCGTGGTAATCCTATAAAACCATTGAGGTATCATCCTCTTGGGTTGTGGTATGCCTATGACCACCGAGGTAAAATCCTCTTGGTTCATGGTAATCCTGTAAAATCACCGAGGTGAACAGTCGGAAAGTTTTCCTGTCCCTCTAGTTTTATGGTCAGCCTTAGAAAAACCATGTGAATCGAGACCATGTAGGCATGCTCATGTAAAGACCCTCTTTGCGGTGTTCTCATTGAGGGGGGGACTCTCTATCTGGAAATGTATGTTTGTACAAAAAATGTAATAAGGGGGGGAATGTTAGCATAATTACATTATAAATGGATGGTTCCTTCTAACTCGTTCTCAGAACCGTCTTTATTCCTATTTATTTCTCCCATTCGTGGGTGATTAATATACACACATTGAATACATTGAATATATTCTATCTTCTGCTATCACCACTCTCTCTTGCTAGTAAGTTTCATAATTTCTCTAAGGTGCTCGTTGTTACTCATGTGTATTATTCTTCGTACTGGGAACCCTCTAAGGCTTCATATGTTTAGGCGGAAAAAATTCTTAGAGATATCTTAAGGGCTAATACTCTTGGTCAAAAAGGCTTCCACAGAGCGGCTTGGGACATTTTTGCTATACTATGGAGGTAGGTGGCTTAAGGATTATTGAGATTTGGCTGTAAGGCATTGCTCTTAGTGTTAAATGGATTGTCTAGGGTTTAGAAAGATCTAAGGCATGGAAAATCTTACTTCAACATTAAATTTTTCAAGGGGATCCTTTTGGAAAGCAACAATGGAAAAAAGTGGGTCTGTAAAGCCTATTGCTATCCCCTATTCCAGTTAAAATTGAAGGAACATTTGTTATGAAGAGTATCTAGAAGGCATGGTGGTTAGACCTCACTTGAGCTGGGCCAAGGATGGTTTTAGAATATGGGATGTATATCAACTCGCACTCTTTATGGTGGTCTCTTGTTATTAATTTTCACAATGTTCCCTTTTTTATGGTCTCATGGATTAAAATCCTTCAGATTTTTAAACATGAGATCAAATTGCTTAGGGATCTTTTCTATAATGCTACTCGTTCTTGGAAACCTTGGGTCCTTATGAAATTGAAATCTATCCTTATCAATGGTGATAAAGAATCTATACATGAAATATAAAATGAAATACATAAAGATACACTTCACAAAATTGGGGTTTCTCCTCCTGTTCAGTGGTGGCGTGATTTGCACTAGCCCATTGTGACTCCCTTTATTCAGTAACAACCCTATCTTGGTTACCATATTTTTTCTCCTGCCCACATCCATTTATAAAAATTAAACAAGACCTAGAAGCTAAATTCCCCACATAGGGTCTGGAAACGTAAATTTGGTAATATTTGGAAATCTCTTATTGAACTGAAAAAGGATCATTTCCTTTGGTCCATTCTTTATTAGGGTTTTCTAGTTGGAAAACATCTTCAACATCTTGGGGTGGCTAATCCCTTGTGTCCTTCTTGTAAACGTCTTGAGTCTCTTCTGCATTTGTTCTTGTTATCCCCGCTTTCTTAGTTCACCTGGAAGTATACTCATTACCTCTTCCAACATTTCCATCCCGAACACTTCACCTAGAAAATTGTTTTACTAGGGGACTCAACCTTGCTTATTGCAAAATTCAAGAAATGTTTAAAAATATTTTGTGCATAAATTCTTTTTGAAATTTTGAAGATTATAAATGACTCTATTTTTAATCAAATGTTTCTTGGTCTATATTTTAATATGTATCCTAAAACTAGAATTATTTCTCATGTTTTCTTCAGATCCAGGTCTAGGAAGAGAAAGTCTACTTGGAGGTGGAACATCTGCAGGATCTTCTTTGCCACTTGGGTAATGCCTCGTGCTCTGTCATTCAGTTTGTGTCTCTACCATATCATCCTTCTCAGCCGCATCATCCTTCTCAGCCACAACAACATTCCCCAATTCACCATCGGCCTTGGTCTCATGGTTAGGGCACCCAAAAGAGGTAGCATGCCTGAGCTCGGTGTAATTCCTCACCTCCTTGGTGGTAGGATGGTTGAATTTTCTAGTGGATTAGTAGCAATGGCTAGGGGTATCCTCCCCGATCCTAGGATGGTGATGTATTTGGTTGAGGGGATCTTCCCTCCAGCTGCAACAGTGGAAGTTTCTCTTAGTGGCATTCTTCTTCTCTAGCTTTTGATTCCATATAGGGTGCTCCCTGATAATTTTTTGCACTTAGCTCTTGGGATTTCTCCGACTAGATAAGATGCTTTAGCCCACGATCAGGGTGGTAGATGGGATCCTACACCGAATTCTCTCAATCCCCCATGTAATGAATTATTTTCATGTTTAATGCATGCTTCCTCTCTCCTCCTCCTCCTCCTCCTCCTCCTCCTCCTTCCATCATGTTCACTTCTACTACTTAATTAGCTTCTCTGCAACTTTTCACTTTTGTGACTTTTCTTTCTTCATTTTTATTTTGATCTTCTAGCATGTGTATGTCTAGTGTGGCATATTTTGGGGTGTGACTTCTCACACCTTTGTAATTACTTTTCTTGATCATATCAATATAAAAGTGTGGTTTAGTAAAAAAATGTAATTTTTCATCTACTTAGCTATATTTTTATATCGTATTTTTAAAAATTCAATACCTATACAAATTGAAATACAAAAACACTAAATAAAATGAATGAGTTCACAAATATAATACCTTCCAAAGATGGATCTGAAGCAACATAAAAATAATTCTACTAGAAATGAGACAAAATACATGAGCATTATAAATTTTCATATATAATTAAGAAGATATATGTAATTACATCTCAAATGAGAAGCTCGATATAAAAATAAAATAATATAATGACTATAGATAAAATTACCATGTAAAACAATGATGGTTTGTGTAAAGAACCATGAAGAGATGCCCTATCTATTATCTCCACGTGTTTGATTATTATAAGCCCTTCTCTCACCCTTCCATATGATGAAGTATAATTCCATTTCTTCAAAAGGATACCATGCATTTGTATTATTCCTTGTGTCTACTTCCCAATATGTACAAGTTTCATAATAAAAGTTCAATGCTATGACTTTTCACACATTGGTATTGTCTAACAATACGTTAATTACATATCATTTATCTATTGATAATTTGTAAAAGGAGGGTTTTGATAGGGTCCTTCCCCGTGACATCAAGACCTAATGTCCAGATATATCTAAGTGAATATCAAGAAATGATAATCTGAAATAATAGTAACAATAAGTCCAGGAGTGGCCTAACATATCACATATTACATAGCCTCGCCAAAAACAACTTTACAAGAACATTGTCCTTTTTACATGATGGAATTGGTTTACATCACTTGCAAAAATTGATCTATAATAATCTTGGAGATAAAAATTTTCGAGTGTGGTAATCATCAACTCATTCTCAATTATTATTAATGAATCCAATAGTTGTGACACGAACATGTTTAAAAATATAAATGTGATATCCAATTTCTGTATATGGTGGCAAAGGAAATTTTTAACCCCATTATTGACATAAATTAGTACATGTATAAAAACTTGAGAATATTATTTCCATTTTGTTTTCATGTAGTACTAGCTTGTGTGGCTTGGTTTTCTCTAAAAAAACCCTAAAATGGGTCATTCTCGATTGTATGAAATAGGTAGGATTTCCTTGCTACATTGTTGTACGTAAGATATTCAAAGCTATAAAGAACCATGAATATATGCCATATCTATTATCTCCATGTGTTATATTTATTATAATCCCTTCCCTCGTATTTCCTTATGGCGAAGTATAATTCTAATTCTTCAAAAGGGTACCATGTCTTTGTCTTATTCCTTGTCTCTACTTCGAATATGTACAAGTTTCATAATAATAATTCAATGCTATGACACAGTGAACATTGGTATGCATCAAAATATGGTAATTGCATATCATATATTACATAGCATTACCAATCATCTTTCGCATAACATTGTGCCTTTTTGACATGGTTGAAGTTTGGAACTGGTTTACATCACTTGCAAAAAATGATCTTGCAATAATCTTAGAGATAAAAAAAATTCCAGTGTGGTATTCATGAACTCATTCTCAATTATTCTTGATGAATCCAATAGTTTTGAATTGGACATGTTTAAAAATCTAAATGCGATATCTAATTTCTCTATATCGTGGTAAAAAACAATTTATTCATAGCTCTAAACAATATGACTTTATTTCTGAACAAATATACGTAAACAATACGTTCACATAATCCAAAATATGTGAGTAAATTAATTTTTTCTTTGATATCCAATTCGAAAGTACAATTTATCCACTATCATATTATAACGCCCACAATAAGCATGCACAAACCACGATAGAACCCAATAATTAATTTGGGGAAAATTATGAACTAATTTTTTTGAAGGGTTCGAGGAAAACATTAGCCATGATTTAATTAAATCCCTATTATAAAATTCTAAAAATACATAGCGATCAAAAATTAAAATGACAACTAAATATTTTGACCCAATTTGATATTACGATTTAATTCTTTTTCTCACTAAGCTTCAATATTGTATTTAAAATATTATTCATCTTTCTTTTCATTACATAGCCCCCATTAATCCCTTTTAAATTTTTTTATTTAAGGGCCCCTAATTAAATTTAAAATTTAATCAGGCAAGTCTAAAAATCCTAAAGTTTAGAACCATGCACATTAGTATTTAGTTTATTACTTAAAAGGGTCAAAGTTGCACATCTTGGGCTATCCCCCTAGTCCTAATTAAAACATTACCCATACTTTTTTATTTATGTATTTCATTCACACCTAAATACCCTATCACTTAAGTGATGTATGGTTCATCCTACACCATTGGATAAGATCTATCTAAGCCCTTAGATTTAGGTTACACTAATGAAATTCTATAAATCCTTATGGTTTCTCTTATATTCATTTTTAATACCTATTCTCTCATTTCTTTGTTTGTTTTACAGGTCAAGGAAGAAGGGAGGCCATGGAATATGACTCCCGTGTCACCCAAGATAGAGATTTGTGTGCATCCATTTGCTAAGGTTTATTTGAAATATATTTATCTTTTTCTTTATCTCATTTATTTTTTTATACCATATTTGGGTGTGGGTATTTACCCATTTTCACTTGCTTAGAGAGGAAATTCTCTTTGAGTTTTCATTTGAATAAAAAATTGTATATATATCATTTGAGTGAGCATGTATATGTAAATACACATATATATATTTTTAAAAATATATCTGTATTTATATGGACATTTAAAATATACCTTCAACCTTTTAATAACAAATTTTAAATGTTATTCGACTAAATGGATATATATATTCACATTTATTAATAAGTTCGGCTTGAGAAAAACTTTATATGACCAAAGGTGGAGATGCCATGGATTTATGTATGCGTAGGGGGACTGTGAATAAGTCACGACCTAAGCCGTGTTAGCAAGGTTTGAGCCACATTAATGGTAGGGAACGATGTTGGGAGGAGGGGCATCGATCCCACCCCCACCTCTTATATAAATAAGAGTTGGGGTGGGGTCATCACCCTCCTCCCAACCTTTTAATGAAAACTTAATTAGTTTCCCACATTGGCCACAACCTATTTGGCAAGCAACAAAACATTCGCTTTATTATTATTAACAAAACATTCATTTTATTATTATTATATATATATACTTACTTTAACATGAATTATATATTAGTATTTGTTAATTATATAAACATTTAATATACATGTATTTTTTTAATAATTATTATATACCGATAAAATATATTTTTAATATAATCCATATATACTATTAATATACATCTATTATATATTAATAATATGTATTGGATTATTAATTAAGTTTTCCATTAATATAGCAAGTTGCAAAAATTGTATGGTTATATGGGTCTCTAGCCACAATTCTAAATTAATAAAGAATTTTTGTAATAATATGTATTTTTGTTTTTGTGATCAAATATACACACCATATCATTTCAGGTTCATTTTTAAAAGAGAGATGAGGTATAGGAAAATGATACATTTCACTCCTATTCTATATGTGGGTATTTAAAGTAGATTTCCTTTACAACCAACTAAAATTTGGGTCTAAAATCAACTCAATATACCTTCTTACACAATCCTTTGAATAGGAGAAATAAGACACAACTGAATGAATTTTATCCATTTTCTATTAAAACAACTTGCTAATCATGCAAGCGGGTCAACATTCAGTTCCACCAAAAAAACTAATATTTTAATAACATATTTACAATACAACTCCTAAACACTAATTTAGATTTGAGAGAACTTTATTTCCATTACAAATCATTGCCAAGTTTTCATTTAATGTGAATAATGCAAGTCATAATAACCCATTTACAAGAACTATCCAATAAATTATAAGGTTACATCCAATGTACTATAGGTACAATTTACAAGTTGTAGAGTCATAATACAACAAGCTACAACTTCACATGCCTTTCTCCAACAAGAGTAATTCTTCCATTGAGCTCTACCATCTTCTTAAAATAAAACACACAAAAAAATGGCGGAGTACAAAACACTCTCCACCCAACCAATAATCTAACAAGGAAGAAAATCCTTATTCATCATTGGCCCCTAAGCCCCGACAAAGAAGTAATGAGGGGTATAAAATAACCATTAACAACTCTAAATGGATTCCACAATCAAAATCAATCAATACATTCAACACAATAAACATATTACAAAAATCACAACAAAAACTTCAAGTTTCTAAGCACAAAGGCTTCATAGTAAATACAAGGAGGAGAAAAGAACATTTGGATCTACTTATTCCTCTTCAGGGTTTGGATGTCCACCTTTGAGCCTCCAAAAATTCCATCACAATACCCACAACAACTCTTATACCCCCCTCAATTAAATACACAAATCTTATGCCTCCCTAAAGAAAATACACAAGTCTTATGCCTCCCTCAAGAAAATGCACAACTCTTATTCCTCCCTCACTCTTATGCCTCCCTCAAGAAAATACACAACTGTTATGCATCCACCACTCTTAGGACTCCTTAAAGAAAATACACAGCTATTATGCCTCCCTCACTCTTATGTCTCCCTCAAGAAAATACACAACTCTTATGCCTCCCTCAAGAAAATAAACAAGATAAGCACAAATATTAATTATCAACAAGGTGGAACATCCCAACCCAACTCCCTCATAAAATACCCAATAACACTCTTATCCCTCCCTCCAAGTTATCCCCATTTCCATTTTACCTAAAACCCATTTTATTTCCCACAAAAAAAGCATACAAAAATCATTATTCACACACATGAACACAACAAAATAGAAAAGGAAACAAAGGTTAGTGTATACCTTGCCATTGTAAGATGGTCAAATCCACAAGAAATCTCTAAGAATTTCAAAATCCCCAAGTAAGAACAATCCACTCCAATATCTAAACAACCATTCCAAAATAAATCTCTTCCCAAAGTTACAAGAGTCCAAAAAAAATGAACAAGTAACCCCAAACAAATTCAAGAAATATGAATAAATAGAAAACAAGAGGAGGAAGATGTGATGTGGCTCCATGTAGGATGCAACATCATTTCACCTCCAATCCACCTCACAAGGTCAAACCAAATCTCCAAATAACAATAAATTGGTGGTTGGGGGAATGACAACACTCTCACAAATTTCAACTTAAACCCACACCCTTGAAGGACACAATTAAAGGCTTTTGTAAGAAAAGTTCAATTAATTTATCTTTTTCTCCATTAAAACACATAAAACGGCCTAAAATAAGCCCCTCACAACATAGACATAGTGGGTGGGTGAATTTAAGTGGTGTGGTACAATCTTAACTTGTGTTACAAGCCTAAAAAATTGGCTTGGAATTTAAAATCAGAAATTTACATGTAAGGTTGAGTGTACAACACTCAAAATTAATTAAATTATTTCAAATTCAACACAAACTAAGAACTACCTACTCACATTCATTACCCCCCTTTGGTCACATCTCAAATTACACTAATTAATCAAGTTTAATCAACTTAAATGGATCATTTTAAGTAAGATTAATAAAGGTGACTCACAAAACTAAAATAATTAAAATACTCACCAATAAATAAAACAAAAAGGGAAAACAAAAAAATTACCCAAGGTAACTTTTGAGCCCACCTCCCAATGGGGAATTTCTAACAATCTAACAAAAACAAACAACACAAATTACATGAGTTGCCTAGGTGACATTTGACCAATACCCCAAATTGCTTCACTATTGGTCTCCTATCCCCCTTTTGTTTGCGATATAATTACTCGCAAAATCAAACAATTTGTCCTTCGGCCTAGTTGCTACATCAACTACATCAATGATAAAATATATGTACATTGTCAGTAAACATCATAATATAACAAAATCAACACAATCTAAAATAAGCAATGCCATTGAATTTCTCATATATTTCCAATTCCACTATTTCTTCAATATCATAGAAATTGAAAAATAAATTCAAACATCATAATATGATCAATACAAAGAAAATTCAGAATGTCAATATATATATATACATATATATATATATATATATATATATATATATATATATATATATATATATATATATATATATATATATATATATATATATATATATATGTATATATATATATATATATATACATATATATATATATATATATCATGTATATATATATGTATATATATATATATATATATATATATATATATATATATGTATATGTATATATATATATATATATATATGTATATGTATATATATATATATATATATATATATATATAAATATACATGTATATATATGTATGTATATATATATATACATGTATATATATATATGTATATATATGTATGTATACATATATGTATATATATATACATATATGTATATATATATACATATATGTATATATATATACATATATATATATATATACATATATGGATAATATATATATATATATATATATATATATATATATAGGATAAAAACACATCATTGTCTTCCATACTGAATGTCTATCCATGTCTCTAAGAATCCATACAAATGGTATTATGATTCACAACATATCAGTACTCACAATAACTCTATTGTCTCACATCACGCTAAAAAAATAATATACAATAATGTACATCAAAGTCCACACTACAACCATATAGTCAAAATAACAATCAAAACACAATAGTAATCATGATGTCCTCGCGTATCTTATCAGTATGATAACTAGAATATAGGAGCAATGTCCAAGATTATAATCAAACTGAAATTGAAATCATAGTTCAATTAGTGTTGAAGAGGAGTGGGAATTATATCCCCCTCCCCTTAGATTTGACTTCCTCCTAGAAGTCACAAAAAGAGGTAGGGAAACAATGCATATGAATAGAAGTCACACCCTCTATGGAATTTATTTATTTCAAACAAAAGTGGGTTCTGTTAGAGTAGGTATTTACCTTAGCTCATGTTCATCTAGGTACATTATTTACCTTTATTGTATTTATCCTCACCCACTTAGGTGTGTGGATTATTCTTTTATCTTATTTAAATATTAGGAGATATTATCTAGTTGTTAGGTATAGTTCTTTACTTTAGCTATGGTATTGACTAGATCTTTGATTTCTAGATTTCTCTCCTAAATCTATGGTCTTGAATAGTTCTTTTATGACTTGTTATTTCTTTGATTTATGTCTTGATCTACGACCTTTATGGTTCTTAGATTATTATTCCTTACCCATATAAGCAAGGCCCATTCTCATTGTATGAAATCCTTAGCCCGTGGTCATATTGTATGGCCATATGAGAGCTTAAATCTTGTGGTTCCTACTAGTAGGTTCTTAATTGTATCCCCTTAAAAAATGTTTGTGTGGTGAAGGAAAAAGAATTTTATTTAGTTTTAGTGGCAACTAAAATAAATAGCAGAGCATAATATTGAAAATCTTGTATCTTTTGATCGGTAACTTGGTTTTGAGTGCCGCTTTTGGAAAAAGTGATTATTTTTTCATTCTCTTTCCATTGATTTTTTTTTTTGATAATTTCACTATAATTATAAAGTTTCATATTGTAACACGCACTCATTATAAAGTGTCAAATATGGAGGAGTGTTGTAATTAATTGTGGACGTAATTTCGGGTGATCCTGACATCCTAATTTTTTAGGAGTTACATTCTTGTATCTATGATGGATTCTGGGAATGATATGATTTTATATGAAGTGTGTGAAATTCAAGAGGATATCGTAAAATTTTTGGAATAAAATAGATCACTCAAGAAGTAAAATTATCTCTCTACAATCACTCGTCCATGATAAGGATACACTAATACACTCCCTACAGAGAAAACTTGCTAACCTACAACATCACCATCATATTGTGGGAACCATATCCATGCTCCTATGCCACTTGCATCTGTTTCTCTTGTACCCACTAACATTGATATACCATTCTTTGAGCTTATTACTACTCTTGATGCTCCCAAGTCTATGAGGCTTGTTACTGCATGCTCTTCCACACATCTTCCTATTCCAGTAACACATGTTGTGTATCCTACTTCTTCACATGCATGGATCTTTTGAGAATCATACCACTAAATTAAGTTCTCGTATACTCCGTTCTATGGGTTTCATTGGTGGAGGTATTGTCACAAATTCATAGGGTATTGTCTCCCTGTTCCACATGTTAAGTGGAATTCTCACCATGACTTTGATTTTTGAATAGATACTTCATTGGGAACACACATTGACAAAGCTCGTTTTTTTGTGCTCTCACCTCTTCCTGAGGATCATGAGAAACACATGAGTTATGTACCTTCACTCAAACTTGAGAAACCTGATATTTCAATTTTGCCAAACATGATCAACCTAACACACATTCTGATGTTCCTTTACATGTGCCCATTTTGAATTTTGCACCAAGTCATATGCAAACATATTCTTCATCCATCTCTGTCTATTTGGGGTGGATATTTGATCACTCATGGTGGTGACATAGGCATTCGTTGAGAGGAATCTACAAGAATGGATCCTCCACCATTCGGCCTCTTGCTCCACTTTCTATATCTTATGCATTGTAATGCTTCTTATTTTAAGCATTTTTCTTTAGCAGGAGTAGTGTATCTCTCTTGTTTGTTAAGAGATTTTGTATCTATATTTTTGACACTTTTGGCATGTTGACATTGTCTCTTGTTGGTGAGCTATTCTAGTGAATCCTAAAGTGTTATTTTGTCAGTGTTTGAGTAGTTGATTTTGGGAAACTCATACAAATTATGTGGCATCACTCCACCCATTCAACAGTATGGGAGGGTGTGGTGTTGATCTTGCTTCTTCGGGTTTTGTGTCCTTGCATTGTTACCTTTAATTTTCTTGGATCGTGACACTCGAGATTTTGTGTCCTTGCCTTGTTGCTTTAGTTATTATTCTTAGATCGTGGTACACCTATCTACAATAGTTGATCAAATTATGTTTGGTGTTTTTTCTTATACTTTTGACATCACTCCGTTGACAATATCCTTGTATGGAGCTATTCTGGTGAAGCCTAGTGTCAGTTGTTTTTGATTTTTGTGATCGAGCAGTGGATTCAGACCATAGTGCACATCGAACTTCTTCAACATTGTACACATTTTTTTGAGCCAAGCTTATTGGGATGCTTTACAGTGGGTTCTTACTCTCTTTACTTTTTGTTACTAGTTTTAGATACCTTGAGGTGTCCTTTTTCCTAGTTATTGTACATGAGCACCTCATCAAGCCTAGTTTACAAGATTTATCCTATGGACATGCCACTTCTATTTTGGCCCCTAGCTTCACTTGAGGGGGGTGTTAGAGTAGGTATTTACCTTATATCATGTTCACCTAGGTACATTATTTACCTTTATTGTATTTATCCTCACCCACTTATTTGTGTGAATATTTATTCTATCTTATTTAGATATTAGGAGATATTTTCTAGTTGTTAGTTATAGTTCTTTCCTTGATCTATGGTATTGACTAGATCTTTGATGTCTAGTTCTCTCCTAAATATATGGTCTTGACTAGTTCTTTGATGACTAGTTATTTCCTTTATTTATGGCTTGATCTATGACATTGCACTGGTTCTTAGATTGTTATTCCTTGCCTATATAAGAAAGGCCAATTCTCATTGTATTTCATTGAGTTCCATAATAATATATGATATTTATGCTCATTGTTTTGCAAAGGTTTTATGTAAAGTTATTTTGGTGAATTTCTTTAATCTTATTGATCGTGGTGTTTGATTAACATATGTGTTATTTGTTTGGTACAATCTGGTTATCATTCCTTTTAGGTTCTCGTAACCTAGGTTTGGTTCAACGTTATTCAACAACGAGAAGGGAGATTGTTAGACATGAATTCTAAAATTTCTCCAAACAAGGTTGCAAGTATTTAATTCTACAAAGTAACTCTATGTGGTCAACCAAGCTACATCACAGAGCATCTAAACAGGAAATTTTGAAGGAATCTAAAGAATAACCACCAAGGAGAAATCCATGTACTCGAGATGACCACATAGCCACCCATGGATACAACACACTGCAATAATAAAGGTTAAGACTTCCACTTAGGTTGGGTTACACTTCAATGTTTGTTATTTAGACAAGGTTAACAACTACCAATCCTAACACTCAATTTTACATGAGGGTACACACCTACTCCTAGACCTAACAAAATATGGACCACACAAGATGAGGTTTAACAACAAGGAATGCACATAAATTAGCAAAAACATTTACAATTATGTAAAGTATTCAATGGAATAACTTTTATAACTCGAAAGAACTCAATTAATTTTCATTATGTTGGTGCTCAAAATAGTCTCACCCCATTTTCCCCTAATTTCTTCAAAAACCACGAGCTCTGCCATTTTCCCTATTTTTCCTCGACCAAGGAAGCTTGAGAATGGTTTATATATTTGTATGCCTTTGAAAATCCAAATCCATGGTCGAAAAGATGCTTGGAACCATGATTCACTTATTTTTGTTTGAAAACAAATTTTCATCCTTAGCGAAAAATCGGGTTCTAGGCGTGAATGGTGATTTTCTGTATTCTGACGGTCTGACGGGTGTCTTTTTCCTGTCAAATTTATTCCTTAGTGTTCGGCGATCATGTGGATTCTTTTGGTTGTTCAAGGGATGGCAGAAAATGCTTTAACTTATCACTTTTTACTTTTTTGGTAAAAAGGAAAATTTGGTCCTGTAGCCCCGCTCAAATTTGATTGGTTCTTTTGGTGCTTATGTGGCTTCTTTTAATTGGATGGGGCGCGGTGGGTCTATTTTTGAAATTTTTCTTTTTGGATACTTTGGCAAAAATTTTGAACCCGCCCGCATGACCGCTTAAGCTCCGATTGGAGAAAATTTTAAGTGGCAGGGAAAAAGTCTTACCTTGACCTTACAGGAGCACACGTGGTGAGCCCGCACTCATCCAAAGTCTCAAATTTTGGGGATCTTATCAAGATGCGCCATAGTGACACATGGAAATTTTAAAATTCAAAGGGGAAGCGGACAATTGGGGGTAACTTGGATTTTTTTCCCCCTGATATTCAAAAGATTAAAACATCAAAATGGCCCACAATACTGATAAAGGAAAAGTCAAAGCTTGCTCCAGTCAATGGTAGAGTTATGGACTCTTAGGGGAAATTTAGAAAAATATATTTTTGAGAGAAAAAAGCTAAAAGTAAAAAGGAAGCACTGTTCTACTGGGACCCACATCCGGACATGTGTTAGGCCCATTTTTCGATGGTGGAGCTCAGGGGGAAAACTTGGAAAATTTTCCCTTTTCCAAAAAGGAGGTAAAACGGTAGAATTTCACCATGGTTCCACTCGGACCCACCTTAGGACGCATGCCGTCTCATTTCCCAAGGGTGGAGGTTAGGAGAAAAATGGATTTTTTTTCCATTTTTGCAAAAGGTTGTAAAAATTCAAAGGAAGCCCCGAGGCCTGTTTTAAAGTTGGATCTTCCATGTGGATGGCCTAAATTCAAAGTAAATATCAACGGAAAATATGATTCTAGATCTTATTTTCCCCCACATTTTTACTTAAACATGCGTGGAAGTGTGATTCTTCACGATTTCTTGGTATTTCCTACATGCCAAACAAAGAGGGGAGTTAATTTTGATATCTAATTTTGGTGGGAGAGATATGGAGACATCCTTCACCATTAAAATGGTCTGACTATCAAGCTTGATCTGATTTTCTGTTTATCTTCTCCTTAGTATGCAAGGAACTAGATTTGATAGATAAGGGGTAGAAGTTGTTGGCGAGTTGGAGGAATGTTCTACTAGATAAAGGAGTTGAATGCTGAGATTTTCAAAGAGAGCTACCCCATGAACAGATGACAACTTTTTATAGATCTGATTCTAAGAATCATGATCGAGATCATGGCGAGCACTGGTGCATTAAATGTTTTTGTCTTTTTGAGAAGAAGGGGATCTATTGTAAATGTTATAAATGGCACAAATTTTTTTGTGCAAAGGGTTGGAATGTTAGAGGTTGAAGAAAATCTCCAAGAGAAAAATTTGACAAAGCCTTGTCTTTTGACAATCCGTCTAAGAAGCCCGCATATTTCTTTTGTATTAAGTTTGATCGTGTCAAAGTGGTTGCAAGTGTACAACCATTAACAAGCTCTGATATTGTTCTATAAACTTTCCCTTGTTGATAAATTTAATAAAACTCAAGTTATTCTATGTTGATCTTGACAAAAATGTGTTTGTTTCATTTCGAATGTCTCGCAAATAGTTTTTCTTGTTCTTGTTGCAACCTTGTATCAAAATCTATCTCAATGACACAAGTCTCAATCCTTGTGACAGTTTAGTGGCATCTCCAATATCATTTCTTAGAATATCTTTCATCGGGGTGAAATAAATGATTTAAAATCACTTTTCTTTCATTTGTTGAGAAAGATTATTTGTAAGCCTCTAGGTGTAGCTTAGGGATGATTGATCTTAGGTTTTGATGCTTAATTGGGTTTTCTAATTCGATCCTTCGTATTATAATATCATATATTGTGTGAAAAGGTTCCAATCTGGGCCTCCATTCAAGCACATATTCGGTTAAAGGAACATTTTAACTATTCTCAAGTATTTTCTTGTCTAGAATTTTCAGTTTGTAAGAGTTTTCAAAGATTTGGAAAATCAAGTTTATTTTGCCTCGCCTCCCACCAAAATTTATTTAAAAAAACCAATCCTACCCATACTACCCCTGTTTGTCATGTGTGTATACAAATGCATAAATTTTTTTCCAAAAATGTAGAAAAATAAGGATTCCAAATGTATTTAGTAGCCTGAATCTTGCCTAGAGAATATCTCCTTTATCTAGAGTGATAACTCATGAGAGTTAGATTTTGTTGTTTTGATCATATTTTCTTCAAGGTCTCCTGACAACTTCTTTAGGAAGGATATCTCCATCTCCTCCATAAACAACAGCTACAAAAGGTTTCTCTTACCTTAGTTGGAAGGCACGAAAAAAATAGTGAGGATAGATCAAATCCTCTTAAGGTGCTACCCACTCTTGTTTAAAGCCTGAGTGCCAAAAAGTTAGATAGATTGCTTCCCTAATCACAAAACGACATACACGATCATCTATCTACCTCTGAGCATCTTTCCGGAGTTCATGATGTTGCTCATCCTTTAAGGGAAATTAAGTTTTGGTACCAACATGCTTCTAGCACCGTTCTTTGGGGACTATAGTTCATATTCAAATCCTAGCGATGTATGCAATTTCTCCAGTCTCTACAAGTTTGCACTAGCTTTCATTGATAAATATGGATAAAGAAAAGTCAGATTCTTTCCATTTCCAGTTCTAGTGTTGGCAGACATTTGACAGATCATATTTTAGTGCATTTGCACAACTAAGGTGGAAATCCTTAGTGGCGACTCCCTGTGATTTGATTCTTGATGAGTACCAGTGTCTTAACCTCTGTCAAGTGAGTTTTGTTACTAACTCTTGCAAATCTGGAAGGAAGAAGGTCTTTCTTTGCTAGGGATCCTACTAGGACATTATTTCCAGAGCTAGGAAAAGTAAATTCAGAAGGAAGAAAAGCCTGGAGAGTTATGGGAAATCAACAGACAAGAAAGGGGATCTCCATTGATGAAAGTGACCGGCCTATTATTGAAGACTGCAATTCAAGTGCTTCTGGAGTCAAGTAGCCTCTTTGTGAAATTGAGTTCTCCATCGGAGAAGGGCCTTTATTTAAATTTGAAAAGTTTGCTTCTCATTTTTCCCTTGTCTTTTCAGAAGTTGATAGGGATTTCCAAGAAACTAGGCCTTTAGGGGATATCCAGTTTGAAAGTTATACCCCTGTGTTTCAAATACCTTCTTCCCTCATCAATTTTTCACCCCTCCAGGGTCACCTCCTCAAAACAACATGGCCTTGCCCCCACCCAGACCTCCATTTGTTGTGAATACCTTTGGACCTATAAATTTTGTAGGGATGGTGGTTATCCAAATGTAGTTCCTCAAGAAGTAAGGAACAGATTACCAAAGTTCCAAGGAAACAATGCTATAACTAAGGATCAACATTTAAAGATTTTTATCAATATGATGGAAGACTTTGAGATTGAACATGAAGATGTGTATATCAAGCTATTTATCCATACTTTGGAAGAAGATGCAAGGGACTAGTATAAATCTTTGCCAGATAATTCAATTGATTCTTGGGCGTGAGAGATGAGAAATGCATTTAGATTGAAGTATAGTCATAGAATCGGCCCTAGGTTTCTTTTGATAGAATTTAAAAACATTAAATAGAATCCTAATGAGTTGGTAAATGATTTTAACACAAGGTTTAATAAGACCCTAAGGAGATTACTGTTAGGATAATGCCATCGATGAACCATGTTTAATCAAATATTCGAGATGGATTTTATAAAAAGGTTGCTTACTACTTAAGGGACAAAAACCTGCTAATTTGAGGTAGGCCTTCACTATGGATTTAAAAATTGAAAACAATATCAAATAAATTGGAAAACCTCCTAAGTTGGATGGTGTGAAGCTAGTTAACCTCAGAAAAAACCCAAACAAGCAAGGCTGTAGATTTGGAAGAAGTTATGAAGAATTTGGCAGGGGATGTCAAAGAAATATCATACAAACTAGCTTGGGATGCGAAAGGAATTGGGCGAGTTCACGGGGTCAACGCAAGCAGCAAGGCCAAGATAGGTTCATAAATCACCAAATATCTCGATGAAAAGGAAAAGGACCTATTGGATTTGGAAATAGGCAGCCCCAAGGTAGAGAAAACAGAATGGTGCCGACCCGTTGGCTCGCTTAGAGTTCTTTGTTATAGAGGAGACAAATGTCATTGATTGGTGTGGCAGATGTTTCATGCCCCTTGCTCCTTGTGAAGAAGATAAGAAAGAAGAAGAAGAAGCTGATGATGATGATGTCTCGCATGATGGGTTGTTCCATGAGCTCACAAAAAGGGGAAACTTTAAGCGAGGTGATAAGTACCGAATGCTACATCTTTTTGGGACTATATTCATAGGGTACTTATTCTTCATCCCTCCCATTCTTTAGAAGTAGATCTTGTACAAGATTTTGAAGCGGCCAATATGACTTTGAATATCTAAGGGATTTAATGATAAATAAGTATGATGGAGGAATCCCATATGAGGAAGATAGACATTTACTAATGAATGTTGTTGTTGCCTAAGATAAGGAATAAAACACAAGACGTAGGGCTTTCAAAGGGATAGGGCCTTGAGCCAAGCCAAAAGATCCCTTACTTTCAAACATTCCTAAAGAGGCTCCTAAGAAAGATGAACTGCCAAAAGCCCTACAGTTTCAAACAAAAATCATACCCCTCCTCATTCCCAAGGCTGTCAAAAATCTTGTACCACCTAGTGAGTGTGTTGTCTTTCCTTCTAATACTACCTTGCCAAAGAGTGTCCCATATGACAATTCCCAAGTGTTGAGTCAAATAAAATTCTCTATTCTGATTTTTGAGTTGCCTACGATTCTTGAGCACAAAAAGAGAGCATTTGAATACTTGGGATTGAAAGAAGAGAAGATAGCCTTAGGCAGAAATGTAAAAATTGTGGAGACTCCACCAATCAATGAAGAGTTAGAAACACCACCAACATTGGAAGAATTAGGTGAACCACTTGAGGTCTATTTGGGGACATCCTTGTTGGACACTCAGCTAAATGTGGATACATTCTTCACTACCCTAATCATCAAGAAAAAACTGTTGCATAACTACATGTTTAAATCAGGGGCATCATGCAATGTCATGCATTTGGAAGTCTTGAACGAGTTGGATATTAATGTTACAATAGAATATGGGAAGTGTACTGCTATGGATTGGAGATAGGTGTCAGTGGTAGGGTGTGTGAAGGGTTTGGTTGTACATCTTGTAGCCTACCAAGGTAAAAATTTAAAACTTGATGTTGTCATTATTGACTTCCTAGCCAAGTGGGGCATGCTATTATCTAGAAAATGGGCTGTAAGTGTTGGTGGGAGTGTCCAAATGGAAATTTCCTATGATACCATCCCAATTGAGGGAAAACTTGTCAAGTTGTATGGGGAAAATAAGATGTTGCACCTTATTGAAGATCCCAACAATGCATCCTATGAAGTATTGTACACAAGTGTTGATGCTAGATAACTTTGTAGGATTTGCTAATGGAAAGGAGCACAAGATTGAAGAATGTAAATTCCTTGAACAAATGGGATCTCCTTGGACTCTATTGTTTGATGGATCTTGCTCCAAGTTTGGGAATGGTGCTGGTGTTGTTCTACTTTCTCCAGGTCAGGAAAAATTTATTTTTTCCTTCAAACTCAATTTTGAGTGCACTAACAACATTGTTGAGTATGAGGCACTATTTTTGGGTTTAAGAATTGCTTGGAAATATGGTGTCAAGGACATCATTGTCAAAGGAGACTCAGAATTAATAGTAAAACAAGTCAGAAAACTATATGCCACAAAGAATCAGTGAATGAAATAATATAAGCATGTAGTTTGGGATTTCATTGAGATGTTTGATTCATTCAACATTGTGCACCATGATAGGAAGTTCAATGACTTGGCAGAAAAACTTGCAGTGTTGGGGTATCATTTTGACAATTGTGTAGTGTCCCCATATTGTGAATATGATGTGGAAGTGTTGAAAAGACCCTCTTTCCCTGACAACATTAAACACCGATGTGGTATTGTATGATGATGCTCATATCAAAAGATTTATTCGGAAAAGGGAGAATTTGTTGATCAAAGTATTGATTGAGAGCTAATGGTATGTGCCATAGAGTGGAAGGAAACCTTGTTTGGCAAGGGCATCATCCAGCTAAAGACTAATAGCATTCCCTAGAGGGCTAGTTGCTCTTGAGTCCAATTTTGATAATGTTGATCGCATTTTTAATAGATGCATGGTAGCCTCAAGGGATATTGAGGAGCATGACCTTAGCGTAAAGCGAGAACCTAAGGAAAATTTGGTTAAGAAGCAATCTTAGTAAGGAGGAAAGGAAGTCATACATCTAATTGTTGAAAAGGTATCAAGATTGCTTGGCTTGGACTTATTCGAGTTGAAGGCATACAAAGAAGATCTATTTCAACATGAGATCCCTTTGGAGTCTAATGCAAAGCCATTTAGGAATAAGCAGAAGCCCATCAATCCACTCTTATCCCTCAAAATGCAAGAAGAATTGAAAAAGCTAAGAGATGGAGGGATCATGCAACCCATAAGATATTCTTCTTGGGTTACAAACCTAGTACCAGTGAGGAAGAGGAATGGTGACATCGGGTTGTGTGTGGATTTTGGAAAATAGAACAGAGCATCAATGAAGGATAATTATCCTTTACTAAACATGGAAAACATTCTATAGTTAGGGACTCATTTTGAATTACTTTGTACCTTGGATGATTTCTCTAGTTATAACCAAGATGTGGTGAAGGCATCAAAAAGAATCAAAACAACCTTGACTACTCCTTATGGGACATATGTATATGTTAGGATGCCCTTCGGTTTGATGAATGTTAGAACCACCTTTCAAAGAGAAATGGATGTTTATTTTGCTGGTTACATCAATGAGTTTATTACAATTTATCAACATGATGTAACTGTATTTTCCAAGAAGAGGAGTGATCACCTGCTACACTTGGAGAAGATGTTGATAAGATGTAGGGAATATGGCATCTCACTCAATGCAAAGAAGTGCCATTTTAGAGTGTAGAAGGAAAAATTTATTGGCCACATTATGTCACAAGAAGGGGTGATGATTGATCCAGAAAGGGTAGAATCCATCAAAGCAAGGTCCCAATTCCAAGGACCAAGAAAGGGATTTAGTCTTTCTTTGGGAAGATAAAATTCATCAGGAGATTCATATCAAATTTTTCTGAGTTGACCATTCCAATCACTTCCATTCTAAAAAAGGACCAAGCAATCAAATGGGAGGAGGCTGTCATCCAAGCTATCAATGGAATTAAAGAAGCACTAAAGCATGCACTTGTTCTAGCAACTCCTGATTATAAGAAGCCCTTTCAACTATTCTCTTTTACTTCAAAGAAAACTATTGCTTTTGTCCTACTGCTAAAGGATGATGAAGGGGTGGAGAGGCCAATCACCTTTTTCAGCAAGGCATTGTAGGGGGCTGAGCTAAAGTACATTATTATGGAGAGGCAAGTGTTTGCCTTAGTAAAAGAAAAAAAGGTTTTCAGGCCTTATATTCTAAGTTCTAAAATTGTTGTTTATGTTCCCCACACCATGGTCAAGGACATCTTATCAGAGATGGAAGTCTCAAGTAAGAGGTGCAGGTGGGTGAAAAAGTTTCAAGAATATGACATGGATATCCAAACCACTAAGTTGGTGAGAGGTTTAGGCTTGGCTAAGCTTATGGCTAAGAGCAACTTGCAAAATTTTGAGGTAAATGAGGTAGAAGAAGGTAGGGTAGATATTTTTCAAACATTGATGAATTCTGAGTGGTACAAAGATATAATTTTTTTCTTAGAAATGTGAATTGCCCTGAGTATTTAAGTAAGAATCAGAAGAGAGCCCATAAGTTGGCTTCCCAAAAATATGTCATTACTAATTATTGGTTATCTTGAAAGAACCTAGAGGGATTCCTCTTACGGTGCATTACTAAAGAAGAATCCCTCAAGATAATTACTGATCTCCATGGATGATTTTGTGGGGGAAATTTTGCTGTAAGAGTTAGAACTCACAAGATCCTGAGGGCTGGTTATTGGTGTCCAACTGTCTTCAAGGATACAACCTTGTTGGTTAGAAGATGTGAGAGTTGCCAACACTTCTCCGGAAGACTGAAATATTTTGCTCCCTTCCTTTACAACTTTGTATCAATTGAAGCTCCATTCAAGTAATGGGGAATGAAATTTATTGGTGAGATTTTAGACCCTTCAAGTCTGTGTCCATAAGTGGATTATTTTAGCCAATGATTAATTTACTAAATTGGTGGAGGTAATCCCCACCGATAATAAAACACACCCCATTGTCATGGACTTTGTGCTAAACAACATCATCTCGTAGGTTTGGGGTGCCAGTCAAGATTGCAACCGATAATTCCATGAGCTTGAGCTAAACCTTTGGTGGCAATGTGTGAAGAATATGGGATCAACTTGACATATGAATCTAATTACAACCCCCAAGGAAATGGACAAGTTGAGTCCAGTAATAAAAACCTGCTAAAGATTATCAAAAAAACCTTAGAGTTGAACAAGAGAAAATGGGGTTAACGGTTGAATTTTATTGTTTAGGTGATAGAATCACTTAAAAGAGCCACGAAAAAGATTCCATTTGAATTGGTGTATGGAACTCGTGCCCCGCTACCTCGTATATTCAATTATCCTCATATCAGTTCATTCAATAACTAGAGGATCAAGAAGTAAGTCCTTATGATGGTCGATTAACCAGGTTATTGAACTTGATGAAGAAAGGAGGGCATCGCACCCGAGGCATGTAAAGTTTAGAGAATAGTTGAAGAAGTTATTTGACAAGAGGGTAACTCCTAGAGCTTTCAATGTTGGAGATCTTGTGTTCTTTATGGGATAGTAGGCATGAAGATAAGGAAAGCATGGCAAGTTTGACTCATTATGGATGGGCCCTTATTCCATTGATATTAGGATTGGTGAACACACCTTCTTCTTGAAGGATTCAGATGGTGAATTGCTTGAGCTACTTGTTAATGGCAGGCATTTGAAGCATTTATTGGATTGATCCCCCGGGATCAAGGTAAAATTTTTTTACAGGTGTATAGTTTGTTGTTTGTTTCTGTATTTTGTGTTTCCGCTCACTCCTATCTTTGGTGACCTGTTTTTACTAGTTTCTCTATTCGTTTTTAGAAGATGGCTCTGTTTCCTTGCTCTACAAGCTAAATCATTTACCTAATGGATATTTTTGGCACTTGATCTATTGTTGTTCTTGTGGCACTCACAGGGAGTTCCCATCCTTGATTCGGAGCCAATGTTGGTGCTCAACATAGTCTCGCCCTATTTTTCCTTAATTTCTTCAAAATTTGCGAGCTTTGCCATTTTTAGTATTTTTCCATTTTTCCAAAAGGTTGTAAAAAGTTAAAAGAAGCCCTCGAGCTTGTTTTAAAGTTGAATCTTCCACATGGACGGGCTAAATTCAAAGTAAATATCAACGAAAACTATGACTCCTAATATAATTTTCCCCCATTTTTACTGAAACATGCCGGAAGTGTGAGCCTTAATGATTTCTTGGTATTTCCTACATGCCAAAATGAGACGGGGATTAAGTTTGATATCTAAGTTTGGTGGGAGAGATATGGAGACATATTTTGCTCTTAAAATGGTTTGACTATCGGGATCGATCTGATTATCCACTTTTCTTCTCCCGAGCACGCAAGGAACCAAATTTTATAGATTATGGGTAGAATTTGTTGGTGAGTTGGAGGAGTGTTCTACCGAGATAAAGGAGTTAAATGCTAATATTTTTGAAGAACTCTACCCCATGAATGCCTCGACAACTTTTGGAGATCGATTCTCGTGAATTGTAATTGAGATCATGGCAAGCAATGGTGCATTAAATGCTTTTGTCTTTTGGGGAATAAGGGGATCTAGTGTAAACATTATTAATGGCACAATTTTTTTCGTGCAAAGGGTTGGAGTGCTAGAGGTAAAAAAATTCCCAAGAGGAAAATTTGGAAAAGCATGTATTTTGAGAAGTTGTCGAGAAGCCTATATATCTCTTTTGTATTAAGTTTGATTGTTTCAATGTGGTTGCAAGTGTACATCCATTGACAAGATTTTAGATTGTTCGAGAAACTTTCCAATGCTTTGATAAATTCAATCAAATTCGATTTATTCTATGTTGATCTTGAACAAAATGTGTTTGTTTCATTTATGAATGTATGTTCTTTTTCTTGTTACAATCTTGTATCAAAATTTGTCTCAATCACACAAGTCTCAATCCTTGTGATAGTTTAGTGGCATCTGTAATCTCATTTCTCGGAAGATCTTTCATCTGGGGGTGAAATAAACGATTTAAAATCACTTTTCTTTCATTTGTTAACAAAGATTATTTGTAAGCCTCTACGGGTGTACCTCGGGCATGATTGATCTTAGGTTTTCATGCTTTATTAGGTATAATAATTCGAGCCTTCATGTTCAAATATCATATATTGTGTGAAAAGGTGCGTCTAGGCCTCTATTGGAGCACATATTCTGCTTAAAGGAACATTTTAAATATTCTGAAGTATTATGTTGTCTAGACTTTCATGTTTGTAGGATTTCTCGAGAGATTTGGAAAATCAAGTTTATTCTCCCTCACCTCCCACCAAAATTTATTTAAAAACAACCAATCCTACCCATACTACCCCTATTTGTCATGTGTGTATACAAATGCATAATTTTTTTTTGCCAAAACATGTAGAAATAATCAGGATTCCAAATGTATTTAGTAGCCTGAACATTTCCTAGTGAATATATCCACTATTTAGAGTGACAACTCGTGAGAGTTAGATTTTTTGGTATTGATCATATTTTCTTCAAGTTTTCCTTGAAAAATTCATTAGGAAGGATATCTCAATGTCCTCCATAAACAACAGGAGCTACAAAAGGGTTCTCTTACCTTTGTTGAAAGGAACAACCTAAAATAGTGAGGATAGATCAAATACTCTTAAGGTGCTACCCACTCTTGTTCAAAGCTTGAGTGCCAAAAAGTTAGATAGATTTCTTCTCCAGCCACAAAATGACATACATGATCATATATATTCCTCTCGAGTGTCTGTTAAGTTCATGATGTTGCTCAACCTTTGAAGGAGATTAAGTTTGGTTACCAACGCATGGTAATACTAAGCATAATCTTGACCACAAGGTTTTCTATAACTTGAATTTGCACTCAAAATCAAACACACAACACTAACCTTGCTTTAGAAACTTCAAACACTTAGATAATATTTCCACTTTGAAAGATAAACAATCCTTGCCCAAACTAGCATATCAACACAAGAGACACCAATCACCCTATATAACACAATGAAATTTATTTATCTTAAGTCCTACCCAAGCTCAAAATAATCATAAAGAGAGCACATGCTTAAATCGTAACACAAAAGAACACTCAAGGGAGCTAGGAAAATAAATAGGCAACGAGAGGGGGGTCTAACTACAATCTACTAGCGCATCACACCAATACTCGAGTAACAACTTATGAAAACAACTTGCACTTTCCCTTCCCAAGGAAAAAAGGGGATGAACAACATCAAGGTTTCCCAAGAAAATAAAAAAGAACTTCCCAAAATTCTTTCATATCCTTAACATATGTTTCCTAGATTTACCAATAAACCTAGGTCACCAAGGACTTAATCAACACACAAGGAGGGTGCCTTTCTTAAAACAAGAGAGAAAAACCTGCTCATAAAAGGACACAATTCATACTAAAAAAGGGATAAAATATTTATGTATTTGTAAAACTTTACACTACTCAAAGAGAGGTCCAAAAATGACCTGGCATATACTTGTGTCATAACAATTTTACATATGTTTATTGTTTTATATAACAAGGGGTATGGAAAGTACTCAACCATATCACAACCCAAAATCTTAGGCCACAAAAGAGTTTAGTTAATCCTACAGTAGTTCAAGGAAACCTTTCAATTAGCTCAAACTTTTCAAATTATGTATTTTATAATTTTAGGGCATGCAATAGCCATTTATACAATTAGGGTTATTTAATTATACATTTGCGCTCAAACTCATAAACTTACTCATTCCATAATCCAAACTATAAGTCACAAGTTATAGTTACGCTCACTAAGAACATTTCTTATAAGTTTTCTTAATTAATGCATTCCTTTTATTATGATATCACATATTTTGCGTCATTAAGGCACACCACCAATGTTGGCATGATATCTCGCCATTCTATATAGGTGGCAAGATAATTTATCTTACTTCTAGGGAATGTAAAAGAACAAAGTTCTTGTTATTTTCACATAGTTTTATTTCTTCTATTAATCCACCAGGATTAGAGTAAGGAACCATTTTCCTTTTCCTAATGTTCTAGTTTACTTGTTAAGTTTCAAAGTCCAAGCCCCTCAATTAGAGTTTTATTATGTTCAAGGTTAATCATATTACCAATTATATTTTAATGAGTAGGAAGATTCAAACATATCACATCATTACTTTTATAGGAACTAGAGATCAATCAACCAATATGCAACACACCAAGATTTCAAGAGTTTACCAAAGAATTACAAGTATCACTGATGCACTCCAAGTGGGTCTCCACAAGTATCAAAAGAAGTTACGATGAAAAATCCCATTAAAGATGCAAAATTATTTTTATGAGTTTAAGAGGTTTAGATCGGTTTGGGAAAGAAAACAATGTTTGTTGTTTAGACTCGAAATAGGTTCACCAAATATGAAAAGGAGAGTTTCCAACCAAAACTCATACCTCCACAAGGTACCTTCAACCAAACAACAAGGTGAAAAGGGAATATTTAATCCATGAACACATACTTTTCATCTAGAAGACATCAACTACAAGAGGGCAATCAGCTAATCTACCCAAACATGGCCTCTACGACCAAGGGTTAAAGATTTAAAAAAACATGACATAAGCACAACTAAGATTAAAATCTTAAGATCTACAAAACCAAAATATCTAAGAGAAAGGTCCAAAATACCCCAAGGAATCCATACGTGTCTCAACATAACCCAATACTTAATAGATTATAGAGTGGTATACATAAACAATTTAAAATGTTAAGGAAAGGGTAGATCTATTTATGGGTCATCGAGAGAAAAACAAGTACACTTAATTAAGCACATTTCTGAATGGGCTTAAATCTAACCATATTTACCAAGATACATATACAGTCCAACTATCGATCCTTTCTAAAATGAAACAAGGAAACCATGTTAAAACTTAGCATGTCATCGTGGAACATCACATCCAAAAAAACACTATCCACTAAAACCTACAATCATCCAAGAGTTAATTCAATCCTAACACAATCCATAAGCCCATAACCAAAACACATCTACTTTGACAAGGAACAAATCTCTTTCTATGGTTCAAGAAAATCAAAACTACCAACTAAACGGCACGACACAGAGAACTCTCTCTCTCTCAAGAAAGGTTGAGTAACAAAAGAGTCATTCCTAGATCCTAGAGATACAAGATTTTGTCCTTTGAAAAGAAAAGAAAAAATTGAAGCACCTAAGAAGATAATCAAGGAACCTAGGGTGTACCCCCATATGATGAAATATCACAATAAAAACAGTGTAGAAGCAACTCATTAACATACTAGAAAGAATGACGTAAAATTATTGAAAATATTTAGTCAAGTAGCCAACAAGATAAATGAGCTCCGAGTCACCAATCAAAAGTAAAATATAATAAATCTTGGCAATCAATAAAATGGATAGGTAGCCGCATTTCAATCCTTGAAAATCCTACAATAAGATAAAACCATAAAAATACTCCTTAGAGATTGTCAATCGAATCATAAAATAAAATGTTGGTCCTTGATAAAATAACTTAAGTTTACAAATATAAAATATAGAAAATTCCACATCACATTCACTTCACATCCCTTCATGGGCCACCAGTAGGGGTACTATACATCGAGCTCAGATCTAAGAACGCATAGGAAAAACTGAATCAAATGCGACACCAAGTCCTGATATCTACTCTCCCATATGGGGATTAAGTCGACAAAGTGACAACCAAAACCAACTCGCCTAACCACTGAAGGAAGGGGAGCTCTAAACAACTAACCAACTTCTAATTTCCTCCAACTAACCCCTAAACACAACCACTAGCACTAATCCACAAGAGTCACACCACAAAAATTAGCATTCCAAACAAGGAGGAGTCTCTATGGGGTCAACACATCACATGACTAAAATCAAGAGCTAGGGCTCATCAAACAACATATTTGTAAGGAAACCAAGTTCCTGATACACCAAAAGTTCACAAGAATATCAATCTAATTCAACATTTCCCGTTAATCGGGTTTGAAAAAACACCACTAGGCAAGTACAACAATCCAAACAACTTTATTATTTTATTGTTATTTTAATCATAGAGGTTCAAGTTTCGCTAACTAGTTGTTAGGTTTCCATGTTTTCCCATGGTCTAAGTGTTGAACCCATGACTCTGATACCAAGTGTAACGCCCATAATAATTTCACATGAACCACAATAAAACCCAATAATTAATTTGGGGAAAGTTAGGATATAATTTTTTTGAAGGGTTGTAAGGGTAAACATTTGCCAAGATTTAATTAAATCCCAATTATTAAATTCTAACAAATACATGAGAGTCAAAAAGTAAAATGAAGACTAAAAGTTTTGACCCAATTTTATATTATGATTTAATTCTATTTTTACTAAGCTTCAATATTGTATTTAAAATATTCCTCATCTTTCTTTTCATTACATAGTGCCCATTAATCCCTTTTAAATTTATTTATTTAAGGGCCCCTAATTAAATTTCAATTTTAATTAGGAAATTCTAAAAATCTTAAGTTTAGAACCATGCACATTAATATTTAGTTTATTACTTAAAAGGGTCAAAGTTGCACATCTTGGGTTACCCCTAGGCCCATTACAAAATTAGCCATACTTTTTTTATTTATTTCATTCCCACATAAATAACTTATCACTTAACTGATGTAGGGTTCATCCTACACCACTTGATTAGATCTATCTAAGCCCTTATATTTATGTTAGACTAATGAAACCCTAGAAATTCTTCTGGTTTCTCTTATATTCATTCATTAAACATATTCTCTCATTTCTTTGTTTGTTTTGTAGGTCAAGGAATAATGGAGGCCATTGAATATGGCTCCAAGGTCACACAAGATAGAGATTTATGTGCATCCCTCTCCTAGGGTTTATTTGAAATTTATTTATTGTTTGCATTATCTCATTTCTTTTTTTTCTACCCTATTTGGTTTGTGGGTATTTATCCATTTTCTCTTGTTTAGAGAGGAAATTCTCTTTGTGTTGTAGGCTTGAATAAAAACATATATATATATATATATATATATATATATATATATATATATATATATATGTATATATATATATACATAGTCACATTTATTAATAAGGTCACCGAGAAAAAAATTATGTGACCAAAGGTGGAGAGATTGTGGATTAATGTATGTGGAGGGGGACTATGAATAGGCCACGACCTGAGATGTGTTAGCAAGGTTTTGGCCACATTAATGGTAGGGAACATTCTTGGGGGAGGGGCACCGACCCTACCCCCACCTTTTATATAAATAAGGGTTGGGGTGGTGCCCCTCCCCCTTACCTTTTAATTAAAAATAAATTTGTTTCCCAAAGTGGTCATTGCGTATTTGGTGACCAACAAAACATTCCTACTTATTATTATTATTATTATAGTCACTTACTTTTAACATGTATATATATTAATATTTTCTAATCATGTAAATATTTAATATATATGTTTTTTTTAATAATATGAATGTCCTGATATTATAAATTATGAATATAATCAATATATACTATAAATATACATCTATTATATATTAATAACATGTATTAGATTATTAGATAAGTTTTCCATTAATATAGGAGGTTGCAAAAATTTGTATGATTATATGGTTCTCTAAGTAACAAGTTTAAAGTAATAAAGACATTTTGTACTAATATGTATTTTTTTAAATCAAATATACACACCATATCATTCAGGTTCATTTTAAAAGAGAGATGAGGTATAGGAAACTTGATAAATTTCACTCATATTCTATATGTGGGTATTTAAAGTAAATTTCCTTTACAACCAACTAAAATTTGGGTATTAAATTAAATCAATACACCTTCTTACACAATCCTTTGAATATGAGAAATAAGACACAACTAAATGCAATTAACCCATTTTTCATTAAAATAAATTTCCGATCGTGCAAGAGGGTTAGCATTCACTTCCACCCAAAACACTAATCTTTAAAAAAAAATTGCAATACAACTCCTAAGAACTAATTTATATTTGAGAGAAATTTATTTCCATTACAAACCATTTCAAGTTCTCATTTAGTCTAAATAATGCAAGTCATAATAACTCATTTACAAGAACTATCCAATAAAATATAAGGTTACATCCAATGTACTATAGGTACAATTTACAAGTTATAGAGTCATAATAGAACAAGTTGCAACTTCACATGTCTTTCTCCAACAAGAGCACTTCTTCCATTGAGCTCCACCATCTTCATCAAATCAAGCACACAAAAAAATGGGGGAGTAGGCAACACTCTCCACCAACCAATAATCCAATGAGGGAGAGAAGCCTTCTTCCTCATTGGCCCCCAAGCCCCAAAAAGAAGAAATGAGGGGTATAAAAAAACCATTGACATCTCTAAATGGCTTCCACAATCACATTCAATCAAGACATTCAACACAAGATAAACATTACCAAAATCACAACATAACCTTCAAGTTTCCAAGCACAAAGGATTCATACAAAGCCAAGGAGGATAAAGGAACATGGGGATCTACTTATTCCTTCCAAGGGTTTGGGTGTCCACCTTTGAGTCTCCAAAATTCCATCATAATACTTGAAACAAATCTTATGCCTCCATTAAGAAAATACACAACTCTTATGCCTCCCTTAATCTTATGCATCCCTCAAGAAAATACACCACTCTTATGCCTCCCTCAAGAAAATACACAACTCTTATGCCTCCCTCAAGAAAATACACAACAAACTAAGAAAAAATATTACTTATCAACAATGTGGAACAGTCCAACCCAAATCCCTCCTAAATACCCAGTAACACTCATATGCCTCCCTCGAAGTTATCTCCATTTCCATTTTCACCTACAACCTAAAACCCATTTTATTTCCCACAACCAATAAGCATACAACAATCATAATTTACACACATGAGCACAACAAAAATAAGAAAGGAAACAAAGGTGAAGGTCTACCTTGCCATTGTAAGAGGTTAAAATCCACAAGAAAGCTCCAAGCATCTCAAAATACCAAAGAAAGCACAATCCACTCCAAGCCCTAAACAACCATTCCAAAAGCAAGATATTTCCAAATTTGTAAGAGTCCCAAAAAAATGAACAAGTAACACCAAACACATCCAAAAAATATGAATAAATAGAAAAGAGTGGAGGAAGAGATGATGTGGCTCCATGTATGATGCTGAATCATTTTTCCTTCACTCCACCTCATTAAGTCAATATTAATCTCCAAAGCACAGTAAATTGGTGGTTGCGGGAATGACAACCTTCTCACACATTCCACCTCAAACCCACACCCCTAAAGGACACAATTAAAGGCTCTTTTCTCCATTAAATAACACAATAATTCCTAACATAGTCCCCTCACATCATATGCATAGTGGGTGGGTGAAATTAAGAGGTGTGTGACAAGCTTTACTTGTCCCACAAGCCTCCAAAATTGGCTTGAAAGTCAAAATCCGAAATTTACATGTAAGGTTGAGTGCACAACACTCAAAAATAATTAAATTATTTCAAATCTAACAAAAACCAAGAACTACCTACTCACATTAATTACCCCACCCTTTGGTCACATCTCAAATTACACTAATTAATCAAGTTTAATCAACTTAAATGGAGCATTTTAACTAACACTAATAAAGGTGACTCACAAAACTAAAAAAATTCAAATACTCACCAATAAATAAATAAAAAGGGAAAACAACAAAATTACCCAAGGTAATCTGTTGAGGTCATCTCCCCAATGTGTACTTTAAAAATCTAACAACAAAAAAACAACAAAAATTACATGATTTGCCAAGGTGATCTGTTTCCAATAACCCAAATTCCTTCACCGATGGTCTCCTATCCTTGTTTTGTTTGTGATATAATTACCTACAAAATCAAACAATACCTCTTTTAGCCTCGAAGGCTGCATCCAAAGTGCATAAATGATAAAATATATATACAACTATCAAGTAAACATCATCATATCACGAAATCAACACCATTTAAACTAAGCAATGTTATCACTGTTCACAATTTCACACATATTTCCAATTCCACTATTTCTTCAATATCAGAGAAATCAAAAAAATGAACATCATAATATGATCAATACAAAAAAATTGAAAATGTCAATATATATCTAGGATAACAACACATCATTATCTTCCATATTGAATGTTTATCCATGTCTCTAAGAATCCATACAAATGGTATTATGATTCACAACATATCAGTACTCATAATAACTCTATTTTCTTACATCACAATTAGCAAATCATATAAAATAATGTACATCAATGTGCATACTATAACCATATAGTAAAAATAACAATCAGAACAAAATAGTAATCATGATGTCTCGTGTATCTTATCAGTATGCTAACTAGAATACATCAGCAAGGTTCAAGATTATAATAAACCGAAATTTAAATCATAGATCAATTAGTGTTGAAGAGGAGCGGGCATTACACTTATGAATAATGTAACCATGATCCACACAAACCATTTTAATTATTTGATTACTTAAGGAAAAAAGACACTCATCAAACAAAAAATCCATCTCCTTCTAAGTAATGCAAACATCCCTATTAGCTGCTCAAAGATGGTCATTACATATTATGAAACATAGAGTGATATATACCTAAAAAATTTTCTAAAAAAGTGAATGTGACATAAAGCTGCAAAACCCGATTATAAGAAAGTACAAGACTACAAAAAAAGATGGCACAATAGTCCAAAATAATGGTATGACCATATGGTCTAGAAAAACAATAGTTTACATCTACAAGTATTCAATTTCAGATCAATGTATTTACCTGGTATACCCACTCATATTTCCTATATTCTACTATGTATAGATAATTTTTCATCTTCTCTTTTGTGTTTGAGCTATCTCTATATTGTTTATAATTTTTGTGATTATTAATTCAATATTACTATTATATATGTTTAACTGTGAATTAATCAATTCGTAATAACCTCTTGTAACAAACCCTTACATCTTATATATTTACACATTGCATTCTAACTAGAAAATTTTACACTTGATACTAATACAAAAATGAGCATATGCTTCTCCCTCTAACATTTGGGAATGTTACTATTCTTATTCCACTTTTGCATGCATCTTCTATTAAATCATGTATGTGTCTAGGTTTCCTTATCTACATATATTTATGATTTTCCCAATTATATTTCATCAATGTGTTAACTCTATGCATAATAAAAATGATTATGGTCGAGGTATAACATTTGAGGTTCCCGATAATTAAGTGGCTTAACGAAAATGAAATAAACACCACTCCTACTCCTAGTAGATATCAACATAGGTATTCTACTTCATATGTTAGTTCTATATATTCGCTCTCTCCTATGCCTTATGTCAAGGATTCTAGTTCACATGCTAAATCTAGTGGGTTACTCTCTCCTAGTACATTTAGGCATATATTGTATTTCACATGTTATTTATATTAGATCACTCTCTCCAAAGCTCTCTACTAGAGATTTCCATTCATATTCTACTACTAATAAGTTAATATATCCTAGTACATCTTGGCATCATTATTCTAGTTCACATGTTATTTATAGTTAGTCTCACTCTTGTAGGCCTCTTGTTAGGTCAATATCTACGCATACTACTTCCCAAAATTATTTCTTCCTTAGGTCTCCTACAATGCATACTATCAATTCTACATAGATTCTACAATATTATCCTTCTTCTATCATGACACTTGTAAGGCCCAAGATTTCTCTACCTAGTCATTTCACCCCCGCCCTTAATGATTCTCTTAGCGTATAGCTATTTGTACCCGCAATGTTATGCATAGCTATTTTTAACTTGATAAAAATATTCTGATAATAACCTAATAAAAACACAGACATATTTAGAAAAATTAATAATTAAGACTTGTTTATGATTTGGTCATTTAGTTAGTTCCTTTGCGCATGTTTTTTTCATATTAGTTTGATATGTACTATATCTATTTCTACATTATTTTTACATATTTGTTCATGACATATATTGAGTTTGATGAAAAACAAAATTAGATTGATACACAATGATTGGTGTTATCATAATACTTTCCCAATGAAACTAATCTATGTGGACATATATTGCACTCTACATATGTTTTGTTGTCTAATTAATGATACGTAACACTTCTTCATTACACTTGATTGCATATATTTTATATGATATATTTTGTCATAATTTTGGATGTAACATTAACCTATGTTGACCCAAATATATTTTAATCATTGCTCTTTGATATAATTGCTGGTTATATTTCATTTTAACCTTCTTATGCTGAATACTTTATTTCTTATTGAATAAGGCCTTCGCACATTCCTTACCTTTTAAACAGTGTGGGTGTCTCATTTTTGTGGCTCTTTGCATATCTTGCATGTGCATAATTGCTTCTTTTTATATGGCCTAAATTTATTTCAATGTAATATGTTACCACACCTTAGTTTTACCACATTTTTAGTTGTATTCCTCCATATATGAATCTTTTACATATTAGTTCTTATGTTATCTTAATTCACTATCTCTTCAAAACTATTCTTCCATTATTATATGCACATGTATTATATGTAGTAATGATTATTTCATGATGCATTTTTTTTTTTTCGAGATGTGGTATCTAGCATGCATAACCCTTTTCATAGGAAAACTATCCGATGAAGGCCACTAATACAAAATTTTATGTGATATAACATATAATATTAGAATTATTCAATGCGGAAACATAATTTTTATTTTAACCCACTCAAACACTTAATTTGAATTTTTTTAATTGCTTGTATCATTCCCTTTTAATATATTAAGGTTTACTAACTAACATAGATTAAAAGGATGAAATAATGAAAAATTAAAGCATATTTTGATTTAATTAACTTCAAAAATTAATCACCCCAATAAAAATAATGTTTTAAAAAGTGATGATCAATGGAGTAACTATCAAAACACAAAGGAGATATTGCACTTAGCTGATTTTGTGTGGATCTAGGAGATTCTAAGAGATATGGATGTGAGAATAGGATTATATAAGACTATAAGTGCTTTAATTTTGAGACTAGGACCTGAAACTTTACTTAGTTAAAGCCATACAACTAGCTCCAAACCAATCATACAATCTTGACCCTTCTGTATGGTCTTTGACCTACTTTGATTCTAGCTCTAAAACCTTATTTTTGCCCTGCTCTCCTAGAGATAACTATTTCTATGTGTTGGTCTTCAATGTTCTTTTTCATGATGGATCTAACACTCTACTCAAACCCTTAAACCCTCATAGTGTAAGATGGAGTTCCTTGAAAATAAAGTAATTTAGGGTGTGGGCACCCTTTGCATCACTAACATCATCGCTACTCAAAATATTTCATAATAACCACATCTTTATCCTATCATGTGATATATACCAAATAAAAATCATAATTTGACAAAAATGCTTTTAAAAACACCTTTCATGAGATTCACACATGCTCAAATAATTGGGAACGGTCACTTTTATTTGTTGTGTAGAGAATATGGAGGCTCCTAGATCTTGTACGAGACTTCCACCTATAGAGAGTACTAGCCTAATGGATGTGCATGAATTATTTTATGGTTTTGGGAGGTTATCATGACTTTTGTGCTTTATTTTACATGAGGATCTCTTAAAAGTGTTAGGATCCTAAATGAGGCATGATTGACTTACTTATACAAGATTATAATGGTTATTATAACATCAAAATTCAACAAAGAGGAAATATTTGTATTCATAAGATGATTTAATTGAATATTTTAATGCATAATGTTTCCATCCAAAACATTACACTTTTTTATTAAGGGTAAAGATTTTTGGTTGGGATCCTACTGAGTTACAAAAGAGGCCTACAACCTAGATTAATTATTGCATTAAAAGAGAGAAACAAGAATAGTAAGAAGCATATTCAATATGGAACCCAGAAGCAGTAAAAAGACAACACAATGTCAACTCAATATAAGCACAAGGTCAACCCAAATCCCAAACACAACAAAAAAATAAAACACTTCACAAAAGTAATGAATAAACAACAAAAAGAGAGAATCAAAGGGGCACATAATCAAGATACCATTTATATCTGCTCCTTATGATTCTTTTGGAGGGTGGAACACTAGGTTTGATCAATAGATTTTGAATTTTTTTTACCAAAGTTGGTATTTTGGCCTAGGACAAAAACGTCATATTGACTTCAGTGAGCTACCTGATAAATGTTTCTAAGTATGTTTTTGTAAATAAACTCCTCAAATGGATGAAAGAGAGATATGAAAAGATAAACAAGTGAGTAAAGGGATATTAGGATGTGCTAAGAAAGAGTGGGGAGGGTGTATTTATATATGCAAGTGTGGAATGTCAACACAATTAATGTCAAAGAATAGATTAAAAATTTGATTTTCTATATTCCCTTGCTTTAAGTATGACATGAAATTACATGCTTAAAGGAAAATATGTGTGAGTGTGTAGACACACTTTGTACTTTCTCACGATAACTTATTTTTGCATTATCTCATTTTGTTCTTTATTGAAATGCTCCAAAAAGAAGCCTGCAACACATAGTGTACTCAATGCCCGAGATAGGAAGATGAAATTTTACTCAAAATGTAATGGAAGTGTTATCTCACGAAAGTGCACCCTATAGAGGGATGACTGCAAGGGTTATAAGCTTCTTTATGGATCTCTTTTCGTAGATATAATGGAAATTGTTATCCAAAATTCACCCCTCAAGGTAATTTTGATAACATGCATCAAATTCTCCAGTCCCGAGAAAGTAGAATTGATTCAAGGCCCAAAATCATGCTTTGGGAGATCCCTTTGGTTTCTCTCTAACTCCCCATCCAAGGAAAAAATCCAACAAGTTAGAAAAAATTGAAAAAAATCCAAAAATGAAGTCGCGGGCTTGTTTTAATGCATTGTGGGTCTGGAGGCTACGGCTTGTACCAGTGTGGATTGTACCAAGGTCCGTCGAACCAGGTTTGGAGCAAAAATACAAAGGAAATCAGAAAATTCAGAACTTTTTATCCCACATGGTCTAGAGGATAGTTGGGACAAGATTACATGTGGGACGTGCAAAGGTGAATAGGCCATAAACGAGCCAGGGCATTGTAGAGAATGCAGAGGTCAAAACCTCACGGCCCGGTCAATGGTGGATGCATAAGGACAAGGAAGCCCAAATGGAGTGATGTAGAAGAATGTGTTTGGGAAATCTAGGGCATGTGGACCCGATTTTGCCGAAATAGCCGCAATGAAGAGAAAAATTCAATGTTTGACCTCCCGAACTTCAAACGACCATAACTTTTGACTCTAAGCTCCGATTTTCATAAAATTGGACTTTTTGGAATGATCACGATGTCCTCCACATCATAATTTTGATGAGAGTAGATATATTAAAATAAAATAAACATATTTAGTTCCAATCAATTAATGCTCATTCCTGTTAAATGAGAGAAAATGCTTGGTAGACCCAAAATAGCTGCTTGCTTTCAAAAGGCCATAACTTTTGCATTTATCAACTAAATCACATGAAATTGGTAAAGTTGGAATTTTGGATAAGATTATAACTAAAAGAAATCAATAAATTGGGGATTTTATGAAGGATAGATAGATATTTTGTAGAAAATGGGGATGGATTCATAAAAGTGTTTTATTTCATGGTTGGGAGTGCAATTAAGAGGCATGGTCATCATTATTTCTATCCCTGTAGCACATGCGACAATATGGGGAGCCTTTTACAAACACATACCATCATTTCACAACATTTATGACCTCTTACAAGTGGTTGAAGGACTTATTTTGGTATTTCCATTTTCCCCTCTATCGTATTCTTCTATATATTATAACACTTCTCATTTTTGAGGGAGAGGCATTCGGGCATAGAGAAACTCTATCAATTTTTTTTCTTGATGCCATTTTTGAGCAGTGAACCTTCTCCCACACCTTGAAAATGTATTTTTACCTCTCTTCAAAAAATTTAATGGTCTCGTGCACCTTCTAGAGTAATAAAAAGGTGTTTTGTGGTGTTCTTCAACCCTTTGCATTATTTTTTTGTTTCTCCATGCCTCTTCTTTCCAGATTTGTTTTTTATGCATGTATTTCACATTTTAAGGTGTAGGATTTTGTGTTTCATGGAGTTTAATGGAAAATTTGAAGATTTGGGCCGTGTAACTTCTGTTTGACCTCCCTCATCTCCATTTTTTCTATTTCTTTCTCCCTCAATAGAATATCTTTCTTCCTTTGTTGGTGTATTACCACTTTAGTGTAGGCTCTATTTTTCCCTCTTTCTCTCTCCTTGGTTCCTTGGAATGGTTAGACTAGGTTAGATTTAGTTTTCTGCACCTGGATTAGCTCGTGGTAGGTAGTTTAGGAAGAGGAACCAACCTTTTTTGGAGAGCTTTCCTACTTTTGCAAGGTACCACACCTTGGGGAAAGTTCTATGTTATGCAACCACACACGATGATTCTACCTTAGAAAAGTATATTTTTAGATCTCATTTGGGGGTGTTGTGCTTTCGCACTAAGAGAAACACCTCAGTCCGTGGGTATACCTATTTGGAGGTGATTCTTTGTATCAAGGCTGGTTCCTTCTTGATGTATCCTAAAATATTTTTTTGGGGGGTTTTGAGGGTAAAAATATGATTGAAAATGAATTAAAACTAGGGTGATAAACCAAACTTATTGAGGGATTTGACTGAGTACATGCACAAATACTTTTATAATGGATTCTCGGATGCACAAACAAATAGTTTTCAACAAAACATTAAGGCAAAACACTTGAAGTATTAAGGGAATGATTTACAACAATATTGTTAAGATAAACATGCACACTAATTATTGTATAGAAATTACTAAATTTGCAACAAGGTAAGATGACTAATCAGGAACTTGACATTCACAAGAAATAATGAGGTATACACAATACTACAAATAATCGGTAAGGCAGAAATCAACTCTCATTCAATGGGAAAAACTACAAAAATATCCTTCACCACTCCTATGTCCAAAAAGTCCTCCTTTGTGCCTTGTAATTACACACAATATATAACAAGTTTATTTATCCCACCCTTTGCAAAAATAGACTAAAATTGTACTCATCCATTCATCCTATTTTTATCCTTTATCATGAATAAAAAAGGAATAAAAATAAACATGATAATATAATGAGCCATTAATAATCTTGGTTACAAAATGCATTTCAATCAAATTGCAGTTGAATGAATGTGTTATTTTAATAAAGATGGATGAATAATTTGGATAATAATAAGATTTTATAGATGAGTAAGTTTTCTCTAATGCATGTAATATCTGTCTTCTATCCGATGATGTGACATATGCAACTTGATCTACTTGTATTTATTAAAATAACACTTCAATGTTGCACATGCAAAAATAAATCTCTCTTTGTGTGAGTAAAAATAACTCCTTTATTTGCAATACTTTGTAAAAACATTGACCGATGCATTCATCCCGATGGGGACCACTTGTTTTGATGTTGACATTTGTTTGTATTCATATGCATGATAAAATACTTCTCCTTTGTCACCTTTCTGTGGGGACCATCTTGATGTGACAATTGCTCTGATATTCATGATTGCATTGACCACATTTTTGGGAAAACTAAGGATAATTTGATAAGAAAAAGGTAATTGTATTTGGCAAGTTATACATGTGAATGAATTTTGGGCAATCATGTGTGTAAGTGGCCACCCTAATAAGCATCCCTAAGACTATGCCCATTGACTTTAATAACGTGATTTTGGTTCGAGAGGCATATTATAGACTATCTTTTGATCAATCATTCACAAAATATTATGTTTGACATTAGGTCAATGGACCCTTTGATTAGTCATTACATACAATACATATTTTGGTCCCATTTGATTTGTATGGCCTAAGGCTAAAGTTTTCGAATTTTGATTAATAATAATTTGGTTGATTATTTTTTCAGCGTTTGATTTTCTTAAAGACATGATTTTAGAACTTTAACTAAGGTCAATGCAATCATTCTTTACTTTTGAGGTTGGCCCTCCTCGCACGATGACCGAAACCATTGAAAAAAATTTTGCGGTGATGTTTAAACTTTGGTTGGGTTCTGAACTGTGGTTAAGTTACCTACCTTTTATGGGGATCATTGATCCTTATACTATTGATCTTTGACCGTCGATCCTTCTATACCCTCGGTTAGGGTTCTAACTATGTAATGAATGTTGTCAGTGCTCTTTGATCCATTGATTTGTGTACATCTTGATCTCTGCCATTAATTTTCTGACTAGGGTAAATAAGGAATTGGTTGTGGTAACTTAAATTTTCATTAAACTTGATGATTGAATGACAACCATTGATTTTCATAACATAACATCTTTTATCGTTTATCTTTAACCCATGGTGAGAGAGGTAGTTGAATGTGTCTTGAATTTTGATCATTTTATCATTGCATGATTTGATTTGGTACCGTTGATTTCTAACTCACTGGTTGAGTTAGATCACTATGAGTTAATTTGGTGAAACTACTTTATTTAGACCCCAAAATGATCATTTGCATATAATTTCTAGTTTGTAGGGTGAAGCCCTAGAAAATCTTCTTCAGGACTGCCATTGTTCTATTTCTTGAGCTCAATTTTTGCATTTTTAGCCTTTGTGAGGCTCTATGAGTGTGAATACTTGGTTTCTCTACCATTCTTAAGCCATTCACTTCTCTCTCATTTTTGTAGCTACACTTTGGAGCATTATCGAGCTCTTAAAACTATGCAAAAACATTTTTTTCTTATTTATGAGCATAAAGCTTTGGTTCTTTGTAATTTTGAAGGCTCTGTTTGAAGTTTTTAGGCTTTGAATTCCATCTTGGCTGCCATTTATATTCTTGAGCTCGAGTTTGGATAATTTGATCTTTGTGTCATTGTTTATAGGTGAAGGTAAGGTCGTATTTATTGAATATTGTAGCTTCTCATTCCTATCGCTTTTGGTTTCAAAATGCACTAATACATTGTTTCTTTTATTTCCTTTGTGTTTTATGGGTACTTTGAAACTCATTCTAAAAATTCATTTTTCACTTTGTGTATTCAATGATCTTCTAAGTGTTTTGAAAAAAACCCGACTTTTAAACAGTAATTTTGGATTCTTTCTTTGAATTTCCTACAAAACTTTGAAAAATATGGAATGACCATGGAGTTTAAAATTATTATTCCTTCTCTGTTTACTAGTTTTGAAGAAATTGTTTAAGGTTTTCTGAGAATAAAAAAAACACTTGATTGGCAATGTAAATTAGGGGCCATTGTTATCTTCATTAGGCCCTTCTATAAAATATGTAAGTTTTTTGAGCATTTCGTAAAATTGGAAACTATTTTCATTTTTGTAACTTTGTAAAACCAAGAATGAACTTTGCTTTACTTATATTTATGCTCAAATTAGATATCGATTCATCGTAGTTTGAAATAATAAACCTTTATTTTAAAATTAAAATAGGTAGATGAAATTTTTTGTTTTATTCTTCTTAGGTTGACTATCGGGTGCTATTTGAATTCTCTATTTTGGATCTTTTCTTTGAAATCTGAGTTCTTATGCCTGAAAATGTACTTTGAATATGAAAAGTTGCATTATGAAATTTTCCTTTCTGTTTTGTAATTGTAAATATCAAATTATATTTAGCCTTGATGCTCTTGTAAATACCATTGATGTACTTTCAAATGTCAATAATTTTTTGATATGGGTAACATAATCCTTCATGTCTTTTAAGAATTCCTGCTTGTAGATGCATCTTATTTTGTTGATGACTTGTACACACAAAGTTGTTCTTTATTCACCTTTCCTACAATCATGACTTGAACAGTTTCTATACTTTGGTTTGAGATGTTCTTCCAATGCTTGATAACATTACTATTTGATGTTTCCTTCATCTGCACATGTATTCTAAATGATGGAAACTATGAGTTCTAGAAGTGGACTAATTATGCCTATACTTTATGACATTTGCAATGGAAGTAACTTCTGAAAATGAAAAATGTAATCTTTTTGTCCTTTCATTATGAAAATCTATAATACTTTTTCATTCTATAAATCTTCGTGAATTTGTAGCTCTGATCTTCTGAACTTAAATATGCACTTTAAGTATTTACTCTGGCATTTGCAATTGAAATATAGATATGGAAATAAGATTTGTAATCTGTTTATCCTTTTGATTCTTCTCCTCGAAAATTTGAATGCATGAGCGAGTCTTCTTCGGTAGTCTTGAATTTTGTTTGTTCATTGAGTGTAATATATACTTGATAGTACAAAATTTTAAAACATGCATTTTTCTTTTCTACTGCAACATGTACCTGCACACTTAGATAAAATAGTTAGAAAACATTAGGATTTTTGGCCTCTCTCATGTTTCATAGTTTTTTATTCTTTCATATTTCTTTTTCTAAAATGATTTTCGGAATCATATATGTTGATGTAGAATATTGTTCCTATAACTTTTGTATTTGTCTCTGATGTATCTTATGCCTATAACTCATACCTTCTGATGTTAAGATATCCATTTCTACAAAATTAGATATTACAGGAATAGGGATTAACCTTGAGCTCGTGACTGGCACTCTTTCAATTTTTTGTTTCTTAGGTCTAATTCCAATGTTTATAGCGAGGATGAAGATGAAGTAAAGATGGAGTTGGAAATGGAGCAACGAAGATGAAATAAACTCAAGGAAATTATGGGTTTTTCATACCCTGTACTTTTCTTTTCATGAATATGTACCTTCTACTTCAGTAGTTATGAATTTATTTTGAGTTACATCCCACGGCTTGTGTGGGAAACATTTAAATTCCTTATGAATAAAACATTAAATTCTAGAACTGATTTGTGTACTTCTTTCTACATTTCAGTTTCATGTATGGATTGTATAATGAACTAAACAACTCAATAACATAATTGGATGTATTTAATCATGAAGGAAAGAACTCTAAAATATCTGCAACTTTAATTATGACCTCCAAATTACTGTAATCTCTATGTCTTATTTTCTAAAAGTTAACACTCCACCTATTATGTATTTCTTATCTTAATCAAACTATTACATATGTCCTAACGTATTTTTAATTCTTTTTATGATGATCAACATGGAATTGGCAGACTATGTGATTTGTTACATTTTTAATAGCTCACGTAGCTTCAAATTACATATAACCATCAATTGCTACAACTGAAAAAATGTATTCCCTAGTTAGGTTCACTTCGCCAATGCCATCCAAACAGAATGAAGTTTCGATTTTCCCATTTTTGGACAAGTGCAAAAATTGTCAACATTTCTAGTGATCCTGTGACCAAAGCTATCTCGCTAGCTTGTAGACCAAAGTGCCTTTCTCTTGTCCATTCCACTTGGAGTTAAAGAATATAACCAAAACTTCCTTCCGAAGGTCCAACTCTTCCGAAACAAACTAAAACTAGGAAAGGATCCGATAAACTAGATCATGCACAAATGTTATTCAATTGAAAAACAATGCAATTTCAATGAAACACTTATTGAAAGGGAAGTCCTACTCTAAATAGACACTGTAGGATTTTCAATAATAATGTTTAAAAAACATACCATTCATAGGAATGGGAAGTTCTTCTCCATTTAGTCTTGAAATCTGAAATGCATTCTGTTCTTTACAAACTGAAATCATGTAAGGACCACTCTAGATTGTATCAATTTTTTTTTTGGTTTTTGGCTTTGCACGATCAACATCCCATTTCAACACAATGTCTCCTTCGTTTAAGACTCTACACCTAGCCTTATTATCAAAAATTTCTTCATCTGCTTTCGATTCTTTTCCATGTTCAAATGAGCTTGATCTGTCAGCTCTGTAACTCCATTAACTCGCATAATGAACCTGTAGTGGTTCATTGTCAATGAATTCCATATCATGAAACAAATCTAGTGTAGGAAACTCAACGAGAAAGGCATTCTTTCTTCTCTTCGTAAACAATCTTGTATGTGAATTGCCAAAAGATCTTTTAGGGACAACTCTATTAGCTCAAAGTCCTGAATTCAACATTAGATGCCAAGCTCTTTGGTTATCCTTGAGTGTTCTTCTAATGATCCTTACAAGATTATTATTATTACTTTCAGCTAACCCATTACCTTATGGGTAATAATTAGAGGATGTACTTAGATAAATTTTGTGCTTAATAGCCCAATATCTTACCTTTGCACTAAGAAATGCTAATGCATTATCTAAAATGATTTTTTTGGAATACCAAATCTGCAAACTATACCTTCATAAAAATATATCATTGAATTATCATTAGCATCTTTCAAAGTTATTTCTTTAGTCCAGTGTGTAAAGTAATCTGTAGCAGTCAAAATCAAATTGTATCCTTATGATGAAGGTGGGTTTATCATGTCAATAAATTCAAGACTCCACTGCATGAATGGTTGATCCACTGAAATTGGCTACAGGGGCAGCGAAGCTAAACACTCTTTTCAAACAAAGAAAATTTCTTACACTTTCTAACCCATTTGAAGTAGTATTTAAAAATGTTGGGCCAATAGTAACCAACTTTCATAATTTTTAAAGTTGTAGTACGTGCTAAAAAGTGACCTCCTGCAGGTCCTTCATGGAATTTAGATAATAATTGTTGAATTCTATCATAATTAACACATCACAACAAGATTCCATTTATATCTCTCTTAAATAACACACCATCAATGAAAACATAAGGTACAACTTGTAACCTAAAATACCTTCATTTGTTATTGTCCATACCTTCCAGATAAGTGCCATGTTGTAGATAGTTAACTAAATCAGTCATCCACCTTGATTCCTGAACTTCTTGAATAAGCTCATGTTGCTGATTTTCTTGTTGCACCATGTTATCTCGATCGCTTGATACGTAACTTCAACACGTTGTTCGATATCCTCTCGATTCTCGCAGTCTATTTTTTTTCATATTAGCAATCGGTGTTCACATAAACATTTTCCCCTTACTATTTTTTCCACATAGATATCAACATCATATTCCATAACTTTCGTAATCTAGCCTACTCTCTTCTCATTCAACTCTTTATTTAACACGAACATCTTCACACTTAGATGAGAGACTAAAACCTATATCTTGTTATTTGAAATCCTGTACTTGAATTTTTTTAATCATCTAACTATTGAAAGTACATGTTTTTCAAGAAAGGTGTACCTCATCTCATAGTCATGTAAAATTTATCGAAGAAAGCAATTGGCTGCTCATTGTTTTCATCATTAATTTGAGTTAAAATGGTTAAAATAGTCTTTGCTCTTGCAAGTGCATACATTGTAAAATATTTATCAAAATTTGGATTTGCAAGAGTAGGACCTTGTGAAATGGTTGCTTTAATTTCTTAAAAACCTTTTTCTCCCTTCTCTAGTCCAAGAGAAAGTCTTCTCTTTCTTTAACATGGTTGTCAAAGGTTTGACAAATGTTGCAAAATCTGGAACAAATATTCTAACAAAGTTGATTTTTCCAAAAAAATCAGTAGTTATTTCTTATGATGAGGTAAGGATAACTGTGAAATAGCTTCAATTCTGAAAGGATCAAAAGCTAAACGTTGTTTAGAGATAATATGACCAAGCGATTTACCCTGATGAACTGAAAAATAGACTTTTTGGGGTTCAAAGATATTCCAAATTGTCTGCAAAGCTGAAAATTTTTCCTTATATACATTAGATGTTCATCAAAATCTTTTGAAAACATGGTGACATCATCTAAATAAAACAATACGTATTTTTTTAACAAGATATGAAACCCCATATCCATTGCACGTTGAAACGTTGCACTGAAATTTTAAAGACTGAAATACATTCTTTTATAAGAATATGTGCCCCATTTAGTGGTGAAGGATGTTTTGTAGCTATCTTCCTCATGTATAAGGATCTGATTGTATCCACTGTAGCCATCTAAAAGGGATAATTTCTCATAACTAGAAACTATTCTCGAAATCTGATCCATATTTGGCAGTGGATAATGATCTTTTAATGAAGCTTTATTAAGGTCCTTGAAATCAACACATAGCCTAATTTCTCCATTCTTTTTCCGAACATGAACAAGATTAGCTACCCAACTTGAATGCTTAACTAGAAAAATAATACCTGATTCGATTAACTTGGATAATTCTTTCCTCATCAATGGCTTAATTTTTAGGTTTACAGGCCTTTGCTTTTGTCTAACTGGCTTAGAATTTGGTTGTAACTCTATTGTATACTTGAGCTACAATTCAATCAAATCCTCTCGATCTGGTACTTCTAGGAAAAAACATCTTTGAATTCTTTACATAATTTTATAAATGAATTTTTCTAGCTAAAGAACATACCTTTCTAATAAGTAGCTTCTTTTCGTCATCCACTAAGATTTCTTCATAGTTATCTATGTGAGTTGAAATATTTCCTTTGTCCTTTCTTAACTGATCATCAAAACTGAAAATGTATTCTAGAGTGACCAATCCTTGAGGCAACTTGTTTGTTTTTAATTGAACAATTTGGTCACCATAGAAGTGCTACAATTTTTCTTGATTTACTGCAGAAAATTTAGCTTCTTGCTATAAAAATCTATAAATTTGTTTATCATCTTCAAAACCTACCAAATTTCTTCATTATCAGGCATGAAGGTATGATAATTAATTTAATATGTGGTTGTACCTTGTTATTTTCAATCATTGTAGTACATCAAATCTAGTCCCAATCGGTGCAAGTTCTGTTTACATGTTTATTTTCAGCTCTTGGGATAGATTGAATGTTAATAGCATCAAAATCATCCATTAAGTCTGAAAATATATGTTTGTAAGACTTTAGCAATGAATTCTTACACACATTAAAGTTTTTCACTTGATTAATAACTAATTCTAAATCACCAAAGACTTGTAAAGTACTGATACCTCTCTTTCTAGCCCATTACAAGCCATGAATTAATGCTTCGTATTCAGCTACATTACAAGTACAAGAAAACTACAAACTTAAAGCTGAAAAGTACCTTTCATTTGAAGGGGAAGTAAGCATTAAACCTACACCTTGTCCTTTCTTATTTTTAGCTCCATCAAAGTGAAGCTTCCATAGCCCTTTTGTTACTTCTTCTGTCTTGGACAATAAGGGAATTGGTGCATTTTCTTCATGCAAGAAATAAACACCAAAAAAATTCTTCTACTTCCTTAAAAGGGTCATAAGCATGTTCTTCTTGATTCTTTTCATCCATGAATATATTAGAAACACCATCTAGTGCGGAAACATGAGTTGTAACATCAAAATTAGATTAATCTAAAATTGAGTAATTTGCTACAACATTTGAAGCATGAGGCTCAATATGAAACCTAGCCAGAGGCTCTGAATTTACGGTAACCTTAGTTCCATATCGTGTAGTAAAGAAAAAAATTACCAATCAAAAGAAAGGTAACCTCCTATTTTTGCTATAAAATCTTGTGATAAATTTAAGGAAAAATAAGGACGTAAATCTATATGATCACATCTTGTAGAACTGTAATGTTTAGAAAGCATTGTAAGGTTACTTCTAGGTTTTTATAATACCAACCATTTTGGTGAGTGTCCCATCTAGCTTCAACTAGATTTTCCCTATAGTCTCATACTACAGAGCCAACTTTTCCACAATTTATTTTGGCATAATGTACTTTCAACACTCGTCAACCATACAGTTATGAACTAAATGGTCTCCAATATTCAAAGATAGATAAAATGGTGGTGGATTCTTAATATCACGAGCATTTAAGAACTTTTGAACCATCCATTTAACTTATTTAATGTGGTCTTGTTCCATTGTTCCAAGGACCATGTCTACTTTCTAAACTTCCTTTTCTACAGGTTTTAAAAAATCAGAGCTTAGCAATTTCATGAGAAAACAACTCCTGCTATCAAGGAATACTTAGAGCATCCCACATTGAGATATCAACATTATTTTTTTTGTTACATCAATAATGTTAAAAAAAGAAATAGTTTTGGAAACATATTCTACTGTTTTAGCATAGGCTTTGGTAAAAACTGACTCTGCTTCAGCTACTTTTGATATCTGAGGTATAAACAATATTATTGGATCAAGTTGTGATTATTTTTGTTGTTCTTTACCAGTTGAAACACCTACTATTTATAAGGAAAACATAACTATTAGCTGAGTTTTGGCATGTACTTGTTGTCTTATCAGTGACTATGGGAAGAACAGGCCTATTTTGTTGTTTTTCTCTCTCTTGAGCCTTTTCTTGGGCCCTAGTAGTAACGACAATAAAATCATCTTCACTAAAACTAACCAAGTTTTGTTTAGGTGCTTTGAACATGAGTTTCTTGCTGCCCACCCTCCATTTGAGGCATGTATAATGCTTCAGATTGAGGCTATGCAACAAGGCTTATATTCAGAATGCATTTGGGTAGTTGGCAGTTGAATGAGGTTGATTACAAGGTTGACACCATTCCTTAGAAACCATGTTAACTAGAACAAGAGCACTAGATGAACTAGGAGCTTTTGGGTCAAATTGCCTTGGTTGATATGTTTGTCTACAATTCTAATTCTAGCTGATAAGACTACCTATTATGTTGATTTTGTTGATTTTGATGATAAGGAGCTTGATATGGCCTACTAAGTAATGTGAGTCTATTTTCAATCGATGTTATTTTATTACCCATAGTCTACAAAGATTTAAATACATCATCTTAAGAAGTTAAAACATTAGGCTCTATAATAGTAATAGGCTACATAATAGGTGACAAATATGCTATAAGAGGAATTGAAGGCATTGGTGTCAATTTACTAGCTTGAATAAGGTTGTTTTCAGCTTGGATAGCAATATCATAAGCTGCCAGGAGAGTGTCACCTCTCATAAACTAAATTAGTTGAAATATAATTGTTTAAAGCTCTAAGATAATAAAGAAAAGCATGGTCAACTTGAGGCTTGACACTAGCTGGAATTATTTCCCAAGTTCTAGAAAAAAGTATGTTGAAACTATCCATAAACTCATGAGGAGCTCTCTTAATCATAGAAAGTTGTTCTATGAGGGATAAATGATCCAAATGATCTTGAAATTGCACAAGTAATTTCTCTCCCAATTCATCCCAAGTTTCTTATGCTCAGAATCTCTAAGGTTCTATACCATTGCAAGGCTTGCCCCTTAAAGGATGCAGCTAAAACTATCAAGGCTACATCTTTGTGATTTATATTATGAACAACACAAAGGGTTGTAACATATTTGATGTGCACTATAGGTGTAACCTGATTTTCACCAATGAATGAAGGTAAAAATTTTATGGCAGCATTAGGGATATCATGACGAATGGAATTACTAATGGGTTGTCATTAGTGAAGGTCAAAAAATTCCTAGGTGGTTGAATAGCCATTGAAAAAAGCGGGATCTCGAACAAATAAATTAATATGTTGTGAGGGAAGATTAGGAGGAGGGTTGTTCAACCCAGGCCTATTATAAGGTAGGGTGTTACCAACTCTTCTAATTCTTACATAATTCAAAGGAAACGAAATAAACTCAGAAGAAATTCCTCTTACTAATGATCTTGTAGTCACTCTAGGCATGGAACATGGTGCAAAACTGGTCTAAAATCAGCCCAATAGAGTTGCCAAATAAATCTTTTAATCTTTAGAATAAATTGTTATAGCTTGTTGATCCAAAAGTAAATTTTCTTTGCTGGAATCTATTGTAAATTTTTGTGATTTTATCACGAGATCGATTCCTTATCCCACCGGGCATGCCAATAATTGTTATCTCTTGAAAGTACACCATGTAGAGAGATGACTGCAAGGGTTCTAAGCTTTCTTTGGATCTCCCTCTTTTGTAGATACAATGCAAACACCTCGGGTCTGTGGGTATATCTATTTTGAGGTGAGTCTCTGGTATCAAGACCAGTTCCTTCTTGATGTATCCGAAACTATTTTTTTTGGTTTCAAGGGTGTTGGTGCTCGTTTCAATCTCATCCTATTTGTTCAAAAACATTTCAGTCTGCTTGGTTTGAAGACTTTTTTGCCTCCCTGTGTGGATGCATGAAGTATTATCTTTATTAGGTTGTTGTCATCAAATCCTTTTCTATGGTCATGGATCATGTCATGTCTAGTATTGTTTACTAGTTTCTTTCTGTGTGGACCAGTTTGTAATTTGGGAGTGAATGTTGGGGTTTCCCCTTCTTTTTATTTTTCCACAATCATTTTTTCCTTGTCAAATTTTATCCCAACGCCCATGGATACGTGGTCTTCTTTGATTGTACATGACATGACAAGTCTATTTGGTTAACTTGCAAATTTTTGTCACTTTTGCAAAAAAATAATTGAGTTGGTCCTGTGACTCCAATGTTTTCTAATTGGATAGTCAAAATTGTGATGTGGTGGAGCAATTTCTTACTTGGGCCCGAGAAGATGTACACTTGTCAATAAATCAAGCGATTGTGGGAAGGCGGGTCATCGGAGGTGTTTGAAACTTTTAGCTTTATTATGAAAAAGAATAAAGTATAAAAGTGAAGTGCAGCCCTGCTAATAGCCACATTGAAAGTAAAAAGCGGGGAGGTGAGTCGCTGGGCATTTTGAGATTCTTAGCTTTATTTTGAAAAAGAATGGAATTCATAAAGTAATTCAGTAACCCCGTCAATGCCTGGAAAGCCATATGTAAAATCTATATCAAAAGTGATGGGTGAGCCAAATTTTCCAAAAATGCAAAATTTCTTTAAGTGATACAAAATGTGAAATGTGCCCCTGTGCCTACTTCATCTCAAATCTGTCCCACGTGGAGGTCCCATGCCTTTTTGGGGACTCCGCCCTAAATTTTACTTTTGAAAGAGCATAAAATAGACATGTGGAGGTTTCACTAGATCTTCCCATACTTAGAATTTTCAAGCATCTGATGCAACTATCTCAAACCCTAGGCACGTGGCACCTTCTGCTGGTTCTTAAAAATTTCAATGGCCGGTACAAATTTTCTGAGCCCCAGACACGTGGAGAACCCGTGCTTATCTCTGGGGTCTCAATTTTTCGGTACCATATCAAAAGTGTTTGAAGAGACACATGGAGGATTTTGTTGGCTCCTCTTTATACTAAGACTTCTGAATGGCCGAGGAAACTTTCTTGGGCCCAGGGCACGTGGAGAGCTTACGCTCATTTGAGGTCCCACCTCTAGACTTCATCTTTGAAGTTACGCCGAATAGACACGTGGAAGCTTCCGCTGGACCTTCCCATGCTCAGACTTTTCAATGGCTGGTGTAACTCTCTCGGGTTCTGAACACATGAAGGACCCACGCTCATTTGGGAAACTGTTTATGGGCTTCACCTTTGTAGTTACGCCAAGGATAAACGTGGAGGCTTCCACTGGCTCCTCTTTACACTTGTTCGACTCGGACTCGCAACATGGATATGTGGTATGATCCATGTGAGGACACTCATTTCTGAGAGGTATGCATGTAGGTATTTCTTCCTCAAGGTGTATTATTGAAGGTGAAAAGGATTTCTTGTCAGATCAAGCCATATGGAGCCACCTGAGAATCATTAAAAGGGTGATTTATTACACAAAAAAATAAAATAATGATTAAAAATACTTTCAAAAGTTATAACATGGCATCTTGGTCATATTTGAGGAACTCGAAACAAGATTGGTTCATGATTTATCTACCTAGCAAAAGAAAGTAACATATTTTCCAAGGGAATAAACATGACTAAATGGTATGTTATAAAAAGGAATATTCTCTTGAAGATTTAGAATTTTGGGGGAAAAACGTGGGATGAGTGAGCGAGTGAAATTGTATAAATGCAATGAGAATAATCATGTATAGGGGTAAATTTATCTTATAAATTTTTGAGAAAAACCAATTTCTCGAGAGACTCGTATGAGAAACTGTTTATTTTCCCATGTTTTAGATTTAATCATGTCAAGATGGTTATAAGTGTACGACCACCGACAAGCTCTAAGATTGTTAAAGAAACTCTCCCTTCACGATGAATCTAATGAACCTTGAAATGAATTTGTGTTGACCATGAATACAATTGTGTTTGCTCTTATTTTAGAATGTTTTCAAATAGTTTTTCTTGTTCCTATTGCAATCTTATGTTGAAACCCCTTTGAATCACACAATATATTATCCTGTGGTACTATTCGGCATTTACTATTTCATTGTGAGAAGATATTGTTATCATCGAATCACAAGACACTTCGGATGTTGATCGATTTCTAGTTTGATCACTCTAAGCATCCAAAGTGTGATTGGATAACATGGGTACTATCTCCAAGTTCAGGACTTGCTACTTGAGATAGACCTCCGAGAGAGAAAGCGGTTCTTGCTCCTAAACTACCTACCACAATCTACTCTAATGCAGGAGAAACTAGCTATTCTAACCTAAAATTCCAAGGGACCAGAGAGAGAGAATGCATAAAATGAAAGCCTACACTAAAGCGGTGATACACCAGAAAAAGAGGGTGTGAGAGTAATCTCCAAATGTGTGAAATACAGAGGCAAAGTGCACACTAGAAGAGGTGATGACAGTTCACCATAATCCAGCAAAATGCATTCACAGCAATATTCCAAGCACACACAATAATAATGAATTCCTACAAGAACATAATAAATAGACACAATATACTTGTAGAAAGATTAAAGGGGCAAGAAGAATGCAAGGAAACACAGCAGGGGAAGATATATCCACAAACTGATATTTTATTGCTTCATGATATGCACAGTTCAATCTATTACAAGATAAGGGCCTGGATCACCATGCAAGGAGTCCACTACAAGGGCCTGCAACACACTGCAAGCTTCACAAAAAAATTTGTGAGCTTTGCTACCCAAAACTCTTCCTCCCTACAATGAGCCCAACACCTCATTTTATATATATAAAAAAATGAGAAGGAAAAGAGAAGGGAAAATGGAAATCCCGAAATCTGTCCTTCAACCACCTGTAAGAGGCATTAAATTGAGTGGAATGGGTATACATTACTTGGAAAAGGCTCCCCATACTGTCCCATGTGCTGCAGCAGAGAATGAATGATGACCATGCCTCTTAATTGCACTCCCAGCTACCAAATAAAACACTGTTCTGAACCCGGCCACGTTTTCTTAAAAATATCAATCAATTTATGATCAAATCTGGAATTTCTTGATTTTTTGCGTCGGGATCGGAACCACGATTCCAACGGTACCAATTTTGTGCGATTTCGTTGAGAAATGCAAAAGTTATGGCCTTCTGAGTGCGGGCAGCTGTTTTGGGCCTCGCAGGCGTTTTCTATCATTTGACGGGAATGAGCATTGATTGACTAGAGCCGAATATGTTTCTTTTATTTAAATATATCTACCCTCATTAAAAATAAGAAATCCAGTTTTTGTGGCGTAGAGGACGTCGTGCTCGTTCCAGAAAGTCCAATTTTATGAAAATCGGAGCTCGGAGTCAAAAGTTATGGCCATTTGAAGTTTCGGACCCAACGTTGACTTTTCTTCCCTGCCTTCGGCCATTTCGGCCAAGCGTCCCGGCGTCCCTTTGTCCCATTTAGCACAGTGCTCCTTGTGCTGATTTCGGGCGAACCGGCCGGTTCGCGCCCATTTGTCCCAAATGTCCCATTTGCTTTCGGACCGTCTGGGACAAATTCGCCCGGTTCGGCCGGTTCGCGCTTTTTTGTCCCGCTTGTCCCAAAGGCGACCCTCTCAGCAGTTAGTCGATTTTTTCTCTGTCGAACCGGAATTTCGCGCCCGCCGCGTACTTTTGTCCCATTTGTCCCTGCTGCGTTTCGGACTGTTTGTGCTGATTTCACCCGGTTCGGCCGGTTCGCGCTTTTCTGTCCCAAACGTCCCAGAGGCGACCTTGAGCGGGACTTAGCCAATTTTCACGATTTTTCCTGGATCAACCTATTTGCCTTCTGCAACCCTTTTTTTTTTGCATTTTCTCAGAACTTACTCTCTTCCTCTTGGACAGGGGAGTTAGACAAATATGAGGGGACCCTAGAAACATGACTTTTCGCCCTGAATCAATATAATTGCTTGCATGTTATCAAAGTTACCTTGGGGGTGAATTTTGGATACAGATATTTCATCTTGTAATGAAATAAAAAATTTAAAATAACTTTACTTTCACTAGGTTGAAAAATATTGTTTGTAAGTCTATGAGTGTATCTTAGGCATGACAAATTAGGGACTTTCAACATTTAATTGAGTCTTTAGCATGATCCTTTATGTTGAATTCTTGAAGAGTGTATGAAACTGTGCATCTCTGGGCCTCCATTGATACACACCTTCTGGTTGAAGGAATATTTTGGCTATTTTGAAGCATTTTTTCTATGATTTTTCCAATATTTGTAAAGGTTCTCAAAGATATGGTATAATAAACTTTATCTTGCTTAACTTCCCACCAAAAACTTCTCAAATGATGAATCCTACATGAACTACCCCTATTTGTACTGTGTATCCACAAATGAACAAATTCCATTGCCAAAGTATGCAGAAACAATCAGGCTTCAATTATTGTCTTTAGTAACCTAAACCTTATCTAGAAAATATCTCCATTATCTAGAGTGACAACTTGTGAGAGTTAGATTGTGTTGTATTGATCATATTTTCTCAAGGTTTTCCTCAAAGCTGTGTAAAGAAGGATCTATTGATATCCTTCATCAATATAGGTTACAGAACGGGTCCTCTCACCCTGGTTGAAGGCACAACCTAAAGTAGTAAGGATAGATCAAATCCTTTAATATGGTGTTATCCATTTCTCTAATGCCATGAGTGATAAAGAGTTAGCTGAATCCCCTCCCCAACTACAAAATGACTTATATTATGATTTTTCTATCTCAAAGCATCCTGTTGAATCTGTGATGCTACTCAACACCCAAGGGAAAATCAATTTGGGTACCATCATCAATCTAGCTCCATTGCCATGTATTATTTTAACGTTGGGACTTATTTTTGTGGCAACAACACTGATATGGTGTCATTTCTGGGGATTATTTGAATTTTTGAGGATTATTTAAACACCAAGACCTATTTGTGTGGAAACAACACCGATATGGCACCATTGCAAGGGATTATTTGAATTGATGAGGATTTTTTTAACATCGGGACCTATTTGTGTGGAAACAACACCAATGTGGCATCGTTGCCGGGGATTATTTGAACACCGGGACCTATTTGTGTGGTAACAACACCGATCGGTGTCATTACGGGGACTATTTTTACAAATGCATACACATGCCGACCCTGGTAATGCTTCTTACATGGTTTAAGTACAAATAAGTTGTTTAAACATCATCCTTTGTTGAGATTTGTAATATTTGTGCAAGATTACAAGTTCATTGTGTAGTATTTCCAGTTTCTAGTGGTTATTGCACTAAATTTGCATCAATAGTGATAAATGTGGGTAAAGGAAGGTCAGATATATTAATATTTGCAAAAATTAAGCATTGATAAACACTTGGCAAGTTACTTATAGTGCATCTGCACAACTAAGGTGAAAATCCTTAGTGATAACTCCATTTTGAATTGAAATTTTGATGATTAAAAGTGTCTTAACCTGTGTCAAGTGAAATTCATCATCGATACTTGAAAATATGGAGGGAATAAGGTCTTTCTTCACCGGTGATCCTACTAGAAGGTTATTTCTAGAAATAGGAAAAGCAAATTTAGAAGGAAAAGAAGTCTGGAAAGTTATTGGAAATCAAGAATAAAAAAATGAGCTATTAGCTCTAAAAGGTGACTAATCTATGGTTGAAGATTACCATACATCTTCAAGTGATTATGAACCAAGTAATATCTATATAAATTTGATTTCTCCAACTAGAGAGGGGCCATCATTTGTGTCTAAAAATTGTGCCTCTCAGTTTTCCCCTGTTTCTTCCAAGGTTGATAGGGTTTTCCAAGAAATTGAGTCATTAGAGGATATTTACTTTGATAGTTATACTCTTGTGCTCCAAAGACCCCTCATTCCCTATCATTTTATTTCTCCTGTAAATTCACCGCCTCAAGGCAATATGGCCCAACCTCCACCTAGACCTCCTTTTGTTGTCAACACTTTTGGACCTATAGATTTCATAGGTATGGATGGATATCCTAATATGGTGCCACAAGATGTTAGAAATAGGTTGCCAAAATTTCAAGGGAATAATGCCATCACTAGTGACCAGCATTTAAAACTCTTTGTCAATATGATGGAAGATTTTGAAATTGAGTTTGAAGACGTGTATATAAAGTTGTTTATTCATACTCTTGAGGAGGATGCACGTGATTGGTACAAGGCTTTACTAGATAATTCAATAGATTCATGGAACGAGATGAAAAATCCTTTAGATTGCAATATGGGGATAAGATAGATCCCAAGTTCCTTTTATCTGAATTTGAAAATATAAAGAAAAATCCAAATGAATCTGTCCATGATTTCAATACTTGGTTTAATAAGACCTTGAATAGGCTACCTATAATCCTAAGGCCAAGTGATGAGTCTGTTTAATAAAATATTCCAATGATTTCGATAAAAGGTTGCTTAGTACTTAAGAGATAAGAACTCGGGAACATTACGACAGGATTTCACCATGGCCTTACAAATAGAAAATAACATCAAAGCAGTTGGAAAGCCTCTTAAGAGAGAGGGTGTCAAGTTAATCAATACTGAGAGAGGCCTCAATCAAACAAAGCTTTGTAAATGGAAGAGGTTGTAAAAACTTTGGTTGGAGCTAGTTAAAGAGATATCCTATAAATTGGCTAGAGAAGAAAAAGGGATAGTAAAAATTTCCCGGTGGTCAAAGCACAAGCCACATGGTCGAAGATATTTTAAAATCATCCCGAGGTGATCACATAACAAATGAAAGAGGGAAAGGGCTCATGGGATCAAGAAATAAATAGCTTGAAGCTAGGGAGAATAGATTGGTTCCTGATCCTTTGACCTCCAGGGTTTCTACTGTGGAGGAGGCCAATGTTATTGAGTGGTGTGATAGGTGTTTATTACCACACTCCCCATGTGATGTAGATCAATAATTTGAGGAAGCTAATGATGATGAGACATATGAAGATTTGTGCATGATGGAGAGCCCTGCGAACTCACAACAGGGGGCAACCTCAACTGAATTGATAAGTGTGAGAATTGTTGAAGATTTTTGGGATTATTTCCACCATGTATAGCCTCTTCCTCCCATTAATTATTTTTAAATTGGTATGGTACGATAATTTTATTTGCCTAACCATGATTTCAAATACTTAAGGGCCTCGATGATTAAAAATTATGATGTATGGATCCCTTCTGAAGAGGACAAGAAACTGTTGATGAATGTAGTAGTTGTTTAGGAGAAAGACTATAACACCATAAGTAAGGTTGTCAAAGGGGAGGGTCACAAACCAAGAAAAAAATTCCAGTTCTTACCAATGTCCCAAAGGAAACCCCTATGAAATATACATCCGGCAAAGGCCTAATTACCTCAAATAAAACATATACTCCTACCCATGCCAAGACTCAAAACTACTATACTATCAAAGGAAGTGGTGAATTTCTCTACTAATATTGCCCTACCCAAATATGTTCCTTATGGCATAGCCCAAATATTGAGTTAGATAAATTTTATTGTTCCCATTGTTGAATTACTCAAGATCCATAAGCATAGGAAAAGGACATTCGAATATTTGGGATTTAAGGAAGAAAAGATTACTCAAGGAAAAGTGTTAATAATATAGAGGTTCCTCCCATTATTACAGAATCAGAAATACCAAAAGTATTGGAGGAACTCGGGAGAATCACCTGAGGTGTATTTGGGAACTTCTCTGGTTGAATCTCAGCTTAATGTGGATCCATTTTTTACCACTTTGATTATTAAAGATAGGTTGGTACATAACTACATGTTTGATTCAGGAGCCTCATGTAATGTAATGCCTCTTGAGGTCATGAATGAGTTAAATATCAAGGTAACAATAGATTTTGGGAAATGTACTGCTATGGATTCAAGAGAAGTTCCAATAGTTGGGTATGTCAAGGGATTAGTAGTGCAGTTGGTAGCTTTTCTAGGAAAATGCTTAACCATGAATGTGGTTATTGTGGACTATCCTGCCAAATGGGGGATGTTATTATCCAGAAAGTGGGAAACTAGTGTGGGTGGAAGCATACAAATGGACATGTCATATGAAACCATACCAATTGAGGGGAACCTTGTGAATTTTTATGGTGAGAAGAAAATGTTACATCTCATTGAGGACCCTAACAATGCTTCTTATGAAGTATTGTATGCAGACATCGATGTCGACAACTTTGTGGGTTATGCTAATTTTAAGGAGCATAAAATTGATGTGTGCAAGCATCCCAAGTAGATTGGTTATCCCTTGACTCTGATGTTTGATTTGGTTTGTTCTAGATCTAGTAAAGGCATAAAAATTAAACCTTAGAAAATATGGCTAGGCAAAGAACTTAGATAGAGAAGAAAAACAACATATGTCCAATTGTTAAAAACAATCAAGACTTCTTGGCTTGGTCGTACTCAAAATGGAAGACAATTGAAAAATTTCCTTGATTGATTTATAAGAATCAAGGTACACATCATTTTATAGTGTGTAGTATTTGGTTTTGTTTTGTTTGTTTTTATGTTTTTTGTTTCGGTTTGTCCTGGTCCTTGGTGACCAGTTTTTGTTGGTTTCTCGGTTCCTTCTTGGGAGGTTGGTTATTGTTTCTTTATTTTGGAGGTATTTTTGACTCCATTTCCCAATGTATTTGTGGAACATGGTTTTCTATGTTGTTATTGCAACACTCACTAGGAGTGCCCATCCCGAGTCGGAGCCGATGTTGGTGCTCGTTTCAATCTCGACCTATTCGTTAAAAAAATTTAGTCTCCGTGGTTTGAAGTATTTCTGTCTCCCTGTGTGGATGCATGAAGTATTATATTTATCAAGTTTTTGTTGTCAAATCATTTTCTATGGTCGTGGATTATTTCGTTCTGGTATTGTTCATTGATTTCTTTTTTGTGCGCACTAGTTTGTAATTTGGGAGTGAATGCTGGAGTTTCCCCTTCTTTTTATTTTTCCATGGTCATGTTTTCCCTTTCAAATTTTATCCCAATGTCCTCGGATACATGGTATTCTTTGATTGGACATGGCATGGTGGTTCTATTTGGTGAAGTTGTCACTTTTTCACTTTTGCAAATAAAAATGTGGAGTTGGTCTCATGGCTCCGATGTTTTATAATTGGATAGTCAAAATTGTGATTTGGCGGGAGAGAACCTATTTACAAATATACAAAACATGATTTTTGGTTAAACTTGGATATTACGAAAGTGTTTTCTATAAAGATCATCAATTACAAAAGGGTGAGGAATGAGAGTACGAGAATGAGCGAGAAAGGCAACATGTAGAATTATAGATATGAGTAATTCTTTATGTATGCGAAGTTACTGAGTGAATTGAAACAAGATCATTTGTATCATATAAATAAGATGGAATTTAAAGACACAAAGTTCTACTGTAAATTCATAATCACACAAAGTTCCTTCTTGGTTATACAAGATCACCATGCTTGCAAAGTTGGAGAGTATGCAATCAGCGAGACTAACAAACTAGAGACAAATGATCTTCACAAAAATTAAATGAAAGCTTAGGGATAACAGAGATCAGATAGACAAAGAATGGAAAGCCCTTCTGTATTGATTTCTTTATGATCTATTTACACTTTCAGAAAATAAACCAAGTTCTTCCTCCTTTCAAAATGGCATGGAGAGGCCATTATATAGCTTACAAATCAGTTACTCTTTGTAACTACTTCTTTTAACTAAAGATTAGTTAAGGATTGCCAATCGTAATACCTCAACTAATTACAATGAATCGAGAAAAAGAATTAGAAAAGAAGAGAAGAACAAGGAGAAGAAGACAGGTGGTTATGAATGGGAGGGACCCACTTGACTTCAAAATTCACTTTGCTGAATCTCTTGATGCCTCGGCTATGTCTCGCCACGAGGGGTGCGTGTTGGCTGTAGACTGACCCCAAAATCGAGACACTTCTCCATTTCTTTATCAAACTCGACATGAGTATGATAATCTTTATTTGCTTCTTGATGGCAGATTGAAGAGAGAGAGATCTCCTTCATTTTCTCTTTGGAGATGGAGCTTTCCTTGAATAGATTATCTTTGACAAAAGCTCGAATTGAGCTTTGATTTCTTGCTGAGGAAAGGGCACACAGAAGTTTCATCTGAAGATGACAATGTATATCTTTGAAAGCGATCTGACAGTGTCTTGAAAGCTTCACCCTTATACTAGCTATTCTTGACTCTCCCAAAGCCTCCTCCAAGACTTTGATCTTCCACTCCCTGCTTTGTAAACCCTAGGACTTTGTGATTATCCTTTGCATCATCAAAAACCTTATTTGCCAATAAAATGTTCTCATCTGTCTGTCCCATGAGACGGAGGTCTACTATGCAACTGCTCCAGAGTTTGAGCTCTTTATCTATGACCCCGATAGTGGAGGAGAGCTTCTGTTGCAAATTATTCACCTTTCCATGGAGTTTGAAAGCTTCATCGATGAAGTTCAATCCTGCAACAAGCATATCTTCCACCATGGCCTCCATAGCTCTGCCATAGACAGAATACTTGTGCATATCTTTGATACTCTGTACTTCATCTTGGCTCAAAATTACAGGTGGTGGAAGAGTAGTCAATGGGGTAGGGTCCAAAACTTTGTCCTTAGACAAAAGAGATTTGATAAAGCCAGTGAGAATCTGGGCTTGTTCCTCCAACTATTCAATAGTTTGCTGCCCTTTCTCTACCCTCCCAATGACTCTTGTGACCGTTTCCTGGAGGTTGTGGATCTCACCTTCAGGAGTAGACTCTCCCATTGGAATTCTTGAGAGTTCTAAGTCAGATGCCTACAAGTCCTGCTCTGATTTGTCTCATTGTAGGCTTAGCAATCTCCAAGAATTGCTGACCTTGAGCATCAGACACTATTCTGGAGGTGATTTTGGCTTTCTTGGCACGAGAAGGAGTAGTGCCCAACAAGGCTGCCACAGCATCAAAATTTGACCCTGAGCTCGAGAGGAAGATTTCCTCTTCTCTACTGTCAACAAAAAGGTTGACCCATGCAAAAGAGGAAGAGGAAATAGCGGGGAGGGGGCAAGAGGACCAAGAGACATAGAGCTCATGATGCTCAAGGTTTGCACAGCTGTGGTCTCAAGTTGAGATGTGAGTGGGGCGCTGGAGACAATTGCTGCAGAGGAATCAATAGCACTTGGAAGTTCAGTGCTCTGGACTTCCTTATCTTTATCCGTTGGATCTTCAGGAGCATTTGCAGGGGCTGGCATTTCACTCTCTTCACTTTCACTGAGAACAATGATGTTCTCTGGTCCCAAAGGCACTTCTACCTGCTTTCTTTGAGGATCTTTTTCCACAGGCTCCTTCTTAACCTCTTTGAGTTTCTTCTGGTACACTTGAGTGGATGAAGAAGGAGTGGAAGCTGCAGGTCCTTGCGTTGATGAGGCAGGAGGGGTTTGCACAGGTGTGTCTGATATGGGAGTCGATGCTTCCCTCCTTGGTGTTGAAACATCCTTAGAAGAGGATTCTCTGAGTGCCTTCGAGCTCTCGAACTTTCTGTCAAACCGGACCTTAGTCTGATTAAGGCTGGAGCAAGGATCTCGGCGAGATCATCTTTCTCTTTCTGTTCCAATCCAAGTCCTCCGAGGAGTGTGCTTAACCACATTGTCATACTCATATGAGTATAGATCAGAATTGTCATCTGGAGTCCTTCGGGAACTTGGTACAAGCGAGTTCTTGGATCAATTGTAGAGAGAGAACTGCCATAGTGCCTCCTTCTAGCCTCAAAAATCATCACACGAGTCAGCCCAATAGTCTTACGTATATGCCCTATGATGATATATTATCTTGATGTTACATTGATGAACTTCTTCAAGTCGAAGCAAGTTCTTGGCTTGAAGAAATGAAGCGAGTGATAGGAACCGGGGCTCTTTCATGTTCTGTGCGTCGGGGCTGTTTTACAAGTGTAATTTCCCAAAGAGATGGGAAAGTGCAAACCAGAAATCTTCTTGTCTCTGCGGGTTTAATGTAATTTGTCTAACTACTGCATACTTCTATCAAGGCCATCTTATCACTGCAGAACATGGGAAGCCTCAAAGGGGTGCTCTCATAGCCAGCAAGCCTGATATAAGAGAATTTTCTGAATTGGATAAAATAAGCACCGTAGTGCGATATCAGATTCATGGCTTCATCAGAAAACCTTCTAGCAGTGTCACCTTCAAGCAGCCTGACCACGTACATGGTGAAAGCATCATTTACTCTTCTGAAATTGCGATTGCTGGTCTCTAGGGTGAACTGCGGGTAGTAGGCATATACAGGATCATCCTTGTGGGCATCAATGTAAGAAAAACCAAACCATTGCCTTGATGCCGCCAGAGTATACATCAGGTACGAAGTCATGTAGAACTTCTTCGTTTTTTGTACATTGGACATTTTGCTCGCCAAATTCATGATGATGATTTCCACCTCAGTTGATATTTTGGGTTCCCTCACACACCATGCTGATGAGCGGGCACATCCAGAAATGGAATTCGTTAGTAGAAGGTAAGCCCATAACCCGAGCTAGTAGGATTATGAAATCTGACAACTCTTCATTGAAATCTACTCGGAAGAGAGTCTTGGATAGATGAGACGCTCCCTTCTTAGGGTTTTTAAGCCATGACTTCACCACCGCGCCTTGTATTTGTCGTTGTCTTGATTGAACAGGGCCTGCTTGATCAGGAAACAACTATGGCATTATCCATCTCTGGGATCCTCAGAGCAGTGCTAATGGTGGTAGCATCCAGCTTGGCGATGAGTTCCCCGTGTACATTGGTTAATTCACTCGAATCAGGGTCGAAGTGAGCTCCGCATGAAAGCACTGTATCAGCACATTGCACCGAGATTGGGAAACCTCCAGCAAAAGCCAAACCGCTATCGTGAATCATCTGCGCCATTGGTGTAGGGTTTGCGTCTGCCATCCTTGCCCAAAAATCACTGAAATCAAGATGACGAGCTTCACTGTCCCCAATATTGTGAACGGCAGATTCTAGTGGCGAGATTTGTTCCTGTCCCTGAAACTTGATCTTCATATTGATAGTAACTCGGAGGACTAGAGCCGCAAACTAGACTCGGGAAGGAATTACGAGAGGAAGGGATACACACGCGCTTTTTTTAGATTGCAAGGGTTCGAGCAAAGGATAGCATGGAAGTAGTGTGAAAAATGCAAAGGGGGTATGCTCGTTATATAGCCGATTAGGAGAGAGAAAGACAATGAATGCGCATTTAATACATACCTACCAATTTGAATAAGCATGATATTCGGGTAGAGCGGGAAAAATAAGCACGAATGGCACTTGGTTCATTTGGGACATGTGAGACGTGAATGCGTGAAACACGCGGCTCGGCCGATTCGGGCGAAGCGGGAAAAGATGCACAAATGCCTTTTGGGACATGTGGGGGACGTGAATGCATGAAACACGCGACTTGGCTGGATCGGGTGAAAAGGTGACAATGGGTCGGAAGAGTTTGGGACATTTGGGATGAAAAAAGCGTGAAGTACGTGGTTCGGGCGAATCGGCCGAAAATGGAACAACTTGCCCGATTGAACTTGGGACACTTGGGACAAGAAAGTGCGAAGTACGCGGTTCGGGTGTTTCGGCCGAAAATGGAACAACTTGCCCGATTGAACTTGGGACATTTGGGACAAGAAGTTTGCAGGCCCGAAAAAGACAAACTTCGGGGAAATCGGCCGATCGGGGAACAGAGCGCACTTTTGAACTTGGGACGTGCGGGACAAAAATGTCCGACAGGCCCGAAAAACACACAAAATGACCCAAAAACACAGATTTTCTCAATTTCTGACCTTTAACATTTTCAGTACAACAGAGAAGACACTTAAACTCAAAATTTTGAAAATTCACTTTCTTAAGAGCAGGGAATTTTGAGTGGACAACAGCTGGCTCCTTCTGGGGATGACTTGGCATAAATTCAAGGAATGGGACAAGGTAAGAACTTAGACAAACTCGGGGAAGCAGACCAGTACCTTATCCATTGGGCCATGGAGTCAAAAAGCAAACCAATACAGAGGACAACACACCAAAACAAAAAGGAAAGAAAAACAAAACAGCTATGTATCTGAGAATATACAAAGGACTCCTAATCACCTAAGACTTGAACAACTTAAGAGTGCGCCACTATAAGGAAGTGGGAGAGGAGAACCATCCATGTAATCAAGATAAAAGGAATTCTTACCAGCAAAGTGTCTAATCTTGAAAGGTCCGAGCCAAAGGGAATCGAACTTGCCATGGCTGCCACGAGGTTCATGCCTTTTATCCCATAACAACACAGTGTCTCCAACTTGGAAATCTCGAACACTTGGCTTTCTTGTCAAAGCAGGACCTTTACCTTCTCTTTGGTGAATAGATATCCTATCAGCAACCTCAATCTGTCCTCATTCGGTTTGTGAAGGTACATAATTCTCTTATCAAAGCATCACTTTGAAACTAGTATCTTGATAGCCTTCATTAGGTGCAAGGTGGCGGCTCCTTTATTCTTGGCAATTGAGCTTCTACTCCATATACCACTTGAAAAGGGGACATTCCAATAGCTCTCTTTGGTGTAATCCTGTCTACCCAAAGAGCATCATAGAGCTTCTTGTGCCAGTTTCGTTGAGACTCATTGACTAATTTCCTTATAATAGTCACCAAATTTTTATTAGTGGATTCTGCTTGCCCATTCCTGAGGATAGTAATCGAGGAGTGAGCGAAAAGAAATGCCATACCCATAGCAAAAATCCATTATCTCAGTTGAAGAGAAATTCGAAGCATTATCTGTTACAATCTTGTTAGGTACACCATACCTTACTAAGATGTTCTCTTTGATGAAGTTGCACACCACTTCAGAAGTAGTACTCTTAACTGGAATAGCTTCTACCCATTTGGTGAAATAGTCCGTGGCGGTTAACACACATGAGTATGACCAGCACTAGAAGCGAGGATTAAGTGTTCCGATGAAGTCCAAACCCCCTTTGTTGAAAAGGTTCTTCAATTACAAGTGGCTTAAGAGGCAAAGAGGCCAATTTGGGTCTTCCCACGAAGGTCGACAAGCCTCACATTTATCAACCCACTTGGATGCATCTACGAACAAGGAAGGCGGTAATATCCTCCACGAAGTATCTTATGAGTAGTGACCGTTGATGAATAGTGCCCTCCACATGCACGATCATGAAAAGCTGAGACCAATTTTCTCTGTTGTTCCTTGTCCACACATTTCAAAAATCTCCCATCTAACCCACGTTTGAACAAGGCGTTTTCCCACAACACATATTGCACTGACCTCAATTTAACAGTCCTCTTTTCTTTGGAGTTAAATGAGAGGGGCATTCCCCATAGGTGAGAAAATGGGCGATGTCAGCATACCATTCATCAACTGAGCTAAGGAACAGAACGGTAGGAAGGCCAACTTTGTTCTCCAGTAATTCATGCTTAGCTCCTTCAGTAATGAGCTCACAAAGACCTTTTCCACGAACCAGCTTGGTCGGTTTGATGTCAATGTCATATTCTTGGACCTTAGCAACCCAGTTCCCTCTCTTGGATCCAAATTCTTGTTGTGTGAGAATTGACTTAATAGTTGTATCTGGAACCAACACCATGGAATGAGAATTGAGGATGTAAAAGCGAAAGCCTTATGGCTTTGACCACTGCAAAAGCATGTTTTCCATCATGGTGTATTTTAACTCATGATCTTTAGAATATAGCTCATGAACGCAATTGGGAGTTCATGCTCATTAGAGTCTTCTTGAGTCAAAACAGTAGCTAAGGTATTATCTGTGGCATAGCAATAGATAATAAAATCTTTGCTGAAATCAGGACAGGCTAAAACAGGAGTTTTAGCGATAGCTCTCTTGATACCTTCAAAGGATTCCTTTCCTTCAGAAGACCAACCAAATGTTTGTTTCCCTTTCATCATCTGAGAAATATTCAAAGTTAACTCTGCAAAATCAGGGATGAACCTTCTTAAAAAATTGATCTTACCAAAGAAAGAGTGCACGCCCTTTTTACTGGTTGGGAGAGGAATTTGCTGGATAGCTTGTACTCATTCAGGATCAATCTTAATACCATCTTTGGAAATGATGTGCCCTAATAATTTTCCCTCGGTGACACAAAAAGACAGATTTTTTAGGATTCAAAGAAATCCCATGTTCTCTGCATCTTAGCGAAGCTGTCTCAGTGGTCAAAATGATCCGCCCTTGTTTTAGAAAAAAACATCGAGTCGTCGAGGTATATGACAATACACTTCCCTTTCAAACTTCAAAATCTAGATCCATAGCTCTCGAAAAGTGGCACCGGCATTAATGAGCCCAAAGGCATTCTCTTGTAAGCAAAGGTACCCCGAGGAGTAGTGAAAGTTGTTTTGTGTTGATCTGCAGTATCGACCTCTACGATTATATCCGAGAATCCATCAAGCATAGATAACATTTCAGATCACATTCTTGCTTGCAAGACCTGATCCATCATGGGCAAAGGATAATTATCTTTCAAGGAAGCTGATTTAGGTTCTGAAATCAACACAGAATGCGGATCTCACCATTTTCTTCCTATGAGCACAATATTTGCAATCCATGTTGAATGGTGAATGGGAAAAATGATTTTGGCCTTCAACAACTTCTGAATTTCTGAAAGATGGTGTCGGCTATTTTGGGGTTGTATTGCCTCTCATTTTGCTTAAAAGGCTTAATTCGGGCTTGAGTGGAATAAAATGTTTGCATATCTTTTGGTTTGAAAGCTTTCAAATCTTCATAAGAGTAAGCAAGAACATCCTTATACCTCTTTAAAAGATCAATTGCTTTCTTCCTTTCATCATCTTGTGCAACATTTTCCAATGTTCACGAGCTTAGGATCGATAGAATTCCCAATATCAATCTTGTCATACTCGGTGATTGTTGAGGTCAGTGGAAGCTCTAGACTTCACATACTGTCATGTTTATCAAATAGTTCCTCAAACTCACCAATCCTTTAGGAATCTTGTTTCCTTTGAGATTGATGCATCCATCACGATCCGTTTCTTCTCCTTGGTGATTGCTTTGTCAAAGGGCACACTTTCACGAGGCGAGTTGTCACTTCCTTCAAAATACATGTTTGAAATTACCCTTGAGTTCAAGGAAAGAAAGCAAGTGTTGATCATCATTGAAAACTTGCCAGTTATTGGTATTATCAGGTACACTAGGCCGATGGACCATCTCAATGGTGAATTTATCCTGAGAGAAGTCAGGATGAGGAATCAGTAGTGACCCTGAGACTGCTAGTGAATCAGCCCTGTTGTTCTTCTCCCTAGGTATTGCTTGATGGAGAAAGCATCAAGAAATTCAATGGAATCCCAAACTGATTCGGTAATGTTTCAACCTTCCATTTTTACTGAAAAAGGCTTCTCACTTGCTTTACAATCAATTCTGCATCACCACGAGCCAGAAGATTCTTTACACCTTGTTCTTTGGCCACTTGCAGTCCAAGAATGAGAGCCTCATACTACTCTTTTGTATTATTAGTATTTTCGAACTATAACTTGAATGAAAAAGGATGAAGGCTTCCTTCAGGTGACACCAGTAGGACACCAGCTCCAGAACCAGCTGAGGAACAACTTCCATCAAACTCTAAAATCCAAACACCATTAGGATCTTTAGGTGACACTTTGGGAGTTGGATTTCATCAGGGGACATAATCATATAATTACCATGACCCATATCCTCATAGAGTATTTGTGCTTTAGGATCATCCGTTTTTGTACAATATACTCAGATTGCTTCTCAGGCATCAACTTCTTCATTTGTCCATTAACAGGTACGAGTGCATGTGACCAATCCATTTGAATTTCTCCACCCACATCCTTACAGAAGTTCCTACTTAGCAACATCCCGTATGAAGGAGGAATATCTGCTACTAAGATGGTAGCCAAAACTCTCTTTTCAGGCAAAGCAGCAAAAGCCACTTGTGCATCTTTAATTCTTCCGACCAGGGGCACTTCCTTACTCTCCATGGAGTAACAAGATCCATAAGTGCGTGTGAGGGTCAAGCCTAAAGCATGAGCTACTTTAGCAGGCATCACATTATCTGAGGCTCCTGAGTCAATGACACAATTACTGAGCCTATGACCAGCTATAAGAAGTGTTACATAAAATGGTTTAATTTTGTCATTAGGTGAGGTGACAGTAGCTACCAGACTAGGCTGTGGTGCAGAAGAGGAGTAGGTAAAAGGCCTTTAGAGGTGGTTTTAGAATGGGAATTAACAAATTGAATCATTTTGGCAAAAGCTTTGGGATGGGTTTGATAATACTCAGCCTCTGAGATTTGAACCTTAGTCTTTTTCAGATGATCAATAATATCAAAAGACCCAGAAGTGGACGGGCCATCATCACTTGAGATCCTAGGTTTATCAACTTTAGGGGAAAAAGAAGTAACTTTAATAGCAGGATTGACAGGACTCACCTTTGGTGTAGATGAAGTGGGGATAGGAGATCCTCTTTTTGCAATTACGGGGATAGTTCGGCTGCTCCTTAGATTTCTTGGGGGGCTGCGTCACTTTCTCCCTCTGATTTGTCTGCTCTCGAGTCATGATAGCAAATGATTCACTATTCATGTCTGCTACTACTTCATCATAATCATCTCCATCATCAATGCCCTCAGTGGTGAAGAAATTAACTCGAGATCCCTCAAGTTCATCTGCTTCATCATCAACTTCTTCCACAAATTCCTCACAAGCTTCATTATCCTCATCATCATCTGGTTCCTCAACTTCACAGGTTGCATTGACAGGAACTTTAACAGGAGGTCCTTTGAGCTAATCTTGTTTGAGAAGTAGGCAAACGATTTTGGGCTGAAAATTCCTCCTTGGGCGTCTGCATAAGGAGCATCTTTGAGCAATTGTTTCTTTATAGCAATGAGATCATTCACAAGTTTTTGAACTAATGGATCAGTATTAGGTCCAGGGGTGGAAGAGGAGGAAGCAGCAGACTTAGATTTGGAAGGGTCTCTCCTCAACTTCCCTGACATGATCAAATCATCCTCGACACTAACAACAAGAGTTTGATCCTCAACCAATGTTGCGAGATTAGCCCTTCTCAGCGCATAACTAACTTTAGGTGATTGGGCATTTAGGAAGAAACATTTTTGGATTTGATCAACAGGTCGAGTATTTACCAGAATTTTATTAATTAACCTGTTGAATCGGGCCACAAATTCTCTCATGGGCTCTGGTGAATCTTTCTTTATCTGAGAGATTTGGGCTAGCAAGGCATGCACATCTTCTGCTGGTTTGAAATGGTTTTCAAACCTAGTTCTCATGGTGTCCCAGCTAGTGATAGTACCAGCCGGAAGGTGATAGAACCAATCAGCAGCATTATCTTGTAAAGTCTCAACGAACAGTCTCACGGAGACGTCTTCGTGTTCAACTCCCAGAACTCCACATGCAACTATGAAGGCTGCGATGTGTTCATCAGGATGCACTTTACCATCGCCTTTGAATTTAGGGAAGTTCTTTCGGTTACCTCTGGGTAACTCATGCAAAGGCTGAGGAAGAGCAAGGGGCCCGACACGATGACCCCAGGGCAATGGTACCGCCATTCTTGGAAAAATGGCTTGGAGAGGAAGGCTGCTGACACAGCAAGAATCAAAGCTCGAAGATTAGGACTAGTGGCTCGAAGGAATACCACCCGTAGGATTCTATCTTGAATAGGTGGAGTGCTTGTCGAGCAGAGTCCTTCTATTTCTTGTTGAAGGAAAGGAAAACCTGCTTTGCTCAAAAGCTGGCGAGAATCTTCAATACCAAGGGCCCTTCTCCCTCGAGTAAAACACGGAGTCGCAGATCAAAGGATGATCAAAAATTACAGAACTGGAATATGATTTTCCCCAGCGGAGTCGCCAAAAACTGTTGGTCGTCAAATAGGACTTTACGAAGAGCAACAGTCAGGGGACAAGAAGTCCCTCCTCTTTAATGGGAGAGGTTCCCTTATTCAGAAACGAACCTATTTACAAATATACAAAACATGATTTTCTGGTTAAACTTGGATATTACGAAAGTGTTTTCTATAAAGATCATCAATTACAAAAGGACTGAGGAATGAGAGTATGAGAATGAGCAGAAAGGCAACATGCAGAATTATAGATAACAGAGTAATTCTTTATGTATGTGAAGTTACAGTGAATTGAAACAAGATCATTTGTATCATATAAATAAGATGGAATTTAAAGACACAAAGTTCTATAGATTCATTAATCAAGGACACAAAGTTCCTTCTTGGTTATACAAGATCACCATGCTTGCAAAGTTGGAGAGTATGCAATCGGCGAGACTAACAAACTAGAGACAAATGATCTTCACAAAAATTAAATGAAAGCTTAGGGATAACAGAGATCAGATAGACAAAGAATGGAAAGCCCCATACGTATTGATTTCTTTATGATCTATTTACACTTTCAGAAAATAAACCAAGTTCTTCCTCCTTTCAAAATGGCGTGGAGAGGCCATTATATAGCTTACAAATCAGTTACTCTTTGTAACTACTTCTTTTAACTAAAGATTAGTTAAGGATTGCCAATCGCAATACCTCAACTAATTACAATGAATTCGAGAAAAAGAATTAGAAAAGAAGAAGAACAAGGAGAAGAAGACGGTGGTTATGAATGGGAGGGACCCACTTGACTTCAAAATTCGCTGCTGAATCTCTTGATGCCTCGGCTATATGTCTGCCACGAGGGATGCGTGTTGGCTGTGGCCCGACCCCAAAATCCGAGACACTTCTCCATTTCTTTATCAAACTCGACATGAGTATGATAATCTTTATTTGCTTCTTGATGGCAGATTGAAGAGAGCGAGATCTCCTTCATTTTCTCTTTGGAGATGGAGCTTTCCTTGAATAGATTATCTTTGAAAAAGCTCGAATTGAGCTTTGATTTCTTGCAAGGAAAGGGCACACTAGAAGTTTCATCTGAAGATGACAATGTATATCTTTGAAAGCTGATCTGACCAGTGTCTTGAAAGCTTCACCCATACGCGGCTATTCTTGAGCTCTCCCAAAGCCTCCTCAAGACTTTGATCTTCCACTCCCACTTTGTAAACCCAGGACTTTGTGATTATCCTTTGCATCATCAAAAACCTTATTTTCCAATAAAATGTTCTCATCTCATGTCTGTCCCATGAGACGGAGGTCTACTATCTGCAACTTGCTCGAGTTTGAGCTCTTTATCTATGACCCGATAGTGGAGGAGAACCTGTTGCAAATTATTCACCTTTCGTGGAGTTTGAAAGCTTCATCGATGAAGTTCAATCTGCTGACAAGCATATCTTCCACCATGGCCTCCATAGCTCTGCCATAGACAGAATACTTGTGCATATCTTTGATACTACTGTACTTCATCTTGGCTCAAAATTACAGGTGGTGGAAGAGTAGTCAATGGGGTAGGGTCAAAACTTTGTCCTTAGACAAAAGAGATTTGATAAAACTTGTGAGAATCGGGCTTGTTCCTCAAGCTGTTCAATAGTTTGCTGCCCTTTCTCTACCCTCCCAATGACTCTTGTGACCTATTTCTGGAGGTTGTGGATCTCACCTTCGAGGAGTAGACTCTCCCATTGGAATTCTTGAGAGTTCTAAGTCGGATGCCTACAAGTCCTGCTCGATTTGTCTCTTTGTAGGCTTAGCAATCTCGAGAATTGCTGACCTTGAGCATCGGACACTTTTCGGAGGTGATTTTGGCTTTCTTGGCACGAGAAGGAGTAGTGTGCCAACAAGGCTGCACAGACATCAAAATTTGACCACGAGCTCGAGAGGAAGATTTCCTCTTTCTACCATCAACAAAGGTTGACCCATGCAAAAGAGGAAGAGGAAGCGGCGGGGAGGGGCAAGAGGACCAAGAGACATAGAGCTCATGATGCTCAAGGTTTGCCTGTTTGTTGTCTCAAGTTGAGATGTGAGTGGGGCTTGGAGACAATTGCTTTGCGAGAGGAATCAATAGCACTTGGAAGTTCGGTGCTCTGGACTTCCTTATCTTTATCTGTTGGATCTTCGGGAGCATTTGCAGGGGCTGGCATTTCACTCTCTTCACTTTCATTGAGAACAATGATGTTCTCGGTCCCAAAGGCACTTCTACCTGCTTTCTTTGAGGATCTTTTCCACGAGGCTCCTTCTTAACCTCTTTGAGTTTCTTAAGTACACTTGAGTGGATGAAGAAGGAGTGGAAGCTGCGAGTCCTTGCGTTGATGAGGCGGGAGGGGTTTTGGTGTGTGTCGATATGGGAGTCGATGCTTCCCTCCTTGGTGTTGAAACATCCTTAGAAGAGGATTCTCTGAGTGCCTTGAGCTCTCGAACTTTCTGTCAAACCGGACCTTAGTCTGATTAAGGCTGGAAAAAGGATCTCGGCGAGATCATCTTTCTCTTTCCTGTTCCAATCCAAGTCCTCCAAGGGAGTGTGCTTAACCACATTGTCATACTCATATGAGTATAGATCAGAATTGTCATCCTGGAGTCCTTCAGGAACTTGGTACAAGCCGAGTTCTTGGATCAATTCTGAGAGAGAACCTGCCATAGTGCCTCCTTCTAGCCTCAAAATCATCTGCATGATCATTGATAGTAGTCTTACATATACCCTATGATGATATATTATCTTGATGTTCTGTTCAATGAACTTCTTCAAGTCGAAGCAAGTTCTTGGCTTGAAGAAATGAACAGTGATAGGAACCAGGGCTCTTTCTATGTTCTGTGCGTCCAGGGCTGTTTTACAAGTGTAATTTCCCAAAGAGATGGGAAAGTGCAAACCAGAAATCTTCTTGTCTCTGCAGGTTCTATGCAATTTGTCTAACTTCCTGCATACTTCTATCAAGGCCATCTTATCACTGCAGAACATGGGAAGCCTCAAAGGGGTGCTCTCATAGCCAGCAAGCTTGATATAAGAGAATTTTCTAAATTGGATAAAATAAGCACCGTAGTGCGATATCAGATTCATGGCTTCATCAGAAAACCTTCTAGCAATGTCACCCTCAAGCAGCCTGACCACGTACATGGTGAAAGCATCATTTACCCTTCTGAAATTGCGATTGCTGGTCTCTAGGGTGAACTGCGGGTAGTAGGCATATACAGGATCATCCTTGTGGGCATCAATGTAAGAAAAACCAAACCATTGCCTTGATGCCAGCAGAGTATACATCAGGTACGAAGTCATGTAGAACTTCTTCGTTTACTGTACATTGGATAGCTGCTCCACCAAATTCATGCTGATGATTTCCACCTAGTTGATATTTTGGGTTCCCTCGCACACCATGCTGATGAGCGGGCACATCCAGAAATGGAATTCGTTAGTAGAAGGTAAGCCCATAACTTGAGCCAGTAGGATTATGAAATCTGACAACTCTTCATTGAAATATGCTCGGAAGAGAGTCTTGGATAGATGAGACACTCCCTTCTTAGGGTTTTTAAGCCATGACTTCGCCACCGCGCCTTGAATTTGTTGTTATCTTGATTAAACAGGGCCTGTGCTTGATCCTGGGAAACAACTATGGCATTATCCATCTTCTGGGATCCTCAGAGCAGTGCTAATGGTGGCAGCATCCAGCTTGGCGATGAGTTCCCCGTGTACATTGGTTAATTCGCTCGAATCAGGGTCGAAGTGAGCTCCGCATGAAAGCACTGTATCAGCACATTGCATCGAGATTGGGAAACCTCCAGCAAAAGCCAAACCGCTATCGTGAATCATCTGCGCCATTGGTGTAGGGTTTTCATCTGCCATCCTTGCCCAAAAATCGCTGAAATCAAGATGACGAGCTTCACTTTCCCCAATATTGTGAACGGTAGACTCAAGTGGCGAGATTTGTTCCTGTCCCTGAAACTTGATCTTCATATTGATAGTAACTCGGAGGACAGAGCCGTAAACTAGACTTGGGAAGGAATTACGAGAGGAGGGGATACACGCGTAGGTTTTCTGATTACAAGGGTTCGAGCAAAGGATAGCATGGAAGCAGTGTGAAAAATGCAAAGGGGGTATGCTCATTATATAGCCGATTAGGAGAGAGAAAGACAATGAATGCACATTTAATACATACCTACCAATTTGAATAAGCATGATATTCGGGTAGAGCGGGAAAAATAAGTACGAATGGCACTTGGTTCATTTGGGACATGTGAGACGCGAATGCGTGAAACACGCGGCTCGGCCGATTCGGGCGAAGCGGGGAAAAGACGCACAAATGCCTTTTGGGACACGTGGGACGCGAATGCGTGAAACACGTGACTCAGCCGGTTCGGGCGAAAAGGTGACAATGGGTCCGGAAGAGTTTGGGACAATTGGGACGCAAAAACGTGAAGTACACGGTTCGTGTGTTTCGGCCGAAAATGGAACAACTTGCCTAATTGAACTTGGGACATTTGGGACAAGAAGTTTCGACGGGTCCAAAAAAGATAGACTTCGGGGAAACCGGCCGATCGGGAACAGAGCGCACTTTTGAACTTGGGACGTGTGGGACAAAAGTGTCCGACAGGCCCGAAAAACACACAAAATGACCCAAAAACACAGATTTTCTCAATTTCTCGACCTTTAACATTTTCAGTACAATAGAGAAGACACTTAAACTCAAAATTTTGAAAATTCACCACATGGAGATCCGGCTCTTATTTAGGGTCTCCACTTTCTGGAACCATATCAAAAGTGCACTGAAGAGACACGTGTAGGTTTCCACCAACTCCTCTTTATACTTAGATTTCTCAATGCATGAGGAAACTTTCTTGGGCCCAGGGCACGTGGAGAGCCTACTCTCATTTGAAGTCCTGCCTCTAGAATTTATCTTTGAAGTTGCACCAAACATACACGTGGAATCTTCCGTTGGACCTTCCCATGCTCATACTTTTCAATTACTAGTGTAACTCTCTCGAGTTCGAACATGTGGAGGTCTTGCACTTATTTGGTAACATTCCTCTTGGCTTCACCTCCGTAGTTATGCTAAGGAGACACGTGGAGGCTTCCACTGGATCCTCTTTACACTTCGCTGAATCGGAATCACAACATAATATGCTAAATAATCCATGGGAGGACAATCATTTCAGAGACACATGAATGCATGTATGTATTCCTCAAGGTATATTCTCGAAGGTGAAAAGGATTGCTTGTTAGATCAAGCCATATGGAGCCACTTGAGAATTATTAAAAAGGGGATTTCTTGCATGACAAAATAAAAGAATGATTAAAAATACTATCAAAAGTTATGACATGGCATCATGGTCATAGTTCAGGAATTGAGAAACATGATCAGTTCATGATTTATCCACCTAGCAAGAGAAAGTAAAATATTTTTCAAAGGAATAAACATGATTAAATGGTATGTTGTAAAGAGGGATATTCTCTTGAATATTTAAAATTTTGGGGGGGAAATTTGGGATGAGTGAATGAGTGAAATTTTATAAATGCAATGAGAATACGCATGAATAGGGGGTTAATTTTTCTAAGAAAGTTTGAGAAAAACCATTTTCCTAAGAGACCATTTGAGAAACCTGTTTATTTTCCTATATTTTAGATTTAATCACGTCAAGATGGTTGTAAGTGTACATCCATTAACAAGCTCTAATATTGTTAAAGAAACTCTCCCCTGCTGATGAATCTAATGAACCTTGAAATGAATTTGTGTTGATCATGAGCACAATTGTGTTTGCTCTTATTTCGAATGTTTTCAAATAGTTTTTCTTGTTCCTGTTGCAATATTATGTTGAAATCCTCTGAATCACATAATATCTTATCCCTGTGGTAGTATTCTAGCATTTACAATTTCATTGTGAGAAGATCTTTCATCTTGTAATGAAATAAACAATTTAAAATCACTTTACTTTCACTAGGTTGACAAATATTGTTTGTAAGTCTATGAGTGTATCTTAGGTGTGATGAATCAAGGACTTTCAATGTTTAATTGAGTCTTTAGCATGAGCCTTTATGTTAAATTCTTAAAGAGTGTATGAAACCATGCATCTTTTGGCATGTATTGATACACACCTTCCGGTTCAAGGTATATTTTGGCTATTTTGAAGCATTTTTCTCTGTGATTTTTCAAATATTTTTAAATATTCTCGAATATTTGATATAATGAACTTTATCTTGCCTAACTTCCCACCAAAAACTTCTCAAACGATGAATCCTACATGAACTACCCCTTTTTTTATCTGTGTATCCACAAATGAACAAATTCCATTTCCAAAGTATGCAAAAACAATCAAGCTTCAATTATTGTCTTTAGTAACCTGAACCTTGTCTAGAAAATATCTCCATTATCTAGAGTGACAACTCATGAGAGTTAGATTGTGTTGTATTGATCATATTTTCTCAAGGTTTTCCTCAAAGTTGTGCAAAGAAGGATCTATTGATATCCTTCATCAATATAGGTTACAGAATGGGTCCTCTCATCCTGGTTGAAGGCACAACCTAAAGTAGTAAGGATAGATCAAATCCTTTAATACGGTGCTATCCATTTCTCCAACGCCTGAGCGACAAAGAGTCAACTAAATCCCCTTGTTATCCAAAATTCACCCCCAAGGTAATTTTGATAACATGCAAGCAATTATATTGATTCAGGGCGAAAAGTCATGTTTCTAGGGTCCCCTCATATTTGTCTAACTCCCCTGTCCAAGAGGAAGAGAGTAAGTTCTGAGAAAATGTGAAAAAAGGGTTGCAGAAGGCAAATAGGTTGATCCAGGAAAAATCGTGAAAATTGGCTAAGTCCTGCTCAAGGTCACCTATGGGACGTGTGGGATGAGAAAGCGCGAACCGGTGAGGCAAGGCGAAATCAGCACAAGCAAACACCAAACGCAGCAGGGACAAATGGGACAAAAGTACGCGGCGGGCGCGAAAAGCCGATCCGGCCGAAAGAGGAAGAAAAATTGGCTAAGTGTTGCTCGGGACGTTTGGGACAAAAAGACCCGAACCGGCCGAACCGGCCGAAATGAGCACAGGCAGTTAAAAAATGATTGGGACATCTGGGCCGAAAAGGCGCGAACCGGCCGAACCGGGCGAAAAAGGTCGAGTCAGTCCGAAGGCAAATGGGACAAGCGGGACAGATGGACGCGAACCGGCCGAACCGGCCGAAATCAGTCAAGGCAGTCCCAAAACAAAGCGGGCCAAGTGGAACAAAAATGCGCGAACCGCCGAAATGAGCACAGACAACACTAATCAAATGGGACATCCGGGACAAATGGAGGCGAAGTACGCGAAGGAGCCGAATCAGCCGAGGACCAATCAGAAGCTGCCACGTGTCACAGGAGGAAAAGTCAACGTTTGGTCCGGAAACTTCAAACGGCCATAACTTTTGACTCGAGCTCCGATTTTGATAAAATTGGACTTTCTGGAACGAGCACGACGTCCTCTACGCCACAAAAACTGGATTTCTTATTTTTAATGAGGGTAGATATATTTAAATAAGGGAAACGTGTTCGGCTCCAGTCAGTTAATGCTCATTCCCGTCAAATGACAGAAAAACGCCTGCCAGGCCCAAAATAGCTGCCTGCACTCAGAAGGCCATAACTTTTGCATTTCTCAACGAAATCGCACAAAATTGGTACCGTTGGAATCATGGTTCCAAGCCCGATGCACAGAAATCAATAAATTCTGGATTTGATCAGAAATTGATTGATTTTTTTAAGGAAACGTGGCCGGGTTCAGAACAGTGTTTTATTTGGTAGCTGGGAGTGCAATTAAGAGGGATGGTCATCATTCTTTCTCTGCTGCAGCACATGGGACAGTATGGGGATCCTTTTGCAAGTAATGTATGCCCATTCCACTCAATTTAATGCCTCTTATAGGTGGTTGAAGGACAGATTTCGGGATTTCCATTTTCCCTTCTCTTCTCCTTCTCATTTTTCCTATAAATTGGAGTGTTGGGCTCATTGTAAAGGGAGAGAGTTTTGGGTAGCAAAGCTCTGCCAAAATTGCTTTGTGAAGCCAGTGTGTTGCAGGCCCTTGTAGTGGACTCCTTGCATGGTGATCCAGGCCCTTATCTTGTAATAGACTGAACTGTGCATACCAGGAAGCAATAAAATACAAGTTTGTGGATGTATCTTCCCCTGCTGTGTTTTCTTGCATTCTTCTTGCCCCTTTTATCTTCCTACAAGAATATTGTGTCTTTTATTATGTTCCTGCAGGGATTCATTAACATTGTGTATGCTTGGAATATTGTTGTGAATGCACTTTGCTAGATTATGGTGAACTGTCATCACCTCTTCTAGTGTGCATTTTGCCTCTGTATTTCACACATTTGGAGATTACTCTCCCACCCTCCTTTTCTGGTGTATCACCGCTTTAGTGTAGGCTTCCATTTTATGCATTCTCTTTCCCTGGTCCCTTGGAAATTTAGACTAGAACAGTTAGCTTACCCTGCATTAGAGTAGATTGTGGCAGGTAGTTTAGGAGCAAGAACCAGCTTTCTCTGGAGGTCTATCTCAAGTAGCAAGTCCCACAACTTGGAGATAGTACCCATGTTATCCAATCACACTGGATGCTTAGAGTGACCAAACTAGAAATCGATCAACATCCAGTGGGTGGTCTTTGTGATTTGGTGATAACACCCCTCTCAGCCTACAAAATGACTTATATTATGATTTTTCTATCTCAAAGCATCATCTTGAATCCATGATGCCGCTTTCCGCACTCAAGGGAGAATCGATTTGGGTACCAATAGAGGGTAAAAAGAGGACTTTAAATTAATCAAAACAAGGGTGATACACCAAATTTTTTGAGGGATTTGAATGAGTACATGAAAAAATAATTTGAGAATGGATTCGGATGCATAAACCAATAGTTTTCAGCAGAATATTAAGCCAAAATACTTGAAGTATTGAGGGAATGATTCACAAAAATCTTGTTAAGATAAACATCCACACTAATATGATGCATAAATTACTAAATTTGTAGTAAGGTAAGATGACTAATCGGGAACTTGACATTCACAAGAAATAATGAGGTATACACAAAGCGCAAATAATTGGAAATGCAGAAATCAAGTTCTCATCCGAAGGGAAAAACTCGAAAAAATTTCTTCACCACTTCGTGTGTAAAAATTCCTCCTCTGTTCCTTGAATTTGGACAAAATATATAACAAGTTTATTCCTCCCACCCTTCCTAAAAAGAGACTAAAATTGTATTCGCCCTAAACATCCTATTTTTATCCTTTATCATGAATAAATAAAGGAATAAAAATAAACATGCTAATACAATGAGGCATTAATAGCCTTGGTTACAAAAATACAACTCAGTCAAACTACAGTTGACTATTCTATTTTTAATAAAGTTAGATGAATAATTTGGCTAATAATAATATTTTCTTGATGAGTAAGTTTTCTCCAATGCATGCAATCTTTTTCTTCTAGTTAATGATGTGACATCTGCAACTTGATCTACTTTCATTTATTAAAATAACACTTTAATACTGCCCTTGGGTGCACATGCAAAAATAAATCTCTCTATGTGAGAAAAATAATTCCTTTATTTACAATACTTTGCAAAAATAACTCACCCATGCATTCATCCTGATGTGTACCACTTGTTCCGCTATTCACATTTTCTTGTCTTCATATGCATGGTAAAATAATTCTCCTTTGTCACCTTTCTATGGGGACCATCTTGATGTGACACTTTCCTGATATTCATGTTTGCATTGAACACCTTTTTGGGAAAACTAAGTATAATTTAATAAGACTAACGTAATTACCTTTGGTAAGGTATATATGTGAATCACTTTTGGGAAATCATGTGTGTAAGTGGCCACCCTAATAATCATCCCTAAGACTATAGTCATTGACTATAATCGCATGCTTTTGGTTCAAGCGACATATTATAGACTATATTTTGATCAATCATTTGGAAAATATTATGTTTGACATTAGGTCAATGGACCCTTTGATTAGTCATTACATACAATACATATTTTGACCCCCTTTGTTTTATAAGGCCTAAGGCTTTTTTTTTTTTGATTAATAATCATTTGGTTGATTATTTTTGTGGTGTTTGATTTTCTTAGCACATGATTTTATACATTTAACCAAGGTCAATGCAATGATTCTTTAATTTTTTTAGGATTGCCCCCTCCTCGCACGATGACTCAACCCATTGAAAATTTGTCGGTGGTGATGTTTAAACTTTGGTTGGGTTTTGAACTCTGTTTAAGTTGCCTACCTTTGATGGGGAACATTGATCCTTGATCTTGTTGATCTTCGATTTGTTGATCCTTCATGTACCCTCGTTAGGGTTTTGATTTTGTAATGAATGTTTTTGGTGCTTTTTGATCCATTGATTTGTTTACATATTCATCTTTGCCATTAATTTTCTGACCAGGGTAAATAAGGAATTGACTGTGGTAACTTAAGTTTGCATTGAACTTGATGATTGAATCACAACCATTGATTTTTGTACCCTTGCATCTTTGATCGTTGATCTTTAACCCATGGTGAGTGAGCTAGTTGGTTGTGGATTGAATTTTGATCATTTGATCCTTACATGATACGATCTAGTACCGTTGATTTCTAACTCACTTGTTAAGTTAGATCACTATGAGTTAATTTGGAGAAGCTGCTCTATTTGCACCCCAAAATGATTATTTACATGTAATTTCTAGTTTGTAGGGCGAATCCTCGACAAAATTTCTTCGAACCACCATTATTTGATTTCTCGAGATCGATTTTGTGCATTTTTAGCCTTTGTGAGGCTCTATGAGTGTGTATACTTGGTTCTCTATCATCCTTAAGCCATTCGGCTTCTTTTTCATTTTTGTGGCTGCACTTTGGAGCATTATCGAGCTCTTAAAAATCTACAAAAACATCTTTCTGTGATTTTTGAGCATGAAGCTTTGGTTCTTTATAATTTTCGAAGGCTCTGTTTGAATTTGTGGGCTTTGAATTCCATTTTGGCTGCCATTTTTATTCTTGCGATCTCGAGCTTCGATACTTTGATCTTTGTGTTACTGTTTATAGAACAAGGTAAGGCCGTATTTCTCATATATTGTAACTTATTCTTCCTATTGTTTTGGTTTTAAAATTCACTAATACATCGTTTCTTGTATTTCCTTTTTTGTTTTATTGGTAGTTTCCAATTTTAATTTCAATCTAAGTGTTCATTTTTCACTCTGTATTTAATGATCTTATGAGTGTTTTGAAAAGACTTGACTTCAAACCGGTAAGTTTGGCTTCTTTCTTTGAATTTCTTGTAAAAATTTGAAAAATATGGAACGACCGTGGAGTGTAAAATTATTATTCCTTCTCTGTTTACTAGTTTCAAAGAAACTGTTTATGGTTTTCTGAGAATAAAGAAACAATTGACAACAATGTAAAGTAGGGGCCATTCTTATCTTCATTATGCCCTTCTATAAAATATGTAAGTTTTTCAAGCATTTCTTTAAAAAATGGAAGCTATTTTCATTTTTGTAACTCTGTAAAATGAAGAATGAACTTTTCTTTACTTATCCAAGGATTTAAAATTTCTTCCTGTGCTATTCTTCTTCGTTTGAGATTTTTGTTTGTCCATTCTTGCATTTGTTGATGCTTCCCAATAAACTCCAACTAGGTTTACATTTTATGATTTTCGTTGTATTCAAAACCATGCACTATACTCAAAATTGTACCAAAAGTTAAAATGTAGCATTTATTAGTATATTTTATATACAAGCTCAAACCTTATCTGGGTACTTACATTTTTTGTGTTGTCATATAGAATAATACACCCTTGTTCTTTCTTCAATGGGTATTCGAATTTTTGTTTCTGGTTCTCCATCTCTAAATATTTTTTCATGAACATACTGTGTAAAATTCTTCTCTCTGAACCATGGATTTTACTTGATATACTTGATCTTTATGCTCAAATCAGATCTCTGTTAGTGTAGTTTGAAAGAATAAAGTTTGTATTTTTGACTAAAAGTAGGTAGATGGAAATGTATGTTTTATTTTGCTGGTGGTTGGATTATTAGGTGCTATTTTGAATTCTCTATTTTGGATTGGGTCTCCGAAATCCAAGTTCTTATGTCAAAAATGTACTTTGAATATGAAAATTTGCATTCTAAAACTTTCCTTTCTATTTTGTAATCGTAATGATGAAACCATATTTACCCTTGATGCTCTTGTAAATTCCACTGATATACTTTCGGATGTCAGGAATGTTTTGATATGGGTAGCATAATCCTTCATGTCTTTTACAAATTCCTTCTTGTAGATGCATCTTCTTTTGTTGATGACTTTACACACAAAGTTGTTCTTTATTCACCTTTCCTGCAATCATGACTTGAATAGTTTCTTTAACTTGTATTGAGATGTTCTTCCAATGCTTGATAACATTACTATTCAATGATTCTTTCATCTGCATAAGTATTTTGAATGATGGAAAGTGTGAGTTCTAGAAGTGGACTAATTGTGCTTGTACTTGATGAAATTTTCAATGGAAGTAACTTTTGATTATGAAAAGATGTAATACTTCTTCATTATGTCAATCTTCCCTAATTTGTAGCTCGATCTTCTAAATTTAATGATGCACTTTAAGTATGTACTCTAGCATTTGCAATTGAAATATACATATGGAAATAAGAGTTGTAATTTGTTTATCCTTTTGATTCTTCTCCTTGAACATTTGAATGCATGAGTGAGTCTTCTTCGGTAGTCCTTGAATTTTGTTTGGTCATTGAGTGCAATCTATACTTGATAGTATATAATTTTAAAACATGCATTGATCTCTTCTCGCTACAACATGTACCTCGCATGATTAGATAAACTAGTTAGAAAACATTAGGCTTTTTGGCCTCTCTCATGTTCCATTGTTTTTTCTTCTTTCATATTTCTTTTTCTAAAATGATTATCGAAATCATATATGCTGATGTAGAATATTGTTCTTGTCAATTTTGTATCTTTCTCTGATGTATCTTATTCTGTAACTCATACCTCCTGATGTCAGGAGATCCATTTGCACGAAATTAGATAGTACATGAATATGGATTAACCTTGAGCTCGTGACTGACAGTCTTTCATTTTTCTATTTCTTAGGTACAATGCCAATGTGGATAGCGAGGATGAAGATGAAGTAAAGCTGGAGTTGGAAGTGGAGCAACAGAGATGAAAGAAACTCAAGGAAATGATGGGTTTTTTCATACTCCTTTACTTTTATTTTCATGCATATGTACCTTCTACTTCAGTAGTTATGAATTGCTTTTGATTTACATCCCATGGCTTGTGTGGGAAACATTTAAATTCCTTATGAATAAAACATTAAATTTTGTAATCGAGTTATGTACTTTTTACGCATTTCGAGTTTCATGTATGGATTGTATAACAAGTTAAACAACTCAATAACATAATTTGATGTATTTAATCATGAAGGAAAGAAATTTAAAATATCTATAACTTTAATAATGAACTCCTAATTACTATAATCTGTAACTCTGTCTACTTTTCTAAAATTTAACACTCCACTTATTCTGTATTTTTGGTCTTTATCAAACTAATACATTTGTCCTTAGGGATTTTGTATTATTTTTCTGAAGATCAACATGGAATTGCATACTATGTGGTTTGTTACATTTTGTAATAGCACACATAGCTGCAAATTACATGTAACCATCAATTTCGTAACTGAAAAATGTATTCCCCTAGTTAGGTTCACTTCAATAATGCCATCCATCATATCGAAGTTTCGAGTTTCCCATTTTTACACAAGTATAAACATTGTAAAAGGAAGTATTGTATAGGAATATGCAACAAGAAATACCAAAATGATATGCAAAACATGGAATTAATAGTCCTATTTTTCATACACAAAGAATATCATCCTACTATTTTTCTTTAGAGATTGTATATTTTGAAACTCAAATGAAGAATTATGGGTGATTAATCCCCACTTTCTGTTGAGGAGGCGTCGATGTGCTATGTATACTAACCCAAAACATGAATTTTGAAAAGAAGAACCAAAATAGGATCCAAAACACCCCTGCTAAGGAGCAAGGCTATGTAAAAATCCATTCAACAACTCGATATATTCCACTTAATTAAAAAGAAGATAATAAAGACTACCCTTGAAGAAATTCACTCCTTCATCACCCTCACTAACCCCAAAGGCCATACCACTACAAATGAATATATGACCAATTCGTAAGTTGATAGAAAAAATAGAAAAGAGAAATAAATGCCCCCATAATATTCTCATGTATCATACAATTGAGTAGAAATTGAATATAATTGATTGCATGCTAAAATATGAGTCGATAAATAATATCCATTCCCCTAATGTGTCTGCGAAATGAGAAGTGAAACTGAGTACCATGGAGAAAGAGAGAATCAAACGTTTCATGCCCTATGAGTATTTGTGAAATTGATTGAATATAAGTATAAAACCATATGAAAATGTTGTAAACGTGATGAAAACTCTGATGATGTTGAAAAAATAGGAGAAAATACCACTAGGAAAAATAATATGATAGGGTCAAAACCATCGATACGGTCATGACCAAGTTGTACATTTTTAACCTTCGATAAATTTTGTCGATTTTCTATATTTCAATCTAATTTTAAGTATTTTTTTCCTTTATTAGCATGTCTATGGTCAACAAGATGTTTATACCCATAGGAAATGTACAATAAATGTTTGAATGTTTTCTCCCAATTTTGAGGCATGTATGATGAATAATTTTAGCATACATATTAAAAGGAAATATGTATATCGATATTTAAGATGTTGATAAACTATGGATATCCTCAGAGAATCTGATGTGGTGGCCAACAAGATGAAATTTTACCTGCTAAAGTGGATATGCATTTTAGAAACCATGATGCAAAAAAATAGCAACAAGAACAAGGAGTCCGATATCAAGAATAGTGTTGATTCAAAAAGTGACAATAACAACAATTGAAGAGCATATGTTAGTATGAAAAAGTGCATACAATGTTGAAAGAAGTACAAACATGATAAAAAAATATCACAAAAAAGGAAAAACTACCTAAAAACATGGGACACCTATTGAGTCACAAGACAATCTAAGATCATGAGCCAACAAACAAGAGATACACAAGGTATTTTCTGCGAACACACAACACCCACTATGCCATACAACAATCGAGGCCCTTAGGTCACAATCAGATCTAAAAACTATCATACATATATATACATGACAAGAAGACACGTATGAAAAGTATATGATGTAGGATATATGAACTATAGCGTTGATTATAAAAACTACACAATACGCATGTGTTAGTCCTATTTTTCATAAAAATAGAAAATATACAAGAGATATCTCTCGGTCAAGAGTAATGGGAAAAGAAAGGAACTATAATGGAAATATAACACCTAGATGTAGTATGAGAAATAAATATGCCCTCATAGGTTAGCATTATGTGTAAAGTTAAGGCCAAAACCTATTATATATTTAAAATTCAATAAATTGAAATTGAAATCAAGATACATTAAATAAAATTAACGAGGTCATAAATATAATAGATCTCGCGAAGATGGATATGAAGCAACAAAAATATATCTATACTATAAATGAGACAAAACACACTAGAATTATAAATTTTCATATCTAATAAAGAAACTATATGCAATTAGATCCCAAATGAGAGACACAACAAAAAATAATATAATACAATGACTATAGATACTCAAGCCCATATTAGACCCCAAATGAGAGACGTTACATTAAAATAATATAGTAGAAGCCAATATTCGGTGAACGAGTCAAAAATCTTTGTATCACTGTCATATGCTTACAGGACACCTAAGTCAATCGACTAAACATTATGCGAAGATTAATTTTTGGGAGACTAGTACAACATTCGATGTGTGCCATAATTTGCTATCTCTTGTAATTTTTCCTTTGAGTCATCATCTTATTAAGTCCTTATATGTCGTTTATGCTTCCTATGATGAGGATGGAATTTGGATTTCTATGAATCAATGTAAAAATGTGCTTTCATTGCAATATTTTACTTTATTCTAGCTCCATTATACTAACAACTATGATTGTCACACACATATTTTGTGCAAATTTGACACATCAATATGATTTCTAAGACTTTTGTTTTTGTGGTTTATTTTTTGGTCTACTTCAAAAAAACAATTCTTGTTGTCCATTTCGAGAATTCTTACTCTTATGTTATCTCAAGATTAGTTCCTTGTCTTCAAAATCCTCCTGAATTTTCTAGATGAATTCTTCATTTTGGAGCATATTTTCCGATTCTTCAAATAACACCACTTTTTTATGATGTTCAATATCATGAAAAACATCCGAGAAATGGGAAGGAATATCTCTCAAAGTGATCGGGATCAAAAAAATTTCCTTCACATTTTCGTCAAGCACCAAAATATCTTCTTGTAGTTCTACTATATGATGTAATAATTCCTCTACTTTGTCACCATATTTCATAGTAATCGTATTTTAAAGCTTGGTATAAAGATGGTGGGTATTCATCTAGTTATTGGCTTCGTAGATAGTTGATAGAGAATCTCAAGACGCATTTGTTGTCACTGCATCTCATACATTTGGTTAAACCTCATCGAAGATGCCGAGAGTTATCAAAATCAATGCTTTTGTATCATCTTTTTTTCTCTCATCGAGTGTCGGTTGAACGCATCACATTTTACTTACAATTTCCTATAGTTATTCAAAATTTAGTTTCTACACTTATTCATTTTATAGGTAGAATATTCTAGTCCTTTAAGAAACTGATCATGAGAACACAACAAATTTGAAGAAGACATGATACAAGAAATAAATTTTTTTATTGTAATTAGAATTAAAAATCCTTAAATATGAAAAATTTAAAGAAAGTGATCTCGGTATACTCATGCAGTAAGATGAGGATAGTCATGGGGGCGATCTACCTCACATTCATTATCTACATTATATCCTTTTTCAACTTTGGAAAACATTTTCTCCGCCTCGCATTGGATGTTGAATAAGAATTAATCAAGTAGTTTTTAACGCACTATATCCTCTAATCATAAGTTTATAATTTTATGGATACGTATAAAAAACATAACTAGAAACCGACATTATTTGGGACTTGATTTTGGTTTGTCAAAGGTTCCACATCTCTAGGATTTCTTGCAACAATGTAACTATTTGATGGAAGTAAAAAGATGTGCTCATGGGAATTGGGCTTCAATTCACCATATATCCTCCACGCTTCATTGCTCCACACTTATTCAAACACAATTGGGACACTTGGCTTCCAAAATAGGTCTCTTACATTATACTCATTTAGTTTGGCTATACCACGAATGAGAGAAGAGAAAGACAATAGCAGGTCAATAATCCTCCACATTCCTTGTTCTACCTCCAAACAACAACATTTCTATTATTGGATATTACCCTATTTGAACATGTGTATGCGAGTTTGCTGATGGATTTTGGACGTTGCCTTAGATTTTTTAATGATTTCATGCCAAATGCGAATGATGGGAGAGTATTCTTCCATGCCCTCACATTTAGCTTATGGATTAGACACTCATAAATGATGATCACTTTAGGTTTCTATACAAAAATTACATGTTCCTCATCCATGGCGGTATAATGAAATCTTTTTCTTCAACCTTTCCACAAATTCTACATGCCTCTTTTTTGGTCTATGTCATATTTTCTCCATGTCTTCCTATAGGTTCGTGCTATGTTTTCAAATCATATCTAGTAAAGAAACCAATGTTTGTAAACACTAAAAGAAACAATGCTGAAGGAAAAAAATAGGTCAACAAATTTACATTGGTTTACTATCAGGTTTGAACCACCTCTACCACATATTTCCTCCACGCAGGTCACTTCCAAATTCAGGTCTAAGAAATATCTACTGTAATATTTCGGTATACCCTCCAAGTCACCCAAGACATATACTTTTATACCAATGTTTTCATATGCAGATAATACTAAAAATATTCAATGATATTGCAAATGGAAAATGTGTGTGTGTATATATATATATATATATACATTTCATAGCCAAACGTCAAGACCGCATGATAAAGGGAGGTGAAAATTTAAAATATAACCGATGTGCTGAAACATAAATGACTACCTAATCAAAACTAACTTATTAACTAATTTTAAAAATGAATACAAAGTGATGGTGAGAATTCAAATGACTACAATGATGGTGAAATTGACTACAAGTGGCCACTACAAATCCATTGAAAATGGCATCTCGATTGCTTCGATAAAGCAGATTCAATAGATTTGATGGAGTATTTTATGTTAGGTCTCGAGTCATACCTTGTTGAACAGGTCTCCCAAATTGAACTGTTGGAGAAAAAGGAAGTTAGTCCCTTTTTATTGGGACCTCTCACATCTTAGGGAAGGGTGTTTTAAAAAAGGTTTCATTTGAGAATTTCAAGGAGTTAATGATAGAATCTTTACTCAATGATCTCGAATGGAAACATAGTGAGATGAATGAAACAACAATACAAGTGGGAACCACATCTAATTTGATCCGTGCAACAAAGGATGTGAGTCCCCTCTCGACGAATGATAACGACAAAGTAATTTTGTTTTTACCAAGTCTCTGGGAAAGGTGGACATCATCGCTTCGAATGAGGGAGATGATGGATGGACATGCATTAAAAAGAAAATGTTACATACAGTTCATCCCGAATATCTAGCCAACCATCAAGTTAGGAATAATTTTTTAGTTTTGTTTTAAAGATTTAATAGCATAGAGGAGTTTCTAGGACATTTCCTTTCCGGTTCAAAATTTATTTAGAAAAATCATAACGGATGGTTTAATTTATTGTTATTTAACATTTACCTAAGTTTCCACCAGGATAGAACAATTTAAGCATTTTTCTACATCCATACAAAGCCAAATTTACCTAATGATAACAACAATAATGAATTTTCAATTAAATAGGACATATGTAAATTTTTACTTAAATTTTATCATTTCTTAATTACTATAATATAGAGAAAACATCAATGGGTAGGCAAAATAAAATTCATTCAAAGGGAATGTTTCGCAAACCTATTGAAATACTGAATATTTATTATTTTATCACATGGATGTGATAAAAAAATGTTCTATTGATACCTTCCTTAAGAGTTCAAGAGGTCAATGCACATTTTTCTATAGGGAAAGGTATAGCCTAATGCTTCTCAATCCAAAACCTATGATAACCTTAACTCAACAATTGTTTTTGCCATAATGACCTAGTAGGTCGAAAGAGATGTATATTAATATACTTCTTAACTAGAGGTTGAATTCTATTTCTAAATTTTTGCCATCCTATTGAATGGTGAAACAAACGGGGCAAGTTTCTAAGTGTACCCTTAAAAACATAACTTTCAGAATAACTCCAAATTTACATTTGCTAATTAGGGTTTATACTGATATCAATTGACATCTTCACCCAAGGTATTTGTAAGGAATCAACAATCATTATTCTTAGTCCTTACCGTAAGGGGTTACATCAATTATCTTATAGTAAATTATTTATATTTTCCAATGTGAAGGATATCTTCATAAGAGTCTTCGTATATTTAAGTATCCAAAGGCATACTAAAGTTGTGAGACCATTGTAATCTTTGATTATTCACATTTCTTTCTCACCTAGCACTCGGGAATGTCAACACAATTCCCACGTTACGTAAAAATGACCAATAATTTAGAGTGCGAGTCCATATTATATTAATCTCACATAACTAAGATTAATACACATTACTTATTCTATTTGAAACAATAACTTACAATTATCTCAATTTTAGATTTTAAGGGGTAATTATAATGACAACATCTTTGTTGGTTAACCAAGGCAATTTCAAATATGTATTCAACGATTTTTCCCATTTACTTATAATTTGACAATTTTATTGTTGTTTATAAGGTATAAGTACACAATTTTCCTTGTAGATTTATATATATTGTTTGGATTATGAAACATTCCATTTTCCATTAATACACCAAATTACTAGTAATTTCATTGCAATACTATCATTGTACACCATCTCACCCAAGCAAGAAAGAAATCGACACTAATTTAATCTATTTTATGTTTACAAAGGGTGAGAGAATGAGAGATTATTATTATTATTATTATTATTTCATAATCATTTTTCTTCTAGATCCACAAGATTAGATTAGAAAGATAGGATGATTCCATGATTTCTACAGATAAGTATTAGTGTTATAAAAATTATTATCTATGGACATTTAATCGATTCAAGGATGTATATAATCACAAGTGTACTTACTAAGGTGAAATGTTTTGATCTAGTGGCATTGCAACAAAACTTAGTAAGTGTTAATAGTATGGAAATAGGCTTATCAAGCTCAAGAAGGGTTAAAAATAACTAGAACATTACTTGAGTTAATCCCATAAGTTATGTTGAGAGATTTGATAAGGATTTTAAGTTGTATAAACTAGAGTCAGTTTCCAATAGCTCAAGGGATACTTAGTTTACTTAAAAGAATATGAAATATCACTTCGTATAAGGCCATCGTATAAAAAGAGACACTAATAATCCTTTCCCCTTATCATACATTTATTAGTGACAAGTTGAGGAGGTGACATTAGAAAACATTTTCATCCAAGTATGCTTATTTTGGATATACACTTTTAAAAGGATAAGTAAGGTTATAAGGTTGTTTGGTAAATTTCCTTATAAAGAGGGTTATAAATTTGAGATTAGTAACATAAACATGAGGGTAGAAATTATTCTAATTAATAATAATGAAATTTCAAGATGTGTAAGACCATTTTATCTTGTTAAGTGTGTCTATACAAGGTACAATTTTTTATTTCACGCCCATATCGAAGATTTTTGTTAGGTTTAAACATGGTGTACTTAAAATTGCTAGAGATATTCCCACAAAACAATGGATCACTCAAAGAGGAAACCAATTAACCAAACACCTTAAACATATTTCTTAGACCAAGGGAAAAATTCTACACTCTTATATCAAACTACTACTTATTTCAAAAACAAACAACTAGACTTTTTACGATGTCCAAAATGACCAAGCTAAACCAAGGCGTTTAGCATTAAAGAATGCCTCTTACCATATAATTTTTTTGGGTCATAAAATTCAACGAAATAATACATCATGATAATCATATTATAAAAGCTTGCACCCTCCAAGGGTGTCCTAAGATGTCAAATGGATTAAAAAAAACGAGTTCTCTTGTTCTATGATCTAGCCAAAATTACTACAAAAAGGGCCTACCAAACAACTACGGAATACCAAAATGAGAAAAAAACACATCCAACCAATTCTCCATTATATATGGATTCAAATAAGTCATACATCACCTAAAAATAGTGAGTATCGAAATGGAGGCACATTCTTTGGGCCAACTATTAAGGTTTTGTTATTGAATTTCAACATATTTTTTTAGTGAAATTGGCAAAAAAATGGGTTTCGAAAATAGGAATTCCAAACTCAAAAATTTGTTCTATTAACTCCCATATACTCTCCTATATATATAGAATATGACGCAACTTACAGAATATAATTTTGATAACCAAAACTCTAGTTATGACCTCATTTCCATACCAAATTAATGTGATTGACTAGTTTGTTTTTGTGCGGATCGACTAGAGGCCTCCTAAACATGCTTGAAAAAATCACTCCCCATTCTATTTTCTCAAAATTGATTGTTTGAACTAATTTACATGTATAAATGCTAAAGTTAAGAATTCATAGATTTTAATTTCCTACTAAAGCTCCCTAAACTATAGGTCCAAATCAAAACAAATTTTCTTAGATTTCAGATGTCGTCCCATGTAGAAATGCGATAAATTGCATTCAAATTGATTTAAAATAAATGATCAAATGATCTTATAATTTGGGTTTAAATTTTTTTATTACTTCACATGCCACTAGAGGACATGATCCACCTAAATAATTTTTGTTGTGGGAGTCATAGAGCCATTTTTCACACTAATTTTGAATGACTTATTTCTAACATTTACAAGGTTCTTTAACATGGATAATTTCAATAAAAATTGCATTCCAATCAACCCCAATTGTTTCATTTCTCAACATTTCCTACCTAATCTGGAATTTGATGGAAAATCACATCATGTGAGTGGTAACACCACTCTTAGGTGAGTGTTTTAGATGTGTGACAAACATCTTCTTGTTATGGCATTCGGGACAACATAGAAAGGAAGTGAAAATTTTATCGAAATTTTTTAATCAAATGGGAAAAAAATAAAACCAAACTTATAAATATATTACACAACCTTACCCATTGCGTCTAGTGTTAGTACCCAAGCTTTGATACTAAATGTAATGCTTAAATTAAACAACACTAAATTCCACCTTAAAAATATTTAAAATCGGTGTATTTTTTTGTAACATATATTAACTTCTATTTTTAGAGATTTGGTTATTTCATGTAATAGATTTTATCACAGTCCATGAATATTTAAACATTACCAAAACTTTAATCAATTCATTAAAAGAATAACTCTTATTTTTAGGTTTAATTTATACTTGTTTAATTCCCCACAAATGTTGTCGGAGTTAAAATTCAACCTTAGTCGAAAATAAAATTATGTAATTTAAATGTCAATTAAATCTCATTTCACAAGTTAAATTAAAGTTACATACTAGCAAAGGTCTCTAATAATTCTAAGGTGTATATTAAATTTAATCCTTCAATACTAAAAAGGACACTCTAAATAAATATCCCATAAACAATTAAGTTACACCCAATTAATTTAAAAAAGCACTATACTTATATTCACATAACCTAAGTAGGGAACTTTATTTTAAGTTTACCCCCTAGACACCCACTTTAATTTTAATTATCTCTATCTCTTTTGATTTCCCACTTAAATAATTTACTCCCATGAAAGTTTGTAGGGTCGAATTTAGGCCTTTTGATTGTTTTAATCCTAGCCCTAGATTTTAGGTTACATGGAAAAGGCATAAAAATATTTATGGGAGTTTATAACTTGTGTTTTTGGTTTATCCTCACAATCATTTGAACATGTTTTCTATACAAGAAGAAGATAGAGAAGAAATGGAGCCTTGAAATCCATTGATACTTCTTTCCACTAGCAGTAGATCTCGATTTATTTTTTTGTTCCTATATTCCCCCATTTCATTGTTTACGGGTGTGTGGAGATTCATTAAGATTTATATGTTGGTGAAGGATTTCAAGCATACACAAGTAATTAACTTGTTTATTATCTTTCATGTATTTTTATTTAGAAGGAGTGGAGGAATTATAACTTGGGATGCTACAAGTTATAGCGGTTTAACCAGTTTAACAATTTAAGATTATTTCTTCTTCCATGCTCACAATATGAAATATATGAGATCAAAGTATGATTTTTTTCTACAAAAATTAATATGTTTTCCTTCACAATTTCCTTTATTTTATTTTGTTTAGGGGCTAAGAGTCGATGGCGCATATGGGTTTTATGTGTATTTTATGTATGTATATGTGGGTGTGTACATGTAATAAGCGCATTATGCATTTAAAATCATGATTTTTCTATCGGTATAGCCACTTTGCCGAAATGCTGAAAAATAATAAGGGGCTGGGGAGGAGGTCACGACCCCTTCACCCACAACCATCCTACTACTCGCACACTAGGTTACATGGTTTAAAACCCTAACAAAGGAACATACACTTGGGTGAGTAAACCTATATAAATATAAACAATATAATCATGTACAAGTAATGAACATATATAGATATGTGTCAATCAAACTATTACAATTAATTTTTTAAAAATGAAATTATTTGTTTTGATTCAATTAAAACTCCATTTATTCTTTTATATGTGTAAATATTGAAAACTAGATTATAACTTCATCTCCTCCTCTATATTAGCAAAATATGTATTCCATTTTTAAATTCTCCAATTTCAAAACTTGAGATATGATTAAGAATAATTAAATCATATACATCCTATTAACGGATAAAACAAGATATTTTTTCCTAGTTGAGATTAGGATTAATAACTTCTTGCAATAAGTTATCACAAATTCGGTGGAATCTCTAAATAAAGTTTGTTAAATTGAAATCCATTGATTTTTCAAAAAGTAAATGATATTAAAACAAGCATTAGAGATAGATTGACTAAAAAAATCCCTTTTCTTTTATCCATTTTAAAAAACAACACAAAACTATCCATTCTCCATGTATCTTTTGCAATTCATAATGCTCAATGATATGCAATTAAATTAAGTAAGAATATGTTTCAAGTTACGTAAGGAATTTTTTTCATATAATACCTCCAACGTGTAACAAGCCATTATTTATCCTTATTTCCTTTTATAAATAGACAATTGAGTATCTCTTTGGAGAGGTGGTAGCAAAAGTAAATACTATTTGAAACAATTCAAGAGATCCAAAAAGAAGGCCATTTTCCTTTTCAACTAGGACTATTAAATATTTCAAAATTCGATTAATCAATAAGATTATATGAAAAATATGACCACTTCTTTTATTTTACAACACAAGAACATTATATAAAAACAAGAAATGTATAAGCGATAATAATGAAGTTTTCAAATCCATTCCAAACCCCCTTACAATATTATTTATTTACAAAGCTTCAAAGAAGATGATCAAACATAGCTATCTCTTCCATTTGAAAATGATTAAACCAAAATCCTAAAATAATAGTAGGGAATATTTTACAACACCATGGAGGAGCAACACAACATGCTCTAAGCATGAATGAAGCACATTGTAACAACAAGAAAAAACAAGCTCACAAAGAAAAATATTCCTTCATAAGAGGATGAGTTAACACAACTCCATTCAACTACCAAAATATGTAGTTTATCCCAAGAATAGGAATGTTTAACTATTAACAATACATCGATTTCAAAACAAATTTAAACACAAATGAAGAAACCTCCCAAAATTTGATAACCATGAAACAAGTCTTCTATCTTCTCTAACAATCTTCAAGGTGAAATTTGCACGTTTTTCATTCAATAAGGTCTTGAAAACACAAGGAGATAGGCCCGGTTACCTCGCAACTGATTGGAATCATCACATGTCATCTCAAAGGTTTGAGGACATGTTATCCTCCCTCTAACCCATTGGAGAGAGAAAAATCAATCCTCAAGTATGAAAAATTGGGTAGGGAAATTAACAAGCAACTAAAACAAAATACATCAACTTATAACACACAAAACACCAAAAAGAAACCACAAAACACAAGGGGATAAAACTCCATGTTTTCCCACCAATGGGGAACAGTGGATGAGAAATAAAAGTATTCCAAATTTGTGATCCAACCATAGGAAAAACTCAAAAATAACTCCATAAACCATCAGTATCACTCCATGCAAATACTCCCTCTTTATTTCTCCTCCTCAAAGACAAAACTCCCTCATTGGGAGGATTTTCAAATGTCATAGGGATTACTTTCCAAGCATGGGGAAGGAGGTTCAAATCATATTGAACAACCTTTCCCACCTCAAACCTTATTAGGGGACAAAGATAAATAATTCCAACATGGATTTCCCATCAAGCCATGTGGTAAGAGGGAAATTCCCTCCCTCTTCCCCCACACTACTCCATTATCCATCACTACTCATGGCGGATGAAGAAAATAAAGTAAATTTATACAAGCATAACCATATAACAAAATTCAAAAAACATAGCGACACACAACATATATTTTCTTCTTAAAATACATACAATAAAATAAAAGGTGGCACAAGATTCCGATTTCAAAAATCTCTCCAAGTCTCTAAGTTATCCAGTCCAATCCAAAGCCAAAAATCCAAGGTCAACTCCCAAATTCAAAATGCAAAAATGACAAGATAAAATCACTTTTCCTCCTTCATGAGGAAGTATATGATGAGAATCAAGGAACATATCCTCCTAAATGAGAGGGTGAAATGTTTCATCCCTCTCTTTTCCCAACCCAAGCTTCTAAATAATTCTAAAGAGAGCCACATAATTTTTTTAAGAACTAATCCCACAAATTTGCCTAAGTTCTAATAATTCAAACAACTTCCAACTTTGTAGAAACACACCACACAACCACTTTTGCAAGAATGGTGACTTGTGAGAAGTTGTAGTGGCCACTTCCCTTTGAAACATTTTGTTATTGATTTCTATCTTTATCGATTATACTTATGGATATTATTGTAGATTTTGATTTAGCATGATGTTAGATGTTAGAGATCTTGAATTGTTGTTGATTTAGATTCATACATGATGCGTGTGGATTATTAGAGACATTTTATATCAATGTTGATATATTGTTGACATGGTTATAATTCTATATTTCAGACATGTGATATTTCTTCATATTGAGTAGACCTATACAATTGAACTAATATTATGATCATATGGATATTGATGAAATGTAGAATCGATATGTTGTTAGAAATTGTAAATGATATTGTAATTACTTAGATGATGATTTGATGCATATATAGATGATTGTGGATTTATATTACATATTTTATCTTGGATGTTTTAATGCGGCCACGAGGCCGAATAAGATATTTATGTGTTTTCGAGGTAAATTTATTCACAACAAACAATGGGGTGATTGGAGACCGACCACATTGGAATTATAGGTGAATTCAACAAGGGTCACCATGAAAACATGTGTTTGTGTGTGTGTTTTAATTATTGTTAGGGGGAAATTGTGACCAAGGGATTATGTGTTGTATTTTTTTAGTTTCCTTTATTTAATGTAGTATGTGATTTTTAGTGATGTAATTTCCTTGTTTTAATTATTTAGAATTGATGCATTTTCCCCTTTATCTTAATGGGTTTAAGTGTCTCAATTAAAGTAAATTAATATTATTATTAACTAATAATGGATGTGACCAAAAGTTTTTAGTTATTAGACTAGATGCTTCTTGGGTTTTGTGTTGTAAGATTGAGTGTTTGTGATCTTGAGTGTTGTACACTCGCTTGTAGGACAAGTTAAACTTTTCCCGCAACTCTTAAATTTCTATGCCAACCCTACCTATGGGTTGGGGGTCAAAAATAGACCCCTTTAGGTGTTTTGGGAAGATAAAAAGGTAAAATGTTTATTACACTTTCTTTCTTGTAATTAATTTTGTCCTTAAGGGGTGTGGGCTTGGATTACGTGTGTAAGTAAAATGTCATTTCTTCAACCACTTATTAATAGTTCTTTGGAGTATGGGGTTGACTAGGGTGATGTGGAGTGTACAGGGAATGAGATGGCATCCTACTTGGGGCCACATCATCCTCCTCTCTCCCTATTCTATTTATTCAAGTTCTTTTGCTTGTTTGGGGGTTACTTCATTTCTTTGTTCTCTTACATTTTGGGAGTTTGAGGATTTTATAATGCTTGTGGATTTTGGGCACTTTTGGTGATTGTTTGGGCTTTAAGAAGCTTCGTGTGGAAATATTGGATCTAGCTTTACCATGGAAATCTAAGAGTTATACCCTTCTAAAATAATTTCCTTTTTATATTGTGTATATGTGCATGTTTTGAGTGTTCGGTATGCTTGTTGGTTGCTTCAGGTAGATTTCTTAAGTGTTGTGTAGGAGAGGAATATGGGGATATTATTTGTGGGGAGGGATAAGAGTTCATTTTATGTTTTGAGAGGAGTTGGGTTGGGTGCCCCACCTTCGACAAGAAATTGCTTGCATTTCTTACTTGGTCTATTTTATGAGGGAGCCATAAGAGACTTGTAGGGAGGCATAAGAGTGTGTAGGGGTTTTGAGATGTTTTATTGGAGGGTTTTTTAGGTGGGCACCCATTTCCCATTGGGAGGCATAAGTGACTTCCCCATAGATCTTACTCCTTTGGCGTTTGCATGTTGAAGCCTTGTGTACTTTGTTGTTTTTCCTTCTCGGGATTGTAGTTGTAATGTTTGGATTTTGGTATGGTTGTAGAATCTTGTTTTTGATGTGGAAGCTTGTTTTTTGCCATGAGTTGAATCCATTTTTCATTGCAATGTGGTTGGGGCTCGGGGCAATGAGGAGGATGGCTTCTCCTTCTCATTGGAATTCTTGGTTGGGTGGAAAGTGTTGCCTCTCCCCTTTTTTGTTGTGATCAAATGAAGCATGGTGGATCTATCTTGTTGGTGATGTGAAGCATGTAGCTTTCTTGGGAGAAAACCTTCTTGTTATTCCCACATAGGGTGGAAGACTTGTAATATTGTATTTGCTTTTAGGTTTCATTTTTGTAAGTTTTTCCCACTTCAAGTGGAAGACATTATATGAGTTTTTGTGGAAGAAACATTGTTGATTATTGGGTTTCAAATTTGAGTTGTATATTACAAAGAAAGGAAAGAAATGTATTTGTAGAGTTAGTTGTTGAGATAGAAAATAAGCTTATAAAAAAAGGGGCAAATAACTTATTCCATTGAATTTGATTTATTTTCCACAAAATAATGGTGTTCTTATTCTAAATAAGTTATTGGAAAGTTATCAGCTCTCATTTTAAGACTTATTGAAAAATGGGTTATAATTGTTTGTGAGAATAGTTGGTGTTGGTGCTCAAAATATTCTCACCCCAGTTTTCCTTTGAAAGATCTATCAATTTCCTACCCTTGTCATTTTTCCCCAAATACTTGATGAAAATTGAGTGGATGTATCTCTGATGAACATATTTGAGCCTTCTAACATTTCTAAATTCTCCATCCTTCGAGAAATTTTCATTCAGGGTCTCCGCTTTGTGCACCATTTTGAAATTGTGCCATGGAAACACGTGGACGCTTCCACTATGTCTTCCCATAATTAGTCTCTTTCAAAGGGTTTTGGGAGGTCTAGGACACATGGAGGAACCACACATGTTTGGGGACCGGCCCTTGAGTTTCATTTTAAAGAAGTGCTACGAGGAAACGTGGAGGCCTCTGTTCACTTTGCATTTTGCTTAGACTTTTCAATGGCCAAAGGAGACTACCTCGGAGCATGACACATGGCGCCTTCCACTGAGCTTCAAGAATTCAGACAAACTTTGTCGGGTTAGGACATGTGGTGAGCCCATGCTCATATAAGGTATAAAATTTTGGGACCATCTCAAGGTGTGCCATGGTGACACGTGGCGGTTTGAAAAGTCAAAGGAGTGGAAGCAGGACCATTAGAGGTAATTTCAATTTTTTTCCTCTTGTCCTCAAAAGGATTAAAATATCCAAATGACATGTAATCCTTATAAAGTACGGGTCAAAGCTTGCTCAATTGATGGAAGAGGTTCGGAATCTTAGGGGAAATTTGGAAAAAAATCCTTTTGGGAGAAATGGAGTTAAAACATCAAAATGGCCCACAAACCGGACGGGAAATAGTCAATATTTTACATTGGTCAATGGCGAGAAGGGCGTAGCTACGAGGAAAACTTGGAAATCTTTCCTTTTTCTAGAAAGGGAGTAAAATGGAAGAATTTTTCCATGGTTCTACTAGGGCACACCTTAGGACACATGTCGGGGCTCATTTCAAAGGATAGAGTGCGAGAGAAAAATGATTTTTTTTTCCATTTTTCCAAAAGGTTGTAAAAAGTTAGAGGAAGCCCCTAGGTCTGATTTTAAATTTGAATCTTCCACGTGGATGGCCAAAATTCAAAGTAAATATCAACGCAGGTTGAGAGTTTGAATCGATTTCCCCCATTTCTTGAAACATGTGTTAAAGTGTGAGTCTTCATGATTTCTTGGTGTTTCCTAAGCTGCCAAGTAGAGAGGGGAGTTAATGTTGATATCTAAGTTTGGTGGGAAGATTTGTAAGACATCGTTCACCATCAAAATAGTCGACTATTATGCTCGATTGAATTTACCATTTTTCTTCTCTCGAGCACACAAGGAGCTAGATTTGACAGATTAGGGGTGGAAGAGGTTGGAAAATTGAAGAAAGAGTGATCTACCAGAGGAAGGAATTGAATGTAGGAGATATTTGATGAGATCTACCCCCTCGAGCACTGAAGACTTTTTGTAGATCGATTATGAGAATCATGATCACGATCATGGCAAGCATTTGTAGAACTCAATGTTTAGATTTTGGAGGGTAAAAGGGTCCCTATTGTAAATTTATAAATGTCACAGATGTTTCGTGTAAGGGTTGGATTGTGAGGGGTCAAGACTGAATTTTCTAATAGAAAAAAGCTTGTGAGGCCCATCATTTTTGAGAAGCCATTTGAGAAGCTTGTATATCTCTCTTGTATTAAATCTGATCATGTCAAGGTGCTTGCAAGTGTAAAACCATTGACAAGCTCTGAGACTGTTCTAGAAACTTTCCCCTGCTGATAGATTTAATCAAATTCAAGTTATTCTATGTTGTCTTGAGAAAAATGTGTTTGTTTTATTTTTGAATGTATGTGAGTAGTTTTTCTTGTTTCTATTACAATCTTGTATTAAATCTGATTCAATCACATAGGCCTTAATCCTTATGACAGTTTAGTGGCATCTGCAATTCCATTTCTCAGAAGAGATTTCATCGGGATTGGAATAAATGATTTAAAATCACTTTCCTTTCATCTTTTGATAGATATTTTCTATAAGACTCTCTGTGTACCTTAGGCATGATTTGACTCAGATTCTAATGCTTTTTGGGTTCTCTAACTCGATCCTTCATGATAGAATCTCAAAGATTGTGTGAAAGAGTGCTAATTTGGGCCTCCATTGAAGCACATATTCTAGTTAAAGAAAAATTTTAGCTATTCTATGGAATTCTATTGGTTTAACCTTCCATTTTGTAAGATTCCTCAAGGATCTAGTGAATCAAGTTCATCTTGCCCCACCTCCCACCAAAAATTCATTTAAAATAATGAGTCCTACCCATACTAGCCTGTTTTTCCTATGTGTGCACAAATGCATAATTTCCATTACCAAAGCATGCGAAACAACTAGGATTTCAAATTTCATTAGTAACCTAAACCTTGCTTTGAGAAAATATCTCCATTATCTAGAGTGACAAATATTGAGAGTTAGATTTTGTTCCATTGATCATATTTTCTCCAAGGTCTCTCTAACATCTCCATTAGGAAGGATATCTCCATGTCCTCCATAAACAATATGCTACAAAATGTTCATCTTACCACTGGTTGAAAGGAACAACCTAAAATAGGAGGATAAATCAAATCCTCTCGAGGGTGGTATCCATTTCTCCACATTTTAGTGAAAGAGGGCTAGTTAGATCTCATCCTGGATACAAAATGACTCACCATGATCTGATTTTTCTCTAAGCTTCTGTCAAACCAATGATGTTGCTTAGAATTTGAGCAAGAATCAATTTGGATACCAACACCTAAGTGGTGCCATTGTCAAGGACCTAGTGGATCATATTTCATATTTAATACTTGGTAAAACACTTCTTGTATGCTCCAAATCCTGTGTGCATCTCTTTCAATGTTCACATCTCTTGCACTAGCTTTCATTTGTTTAATCTAGGTAAAGAAAAGCGAGAACCTTTCATTTCTAGTTTCTAGTATTGACAAACATTTGAAAAATCATACTTAGTGCATTTGCACAAATAAGGTGGAAATCGCATTCTTGGTGAATCCTTGTTGATCGATATTTAATGAGTACCGGTGTCTTATAACTCTATCAAAGTCAAATTTTTTACTAATATTTTCAAATTTGGAAGGAAGAAGGTTTTCTTTGCTAGGGATACTGCTAGGACATTGTTTCCAGAGCTAGGAAAAGCAAAATCAGAAGGAAGAAAATCCTGGAGAGTTGTGGGAGATTAGCAGATAGGAAGAGGGATCTCCATTGATAAAAGTGATCAGCCTATCGGTGAAGACTTCCATTCAAGTGACTCTAAATCGGGTAGCCTCTTTGTGAGTTGAATTCTCTAGCTGGAGAAGGGCCTTCATTTGATTTTAAACGGTTTGCTTCACATTCGAGCCTATATTTTACGAGGTTGATAGGAATTTCTAAGAGAAAAAGCCTTTTGGGGTATCCATTTTGAAAATTATACTCCTGTGTTCCAAGGACCCTCATCCCCTTATCAATTTGTCACCCCTCCAGGGTCACCTTCTCAAATCAACATGGCCTAGCCCCACCCAGACCCCCTTTTGTTGTAAACACCTTTGGACCTATAAATTTTGTGGGAATGGCTGGATATCCAAATGTAGTGCCTCAAGATGTAAGGAATAGAATGCCAAAGTTCCAAGGAAACAATGTTATTACTGGTGATCAACATCTAAATCTTTTTATCAATATGATGGAAGATTTTGAGATTGAACATGAAGATGTATATATCAAGTTGTTCATCCATACCTTGGAAGAAGATGTTAGGGACTGGTATAAATCATTTCAGATAACTCTATTGATTCTTATACTGAGATGAGCAATGCATTTATATTGTAGTATGGTGATAGAACTAACCCTAGGTTTCTCTTAATAGAATTTGAAAACATAAAAAAGAATCCCAATGAGTCGATACATAACTTCAACACAAGGTTTAATAAGACCTTGACGAGATTTCTGTTAGGATAAGGCCATGTGATGAATCATGCTTGATCAAATATTCAGATGCATTTTATAAAAGGTTGTTTACTACTTGAGGGAAAAACACCCTACTAATTTGAGGCGAGGCCTTCACTATGGCTTTGAAAATTGAAAACAATATCAATATAATTAGAAAGCCTTCAAAAGAGATGGTGTAAAGCTGGTTAACTCGAAAAACCCCAAACAAGCAAGGCTACAAATTTGGAAGAAGTTGGGAATACTTTGGCATGGGCTATCAAAGAAATTTCCTACAAATTAGCCCTTGAGCTAAGAAGGTAATTGGGCAGAGGTCACAAGGTTAACACAAGCAAAGAAGGCCAAGATATGTTCACAAATCACCAAATATTTGATGACAGAGGCAAGGGACCTATTGGATTTAGAAATAGCTGTCCCAAGCTTAGGATAACAGAATGGTACACGATCCTTTGGGCATCGATTTCTTGTGGTGGAGGATACAAATGTCATTTATTAGTGTGATAGATGTTTCATGCCTTATGCTCCTTGTGAAGAAGATCAGCAAGAGGAAGAATAATCGATGACAATGATGATGATGTCTCGCATGATGGGTTATTTCATAAGCTTACAACAAGGGGAAACTTCAACTGAGGTGATAAGTTCCCAGAATACTACCACTTTTTAGGACTACATTCATAGGGTACCTATTCTTCCACCCTCTCATACTTTAGAAGTAAATACTATACAAGATTTTGAATTGCTCAATAATCAATTTGAATACTTAAAGGGATTTAATGATAAATAAGTATGACATAGGAATCCTCTAGTAGGAAGATAGGTAATTACTGATGAGTGTTGTGGTTTCTCAAGAGAAGGAATATAACACAAGAAGTAATGTCTTAAAAGGGGAAGGGCCTCAAGCCAAGCCTAAATCTCCCTTAATTTCAAACATTCTTAAAGAGGCTCCTAATAAAGAGGAATCTTCCAAAATTCCTATAGTTCCAAACAAAAATCATACCCCTCCTCATGCCCAAGTTGTCAAAAATCCTATACCACCTAATGAGTGTGTTGACTTTCCTTCCAATACTGCCTTGCTAAGGAATGCCCCATATGATATTTCCCATGTTTTAAGTCAAAACAAAGTCTCTGCTCCAATCGTTGAGTTTCTTAGGGCTCAGGAGCACAAAAAGAGAGCATTTGAATACTTGGGATTGAAACAAGAGAAGACTGCCCTAGGAAGAAATGTAAATATTTTGGAGACTCCTCCAATCATTCAAGAATTAGAGACACCACTAGCATTGGAGGAGCTAGATGAACTACCCAAGCTCTATTTGGGGACATTTTTGGTGGTCTCTCGGATGAATGTGGATCCATTCTTCACCACTTTGATCATTAAGAATAGTCTGCTGCATAAGCGCATGTTTGACTCAGGAGCATCATGTAATGTCACGCCTTTGGAAGTCATGAATGAGATAAACATCAAAGTGATAGTAGCATATGGGAAGTGAACTGCCATGGATTACAAAGAAGTACCAGTAGTGGGATGTGTGAATGGTTTGGTGGTGTAACTTACAGCTTACCTAGGTAAGAATTTAAAACTTGATGTTGTCATCGTTGACTACCCAGCCAAGTGGGGCATGCTACTGTCAAGAAAATGGGATGCTAGTGTTAGTGGTAGTGTCCAAATGGATATGTAATATGCCACCATTCCAATTGAATGCATCATTGTAGATTTTATGGAGAAAATTAAATGTTGCATCTTATTGAGGTTCCAAATAATGCATCCTATGAAGTATTGTACACAAATGTTGATGCTGACAACTTTGTAGGATTTGCTGATGGAAAGGAGCTCAAGATTGAGGAATGCAGGTGTCTTGAAAAATTGGGCTCTCCTTGGAATATATTGTTTGATGGAGCTTGCTCCAAATTTGGGAATAGTCTTTGGTGTTGTTCTACTTTCTCTGAGTGCGGAAAATTTGTTTTTTCCTTCAAACTCAATTTTGAGTGCACTTACAACATTGTTGAGTATGAGAAACTATTGTTGGGTTTAAGAATTGATTAGAAATATGGTGTCAAGGACATCATTTTCAAAGGAGACTCATAATTAATTGTTAAACAAGTCAGAAAGATGTATGCCACAAGAATCAACGAATGAAACAACACAATCATGTAGTTTGGGATTTCATTGAGATGTTTGATTCATTCAACATTGTGCACCATGATAGGAAATTCAATGACTTGGTAGAAAAGATTAAAGTGTTGGGGTATCGGTTTGACAGTTGTACAATGTCCCCATATTTTGAATATGATGTTGAGGTATTGACAAGACCTTATGTCCCTGACAACATCAAACACTAGCAGGTATTTTATGATGATGCTCAAATAAGTAGATTTCTGTAGAACAAGGGATATTTTACTGATAAATGCATTGATTTAGAGCCAATGGTATGTACAACTAGAGGAAAATAAACCTTATTTGGTGGCGCCATCCAGTTAAAGACTAATACCATTCCTAGAGGGTTGGCTACTCTTGAGTCTAATTTTGATAATGTTGATTGCATTGTTAATAGATGCATAGTATCCTCAAGGGATGATGAGGATCATGATCTTGGTACAAAGGAGAAGCCAAGGAAAATTTGGTTAGGTAGGAATATCAGTAAGGAGGATAATCATTCATACATCCAGTTGTTGAAAAAGTACCAGGATTGCATGGCTTGGACCTATTCTAAACTAAAAGCATACAGAGAGGATATGTTTTAACATGAGATCCCCTTGGAGTCTAATGTAAAGCCATTCGAGTAGATTTAGAGGCCCATCAACCCACTCTTATCCCTCAAAATGAAATAATAAGCTGAAGAAGTTAAGAGGTGGAGGGATTATTCAACCCACAAGGTATTGTTCTTGGGTTGCAAACCTAGTACTAGTCGAGAAAGAAAAATGGTGATATCAGTTTTGGGTGTAAATTTCAGAAATCTAAACAGAGCATCTATGAAGGATAATTATCCTTTACCAAATATGGAAAACATGTTGTAGTTAGTGATTGGTTTTGAGTTGCTTTCCACCTTGGATGGTTTCTCTGGTTATAAAAAGTTTTGGTGAAGGAATCAGAAAGGATCAAGAAAACCTCTACTACTCCTTGGGGGACCTATGTTTATGTTAGGATTCCCTTTTGTCGATGAATGCTAGAGCCACCTTTCAAAGATAAATGGATGTTACTTTTTCTAGTTACATCAAATATTTTATTGCAGTTTATCAAGATGATGTAACTATATTTTCCGGGAAGAGAAGTGATCACCTGCCGCATTTGGAGAAGATGCTTGATAAGATGTAGAGAATATGGTATTATCACTCAATCAAAAGAAGTGTCATTTTGGAGTGTAGAGGGAAAAGTGTCTTGGTCACATAGTGTCACAAGAAAGGGTGACGATTGATCCAGAAAGAGTAGAGACCATCAGCAAGGTCCTAATCCCAAGGACAAAGAAGGGAATTTAGTCCTTCTTTGGGTAAATAAATTTCATTAGAAGATTCATATCAAAATTTGCTGAGTTGACCTTTCCAATCAAGTCCATGCTAAAGAAAGGCCAGGTCATCTAATGGGAGGAGGTTTCCATCCAAGATAATAGTGGGATTAAAGAGGCACTAAAGCATGCACCTACTCTAACATCCCCAGATTATGAGAAACCCTTTCAACTGTTCTCTTTTGCTTCAGAGAACACTATTACCTCTGTCCTGCTACAAAAGGATGATGAAGGGTATGAGAGGCCAATTTCCTTTGTCAATAAGTAATTATAGGGGGTTGAGCTAAAGTTCACTATTATGGAGAAGCATGCATTTTCCTTAGTAAAAGGAACAAAGGTTTTCAGGCCTTATAGTCTAACTTCTAAAATTGTTGCTTATGTTCTCCACACCATGGTAAAAGAAATCTTGTCAGAGATGGAATTTTTAAGCAAGAGGTGTAGGTGGGTGAAAAATTTCCAAGAATATGACATGGATATCCAAACCAAGAAGTTGGTGAGAGGTTTGAGCCTGGAAGAGCTTAAGGCTTAGAGAAACTTGCAAACTATTGAGGTAAATGAGGTAGAAGAAGGTAGGGTAGATTTTTTTCAAACATTGATGAATTCTGAGTGGTACAAAGATGTAATTTTTTATCTTAAACATCTGAACTACCCTTAGTATTTGAGTAAGAACCAGAAAAGAGCCCTTAAATTGGCTTCCATGAAATATGTCATCACCGATTATGGGTTAGCTTGGAAAACCCCAGAGGAGGTCCTCTTAAGGTGCATTTCGAAGAAGAAGCCCCCAATATATTTGCTGATCTCCATGGAGGAGTTTGTGGGGGAATTTTATTGTAAGAGTCACAACACACAAGATCCCAAGGGCTAGTTATTGGTGGCCAACTCTCTTCAAGGATACAACCTTTTTGGTTAGAAGATGTGAAAATTTTCAGCACTTCTCTGGAATACTGAAAGCTTTAGGATCCCTTCCTTTCCATCCTGTATCAATTGAAGCTCCATTCAAGTAATGGGGAATGAATTTCATTGGTGAGATTTCAGAACCTTCAAGTGTTAGCCACAAATGGATTCTTGTAGCAACTTATTATTTTACTAAATGGGTGGAGGAAATCCCCACTAAGAAGGAAAAACACCAAGTTGTCATGGAATTTGTGTTGAACAACATCATCGTGGGTTTGGAGTGCCATTCAAGATTGATGCCGACAATACCATGAGCTTGAGCTAAACCTTTGGTGGAAATGTGTAAAGAATATGACATCAACCTAACATATGCCTCTAATTACAATCCCCTAGGAAATGGACAGGATGAGCCCAATAATAAAATTTTGTTGAAGATTATGAGAAGAACATTGGAGTAGAAAAAGAGAAATTGGGGTAAAAAGATGAATTTTTTTGTTTGGGAAAATAGGATCACTATTAAGAGGGTCATTGGGAAGATTCCATTTGAGTTGGTATATGGGACTTAGGCCCTACTACCTCTTCATATGCAATTTTCTTCATATCGATTTATATGCAATAGCGTGAAGATCAAGAGGTAGGTCCTTATAATTCCTGCATTAACCAAATTGTTGAGCTTGATGAAGAGAGGAGAGCATCCCACGAGAGGCATGTAAAGTTCAAAAAAAGGATTAAGAAGTTATTTGACAAGAAGGTCACTCCAAGAGCTTTCAATGTTGGAGATCTTGTGTTGCTTTATGGGATAATAGGCATGAGGATAAGGGCAAGCATGGCAAATTTGACTCACTATATATGGGCCCTTACTCCATTGATATCAGGATTGGTGAACATACCTTCTTCTTAAAGGATTTGGATGGTGAATTGCATGAGTTTCCTATTAATGGCAAGCATTTGAAGCATTTCTTGGATTGATTCCCAGGATCAAGAAAATCTTCTATACAATGTATAGTTTGTTGTGTGTTTCTGTCTTTTACGCTTTCGCTTGCTTTGGTCCTTAGTGACATGTTTTTTTGGTTTCTTTGTTTGTTTTTGAAGATGGCTCTATTTCTCTACTCTGTAAGCTGAATCCGTTGCCCAATGGATATTTTTGGCACTTGGTCTACCATTGTTCTTGTGGTGCGACAAGGATTTCCCATCCCGAGTCGGAGCTGATTTTGGTGCTCAAAATAGTCTTGCCCTAGTTTTCCTTTGAAATATCTATCGGTTTTCTTCCCTTGTCATTTTTGACCTAAATACTTGATGAAAAATTAGTGGATGTATCTCTCGATGAACATATTTGAGCCTTGTAACATTTCTAAATTCTCTGTCCTTGGATAAATTTTCATTTTGAGCTCGAATGATTTTTTTCTACATTTTATAGTTTGTGGGCATTTCTGATCAAATTTACATCCTTGCATCGACAGGGAATGTGGCCTCTTTTGGTTGGATGCGGCTCAGCTAGGTATTTCAAAATTTTCATGAAAAGCCCCAACTCAAAATTTGTCCACATGGAGGAATGACCCTCGTTTGAAGGTCTACTTTTTTGTTTGGCCTTGGATTAGCGCCGGGAGGACATGTTGAGGTTTACGCTACTTTTCCTTGATTTAGAAAATTTTTATGCAGCTAAAATAGTGTGGCGGAAAATGGGGACACGTGGTGAGCCCGCGCTCATTTAGGGTCTCCGCTTTGGGCACCATTTTGAAATTGCACCATGGAGACACGTGGAGGCTTCCACCGGGTCTTCCCATACTTAGTCTTTTGAAAGGGTTTTGGGAGGTCTGGGACACGTGGAGGAACCGTGCATGTTTGGGGACCGACCCTTGAGTTTCATTTTAAAGAAGTGTCAAGAGGACATGTGGAGGCCTCCGCTCACTTTGCATTTTCTTAGACTTTTCAATGGCCAAAGGAGACTGCCTCGGAGCATGACACATGGTGCCTTCCACTGAGCTTCAAGTATTGGACAAAATTTTCTAGGCCGGGATACATGGCAAACCCGCGCTCATACAAGGTATCAAATTTTTGGGACCGGTTCAAGGTGCGCTATGGTGACACATGGCGGTTTGAAAATTCAAGCGGGTGGGTAAACAAACCATCGAGAGGTAATTAAGATTTTTTACCTCTTGTCCTCAAAAGGATTAAAATCTCAAAATGACTTGCAAGCGAGAAAAAGATGGCTCAAAGCTTGCTCCAATCAATGGCGGAGGTGCGGAATCTCGGGAAATTTAGAAAATTTTCCTTTTTGGAGAAATAGAGTTAAAGCATCAAAATGTCCCCAGCAGGAAATAGTCAATATTTTTCCCCGGTCAATAGCGGAAGGGCAGAGCTGCGGGTAAAACTTGGAAAATTTTCCCTTTTCCAAAAAGGGAGTAAAATGGAAAAATTTGACCATACTTTTGATGGGGCTCACCTTAGGACACATATTAGGCTCATTTCCGAAGGGTAGAGGTGTGAAGAAAAATGGAAAAATTTCCATTTTTCCTAAAGGTTTTGAAAAGTCAGAGGAAGCCACTGGGTTTATTTTTAAGTTTGAATCTTCCACGTGGATGGCCAAAATTCAAAGTAAAGATCAACCACGGTGAGAATCTGAATTTGATTTTTCCCCCATTTCTTGAAACATGCCCAGGAATTGCGAGTCTTCATGATTTCTTGGTATTTCCTACACCCTAAGCGAGAGAGGGGAGTTAATGTTGATATCGAGTTTTGTGGGAAGATATGGAAGACATATTTCACCAATAAAATGGTACACTATTGTGCTCGATTAGATTTTCCATTTTTCTTCTCCCAAGCATACAAGGACCTAGATTTGATAGATTAGGGTTGGAAGTGGTTGGAAAATTGAAGAAAGAGTGATCTACCAAAGGAAGGAGTTGAATACAAAAGATATTCAATGAGATCGCCCACTCGAGCACTGACGAATTTCTGATTTGATTCGATAATTATGTTCGTGATCATGGAAAGAACTAGTAGCACTCAAGGTCTATATTTTGGAGGGGAAAAGGGTCCCTTTTGTAAATGTTATAAATGGAAGCAATTTTTAGTGTAAGGTTTCGAGTGTGAGGGGTCAGGACTGAATTTTCTAATAGGTAAAAGCTTGATAAAGCCCATCATTTTTAGAATCTATTTGAGAATATTGTATATCTCTTTTGTATTAAATCTTATCATGTCAATGCGGTTGCAAGTGTACAACCATTGACAAGCTCTGAGACTATTCTAGAAACTTTCCCCTGCTGATAGATTTAATGAAATTCAAGTTATTCTGTGTTGTCTTGAGAAAAATGTGTTTGTTATATTTGTGAATGTATGTGAGTAGTTTTTCTTGTTTCTATTGAAATCTTGTATTAAATCTGATTCAATCAATCACGGATGCCTCAATCCTTGTGACAGTTTAGCGGCATCTGCAATTCAACTTCTCGGAAGAGCTTTCATTTGGGATTGGAATAAATGATTTAAAATCACTTTCTTTTCATCATTGTGAGAGATTGTCCAGTAAGCCTTTGGGTTTACCTTAGGCATGATTTGACTCAGATTCTAATCCATTGTTGGGTTATCTAACTCAAGCCTTTGTGATATAATCTCAAATATTATGTGAAAGAATGATATTACGGGCCTCCATTGAAGAAAATATTATAGTTAAAGAAACATTTTAGCTATTGTGTGGCATTCTGTTGGTTTAACATTCTATTTTGTAATATTCCTCAAGGATCTGGTGAATCAAGTTCATCCTTCCCCACCTCAAACAAAAATTCATTTAAAACAACCAATCCTACCCATACTACCCTTGTTTTCTGGGTGTGCACAAATGCATAATTTTTATTACCAAAGCATGCAAAAACAACCAAGATTTCAAATGTCTTTAGTAGCCTGAACCTTGCCTAGAAAATATCTCCACTATCTAGAGTGACAACTCGTGAGAGTTAGATTTTGTTGCATTGATCATATTTTCTCCAAGGTCTCCTTAACATCTTCATTAGGAAGGATATCTCCATCTCCTCCATAAACAATAGGCTACAAAAGGGTCCTCTTACCCTGGTTGAAAGGCACAACCTAAAATAGTGAGGATAGATCAAATCCTCTTGAGGGTGCTATCCATTTCTCCACATTTGAGTGACAGAGGGCTAGTTAGATCTCATCCCGGCTACAAAATGACTCACCATGATCTAATTTGTCTCTAAGCTTCTTGTCAAAGCAGTGATGCTGCTTAAAATTTGAGGGAGAATCAATTTGGATACCAACGGTTGGAAAATAATATTTGTTAAAGGAAGTGGAATCAATTTTTCTTTCTACACTCTATACAATATTTGTTTAATTTTTGTTTGAAAGAAAACTTTGTGCAAACTTTAACTTACTAATCTTACTATCAATGGATTTATCAAGTACTTATTGGTATTATATCAATATGCTAGATTTGTAATAATATTAAGTTTATTAATAAATCTATTAATATTAATATGTTATTATTGGTATTATATTATTAATATTCAATCAACATTCTTATTTGTGTTAATTATAATACTACATATATATATATATATATATATGTGTGTGTGTGTGTATGTATGTATGTATGTATGTATGTATGTATATGTATATATATATATATATGTATATATGTATATATATATATATATGTATATATGTATATATGTATATATATATATATATATATATATATATATATGTATACATACACACACACACACACACATATATATATAAAGTTGTATGTACTTTAATATGTAAAAAGGAGATTGAAATTTATGTTTTTAAGCCCCTTAGGTTGCGGCTACATTTTGGTTAGTAATGGATTTGGGGTGGGGAGGGGTTGGTGACCCCAACCCCCACCCCATTTAATATTAAATGGGGTGGGGGTTGGGGTCACCGACCCCTCCCCACCCCAAAAGAATTTAAACCCCCACCCACCCACCCACTCAATAATGTGGCCAACCTACCATCATATAGTATGCGCATTTGTTTGTTAATACGGCATGTGTTTTAATGCACAAAGGTTGCGGTCGAACCATGTTCATATATATATATATATATATATATATATACTTACAAATATATATGTAATTCTCATTTTCTCTCAACTAAATTTATTTTTGGGTTTATCTCATATATGAAAAATTTATATATATATATATATATATATATATATATATATATATACCCAAATGAAAATATAAATCAAACCTAGCTATTTCCGTAAAATAGGAAAAATACCGACAAAATCCATTTGGTCAAACCCAACAAAAGAGAGCTAAACAAAATATTTATATATATTAAACCCTAGGATAGGGTGTAAGAAAAATAAGAAAATAAATTATACTTGCAAGCCTCTCGAAAAGCTTGGAATGGCCTCTAATGGCTTCCCTTCCTCCTCCTCCAACTAAAAAAAAAAAAATAGAAGATAATGAACCAAATGAAATGAGAAATAAGATTTCATAAGCATGCTTTAGGGTTAGTTTCCCTTTTTCCTCATCAAGGGTCCTAACTTGAATCCATCCAAGGGATGAGATTCATCCCTACAAAAATTAGGTGGAGAGTGGGTGAGTGGAAATTACCTTTTTAATTTAAATGTTTTAATTTAAAAACATGAGTTGACTTTTTAAGGGGTCACTTTATGGGGTAAGGGAATGTTTATTCTAACCCCATGTAAAATGGGGACCTTGTTAATTATTTAAACCTTGTGGAATTAAATACCTTGGGTATTTAATTATTTTGGCCCCTTTAACCCCTTAAATTTAAATATGGAATATTTAACTATAGTAGGAATTTAATTGTTTATTAAATTAACACTTAGAGAGAACTAAACCATGTTTGAGCTAATTATACTCATTTGTTTTAATGTGGGTTTAATATTATTATAATGGGAAAATTTTATCTATTAAATATAATTTCCTAGAAACGTTATTGTGACAACCATTGTTTTCGAAACCTTTTGTGGGCACACTTTTCAAAAAAATTATTCCATAATTTTTTCTAGTTAACCCTAGGTTGTTCTTGGGTCTCATGCGAGTAAATGTTTATGGGCGTTACACTTGGTATCAGAGCCGTGGGTTCAAATCTTGGACCCTTGGGCACATAGGAAAATGTGAGACATGAACATTAAACCTAGTACAATATTAAACCTAGCACAATACTAAACCTAGAAAAAACTTGTCTGAAAGATTGTATATTTTAGTAAACATAGAAAAATGGAATAAAACCTAGAATGATGAACTAACTCTTGCCTTGGTTTATATAGGAGGCACGGATCAGATGAGGGGTCCTTTCACATAGACCTAGAATTGTCACCTCTAGAACATGTTGTAGCGGCCATTCTACCCCAAATTTTATAGACAATTCAAATGTCAATGTCGTTATACGGGAGGTTCCTTAAGAGGATGATCAGCCAAACCTAATAGGGATCCATTCATTGAGGCTCGCGCATCTCCTTGACATATTGAGGAGCATAGGGCATAGAACTCCTATGTGGAGTCAGCCAGAGCAGATTCCCCATAGAGGGAACATGGAGATAGGATTTGGGACCTAAAGAGAGGTTTGAGAGCCCTAAACCTAGATATGAGCATGCAGAGAGGCCTAAGGGTCACCGGTCGCACTACTGAGACCATATCAAGGAGATCTGAAGCTACGACAATCTCACTATTACGGAGATATAGGTGGATTATAGGAAGAGTCTGGTTGGTGAGCTTGAGCGGGTGCTTCAGGATTTTCCCTCGTACTAGTAACATGAAATATCATGTTGCGATCCATCTTCCGAGGGATGGAGCTGTTTTCTATGAGAGGACCAAGGAGTAGAATCTCCTTGTTGATTCGAGATATGGTTACCTAGGAGCTCTTTGAGGAGCGAGTTCGGGAGTAGTACTTATCCACGAAGGTTTATTCAGCTATGGATAGATGAGTTCTATGACCTCTATCAGGCATTTATAGCGTAGCTAAGTATGAGAGTTAATTTTTGGACCCACTACAATATGTTGAATAATGCAGAATGAGAAGGTATGAATTCATAGGTTCATCAAGGGCCTGAATTTAGATTTGGGTGGTATGGTGCGCATTCACTACCCATAAACCTTAGTAGAGGCCATGGAGAAGGCTTATATTACAGAGGAGACATGAGGAAAGACACATCGAGGCCATGGACGAGTTGAGCCATGTCCAACAGATGTAGGATATAAAATTGAGGGGGTTAGTTCCTACTCCTTGTGGTGGAAAGGGTTCAATACAGTCATCTTTTAGGCCACCACAATAGCCACCTCAATAGAGACCTACCCATCTTATCGACCTCCATAGAGATTCAATGCACGAGAGGGGGTAGAGTATGGGGGCTCCTCCTAAGTGTCCCATTAGAACACGGGGTGCACCGAGAGCTTAGTCAACAGGAGCTCACTAGTAGAGACCTCAAGCCGGTCCATATCGGGATCATTAGGATCCATAGCACAAACCTCTAGAGTACCGGCTGGAGCTGCATCTCATTGGAGAGGGCGGGAAAAGTTTTATGGTTGTGGTGTTTTTAAACATCATTGGAGAGTGATCCCATAGAACCCTAGTAATAAGGGTAAGAAATAGATTTTGAGCTTCTTGTTGGTGACATGAGTCGCATGACCATTGGATCTATACATTGGTCGAGAACCGCTAGGATGAGCACTCGAAAGTCTTGTGATTGATATGACATGTAGCATTGGTGGTATCGCTACCTCCATTACATTTGATTCTGGTTCATCTAGTTCTTTTATTGTACCATCATTAGTAGAGTGTTACAGGCTGGTGGCGAGTTAGGTAGGGTCTTAGTTGGGACGTTGAAATGGCTTCTAGAGTAAAAATTTTTGTAGACTCCTTAGTAAAGGAGTGTGTAGTGGATTTGGGACCCTTCACGACTACCTCAGATCTTTGCATCCTTCCTTTGGGTTGTTATGGATTCATCTTGGGCATGGACTAGTTGTCTACACATAGAGCCAGAGTGGATTATTACCATAAGACTATATCATGTACAAATGATCTAGGAGTTGAGTCAGTTATACCATGGGTTAGGAGGCTCATTTCCATTCACACCATCTTTTCTATGCAAGTTAAGTGGTGTGTGTGATGACATTGTCAAATGTATGCTATTACAGTTAGTGATGAGATAAGAGGATGAGACTAGTGGACCTTCCCTTGATGATCATCCCATCTTGAGAGAGTGCGCACCTTTATGGGTTTAACAAGATATTACGAGGAGATTTTTTCAGGACTTCTCTTGTGTTACGTACCCCATCACTTCCCTTGGCGGAAAGGGAAGAATTTTTAATAGTTAGAAAGATGGGAGTAGGATTTCAAGCCCTTTGAAGGAATTCCTCTCAACAACACCTATTATTGTAAGGCCAAATCCTTAGGGTGATTTCTTCGCTTGTATAGATGCTTCTTTGGTTGGACTTGGAGGTGTGTTGATGCGGGGAGGGGAGAGTAGTTTCTTTTGAGTCTCTCAAAATCAATGATTATGAGCTCAATTATCTGACTCATGAACTTGGGCTTGCAAGATTTATGTGCCTTGGTTTTATGAAGACACTTCCTTCTTAGCGAGATATTTACACTCAGGATTGGTCCTTTGATTCGTCACCACCTCTTTACACATCCCAATCTCAATGCTCGTCAGCTACGTTGGATGGAGTTACTTTGTGAGAATGACATGGAGATAGAAAATGTGAAGGGAAAGGGGAATTTGGTTACAGATGCCCTGAGTAGATGGAGACATGTGGCTATGGCCACTTTAGTGGGTACATATTTGCAGAGTAGTGTATTACAATGGCTTCCTCACGACAACTTCTACCTTGCGGAGCAGTAAGCAGAGATTGAGTCTCAGAGATCCTTTGAGGGGATTTTCAATGGATTTTTATTAGAAATATATGTTCTTATCTGACATAGAGGTTGGATCCATGTCCCTAGAGATGGAGGCTTCGGGTAGGACATTTTGATAGAGGCTCATCATGCACCTTATTTAGCCCATACCGGGGTGAATAAGATGCACACCACTTTGAGATAGTTGTATCATTGGAGGTGACTTTGGAGAGACATGGCTCGGTTTATGTCACATTGTTAAGAGTTTCAAAAGGTGAAGGCCGAACATCAGTATCTAGCTAGCCTTCTCTGTCCTCATGCTATACTGGAGTGGAAATGGGACACCATTTCCATGGAATTCATAGTTGGGTTACCGACGTCGAGATACCACCATGATGCCATCATGGTCACGGTGGATGAATTGATGAAAGTGGCTCATTTTTCTCCGGTGAATACCACCTACATAGCTAGTGTAGTGGCACAGGTATATCTTGATGAGATCTTCAAGTTTCATGGGATTCTACGAGAAGATCATTTGTGACCACAATCCTTTGTACACTTCCCACTTCTGGACTACCATGCAGTATGCCCTCGGGACAAAGATAAATTTTAGTACAGCGTATCACCATGAGACAGATGGACAGACTAATTAGGTGAATCAGATCTTAGAGGACATGCTTAAGATGTACGTTATCGATCATCAGTCTAGATGGGAGGAGTACCTGTACTTGGTGAAGTTTTCCTACAATAATAGTTTTGAGTTCGATAGGCATGGATCCTTTTCAAGAATTATATGGCAGAGAGTGTAGGACACCTCTTAGTTGGGATAGGTTAGAGGACAGGGTTTCTCTTGGGCCAACTTTACTACAAGGCATGCGGTAGTAGGTTGTTATGATCGATCGAGAGAATGTAATATGCACAAGACATGCAAAAGAAGTATGCGAGATCAGCATAGAACAAATCATAGTTTTGAGGTGGGCATGAAGGTGTTCCTTCATGTTAGGCCATATAAGATCCCTATCCATTACAAAAAGGCTCTAAGATAGCTCTTAGGTTTTTGCTCCCTTTGAGATCTTGAATCATATCATCCCTTTGGCTTATCATCTAGCATTCCCACCCAACTTGTCTCACATCCACGATGTGTTTTAGTTTTTATACTTAGGAGATATATTGCATAAATTTCTCATGTACTAGATTGGACCTCCTTATAGGTGCGAGGATCGGGAAATGTGATGGTGGAGCTCAAATCGTATTTTAGATCATAGGATCCCGGGCCTTTGAGGTAGAGATTGACCAAGTTTGAGTCCAGTGGGACAGATATGATGACACTACGGATACATGGGAGGATTCTACATTGCTTTATGAGTTAATTTTTCACACTGTTCCATTGACTTCCGAGTAAGTTGAGTCTAAGGGGAGGGGGATGTAGTGCCCACTTCCCTTCGACACCTTTTGTTATTGATTTTGATATTATCGACTATACTTATGGATATTATTGTAGCTTTTGATTTAACATGATGTTAGATGTTAGAGATACTAGACTGTTGTTGATTTTAATTCATACATGATGCGTGTGGATTATTAGAGACATTTTATATTGATGTTGATATGTTGTTGACATGGTTATAATTGAACTAATCTTATGATCATATGGATATTGATGAAATGTAGAATTGAGATGTTGTTAGAAATTGTAAATGATATCGTAATTTCTTAGATGATGATTTGATGCATATATAGATGATTGTGGATTTATATTACATATTTTATCTTGGATGTTTTAATGCATCCATGAGGCCAAAGGAGGTATTTATGTGTTTTGCAGGTAAATTTATTCACAACAAAAAAAGGGGGATTGGAGACCAACCACATTGGAATTCTAGGTGAATTCAACAAGGGTCACCATGGCAACATGTGTTTCTATGTGTATTTGAATTATTTTTAAGTGGAAATTTTGACGAGGGTTATGTGTTGTATTTTGTTTGGTTTCATTTATTTAATGTAGTATGTGATTTTTAGTGATGTAATTTCCTTGTTTTAATTATTTAGAATTGATGTATTTTCCCCTTTATCTTAATGGGTTTAAGTGTCTCAATTAAAGTAAATTAATCTTATTATTAACTAATTATGGATGTGACCAAAAGTTTTCATTTATTAGACTTGATGGCTCTTTGGTTTTGTGTTGTAATATTGAGTGCTTGTGATCTTGAGTGTTGTACACTCTACCCCCTCATGGAAATTCGAATTTGGCCTTAAGGGCCAATTTTGAAGGCTTGTGGGACAAGTTAAACTTGTCCCACACCTCTTAAATTTCTATGCCAACCCTACCTATGGGTTGGGGGGTAAAAAATAGACCCCATTAGGTGTTTTGGTAAGATAAGAAGGTAAAATGTTTATTGCTCTTTCTTTCTTATAAGTAATTTTGTCCTTAGGGGGTGTGGGCTTGGATTGTGTGTGTAAGTAAAATGTCATTTCTTCAACCACTTATTAATTGTAATTTGGAGTATGCGAGATGAATAGGGTGATGTGGAGTAGAGAGAAAATGAGGTGGCATCCTACTTGGAGCCACATCATCCTCCTCTCCCCTTTTTACTTCATTTCTTTGTGCTCTTGCATTTTTGGAGTTAGAGGATTTTGGAATGCTTGTGGATTTGTTGGAGATTTTGGTTTTTTTGGGCTTAAAGAAGGTTGGCGTGGAACTCTTGGATCAAGCTCTACCATGTAAAGGTAGGATCTATACCCTTGTAAAATAATGTCCTTCTTGTATTGTGTATATGAGCATGTTTTTGAGTGTTTGGTATGCTTGTTGGTTGCTTCGGTAGATTTCTTAAGTGTGGTGTAGGAGGGGACTATGGGGATATTATATGTGGGGTGACATAATAGTTCATTTTATGTTTTGGAGGGAGTCGGGTTGGGTGCCCCACCTTGGACAAGAAATTGCTTTCATTTCTTACTTGATCTAATTTTATTAGAGAGCCATAAGAGGCTTGTAGGGAGGCATAGGAGAAGGTGGAAGGTATAATAGGTACTTTAGGGAGGCATAAGAACTTGTAGGGGTTTTGAGATGTTTTATTGGAGGTTTTAGCCTACCACCCATTTCCCATTGGGATGTAAAAGTGACTTCCTTATAGATCTTACTCCTTTGGCTTTTACATGTTGAAGCCTTGTGTACTTTGTTGTTTTTCCTTCTTGAGATTGTAGTTGTATTGTTTAGATTTTGGTATGGTTGTAGAATCTTGTTTTGTGATGTGGAAGATTTTTAGTTGCCATGAGTTGAATCCATTTTTCATTGCAATGTGGTTGGGGCCCGAGGCCAATGAGGAGGATAGTTTCTGCTCCTCATTGGAGTTCTTTGTTGGGTGGAGAGTGTTGCCTCCCCCCTTTTGTTGTGATCAAATGAAGCATGGTTGATCTCTTTTTGGTGATGTGAAGCTTGGAGATTTGTTGGTGTCCTCATGAAATCTCTACTAGGGAGAAAACCTTCTTGTTATTCCCACTTAGTGTTGAAGACTTGTAATGTTGTATTTCCTTTTATCTTTCATTTTTGTAAGTTTTCCCACTTCAAGTGGAAGAAATTGTATGAGTATTTGTGGAAAAAAATTGTTGATTATTGGGTTTCAAATTTGAGTTGTATATTACAAGGAAAGGAAAGCAATGTGTTTGTAAAGTTAGTTTTTAGATAGAAGATAATCTTATTAAAAAGAAGGAAATAACTTAATCCATTAAAGTTGATTTATTTTCCACAAAAGTATGTTATTCTTGTTCTAAATAAGTTATTGCAAAGTTAGTATCTCTCATTTTAAGAATTATTAAAAGCGGGTTATAATTGTTTGTGAGAATAGTTGGAAAATAATATTTGTTAAAGGAAGTGGAACCGATTTTTAATTTCTTTGTACACTCTATAAAATATTTGTTTAATTCTTCTTTAAAAGAAAACTTTGTGCAAACATTAACTCACTAATCTTACTATCAATGGATTTATCACCACTTATTTGTATTAAATCAATATTATAGATTTGTAATAATATTAACTATTATTAGTATAACAAATCTATTAATATTAATACCTCCTAATAGTAATGTGTTATTAGTGGTATTATATTATTAATATTAAATCAACATTCTTATTTGTGTGCATATATATATATATATAAAGTGTTATGTACTTTAATATATAAAAAAAGGAGATTGAAATTTACGTTTTTAAGCCCCTTGGGCTATGGCTACATTTTGGTTAGTAATGGATTTAGGGTGGGGAGGGTTGGCGACCCCAAGCCCCACCCCATTTAAGATAAATGGGGTTGGGGTTGGGTTTGCCGACCCTCCCCATCCCAAAAGACTTTAAACCCCCCACTCAATAATGCGCCACCCTACCATAATACAACCTACACATTTATTTGTTAATGCAGCTGAGGTTTAGTTTTCACACGGTGATCGTGGCCGAACCATGTTCATTTCTTCACACACACACACACACACACACACACACACACACACACACACACACACACACACACACACACACACACACACAAACTCATTTATATATACTTAAAAGTATATATGTAAATCTTGTTTGAGCTGTGAACTAAAATTTTCGAGTTTATCTCATATATGAAAAATTTAAATAAATAAATATATATACATTTTCATATACCCAAATGAAAATATAAATCAAACCTAGCTATTTCTATAAAATAGGAAAAATACCCACAAAATCCATTCAGAAAACCCAACAAAAGAGAGCTAAACAAAATATTTATATACATTGAAACCCTAGGAGAGGGTGTAAGCAAATAAAAAAATTAATGAAACTTGAAAGATTATCCAAAATCTTGGAATGGCCTCCAATGGCTTCCCTTCCTCCTCCTTCAACCTACAAAAAAAAAGAGAAGATAATGAACCAAATGAAATGAGAAAGAAGATTTCATAAGCATGCTTTAGGGTTAGTTACCCTTTTTCCTCATCAAGGGTCCTAATTGAATCCATCCAAGGGATGATATTCATCCCTAAAAAAAGTAGGTGGAGAGTGGGTGAGTGGAAATTACCTTTTTAAATTAAATGTTTTAATTTAAAAACATGAGTTGACTTTTTAAGGGGTCACTTTATGGGGTAAGGGAATGTTTATTCTAACCCCATGTAAAATGGGGACCTTGTTAATTGTTTAAACCTTATGGAATTAAATACCTTGGGTATTTAATTATTTTGGCCCCTTTAACCCCTTAAATTTAAATATGGAATATTTAACTATAGTAGGAATTTAATTTTTATTAAATTAACACTTTGAGAGGACTAAACCATGCTTGAGCTAATTATACTCATTTGTTTTAATGTGGGTTTAATATTATTATAACGGGAAAATTTTATTTATTAAATATAATTACCTAGAAAGCGACGTTATTATGACAACCTTTGTTTTGAAACCTTTTATGCGCACGATTTAAAAAAAAAACTATTCGATAATTTTCCTAGTTAAGCGTAGGTTGTTCTTGGGTCTCGTGTAGGAAAAATTTTATGGGTGTTACAGAAGTCAAATGGGGGGAAACTACCATTTTACCAAAAATAAAACCCCTACCTATAAATAGGGTCCACGGGATCTTTTTCAAGAAAAGAGAACCCCCCAAAGATGAAAGGGGTACCAAAATTGACTTTTTAGCCCAATTTTGGGTTTGGTAATATGGAACAAGAATGGAGGTTGTCTAGCCCACCCAAGGGGTGTTTATGTGACCCTAACATTCCAAAAATATTAATTACTCTAATACACTTTTAATACAAGTGGGGACAATTAGGTCCCCTAAACTAGTTTACAAAAGACTAATAAAACACAATTACATTAATTACAAGTTTTGGAGTCACCCATGGTGCCCCTATACAACATTCAACAATCAAATAAGGATTCATATAGAAAAAATAGATAGGAATTATCCCTTTTGGCTGCTTGTGCATATTGATTTGCCACTCTTAAACCTATGTTTTCGCATGCCCTATAATTTGCACACTCATTGCAAACAATAAACATAGATGTCCAATACACACACACACAGATATATATATATCAAATAAATGATGACAATAAATAATCATGGTTAGCATGCTAACAACACAATAATAGATATCAACCCATGATGATCATATACTATCAACGTGCATCCATAATTAATCAAGATATGAGCTCCAACTACAATGATCATTATAATATGCTATATCAAAAATACATCAATGCTATCAAAGTCTGAAAAGATAACATACATCCATCATAGGTCAAATAGGATCAATTGTATCATGTATTGCTGGAAACCAAAAATCATGTGTTGAAATAAAATTATGGTAAGAAAAGGGTGGGCACTACACATTACTATCTCATCTGGGCATTTATGTCCTCTTTTACTATTTTTTGATCTTTAAATGTTTTTATGTCTTCTTTTCTTTTATCCCTCTAGGTCATCCTTTCAATTTTTAATGATGAAACATAAGCATGGGAATGATATACATATACATTTCTTATTTAACCTCATTAGAGTGATAAACATTCAAGAGGTGCATAAATATACAAAGAGATAATATTTTCTATCTTCTACACCAAGGACTGCATTTTAACATTGAATACTTCACTTTATAGGAGGGTTTATTCTGAATTACATAAAACAAATTTACATAAATGGGAAACATTTTTTAACCCCTATGTCTTTGTACAACTAGCACTAGGGCATCCTAGCTCAAGGGACACTATTTCAATCACACACACACACACACACACACACACACACACACACACACACACACACACACACACACACACACACACACACACACAAGACCTAAACTATTAATCAAACATGTGCTTGAACTACACTATTAATTGAATGTGTGTTTGACTATTCTGCATACATATTGTTATCCCATTTTTGAGAACTTTGATATAATGGAGATATTTTATAAAATTATCATGTTGATGGACCTATTAAAATATCTTTTTTTCTAAGTGTTTCCTTGAGAATTCCTTTTTGCCTTTTTTTGGGTTTTGGGGTTTCCTCTACATTTTGCATGTTTTACGTAAGATGGTTGTTTCCCCGAAAAACTTGACACATTATAGATTTTCAGGTATTGGGATTCAATTTTATTATAACATATAACTTAGAAAATACATGCATCATGCCATGTATTTTTCGAAGATGAACCCCTGAAATGTTGTAGTGTGCCAAAATTTTATTTTTAAGACATCATAACGTGTTAACCAATTTACATGTTATATATTTCTTTCTTTACAAACCTTAATCTCGAATCCATTTTGCTCTTCTTTGTAGAGATTTTACGAGACCCAATTACACACTTTCAAGCCATGTCTCATGTGGTCAAAATTTTACCGCTGAGTCGATGTAATAGATGCCAAGTTGGAGTTGTTGGCCAACATGTGTCATCTTACCTGTTATTAATGTTATTTCATGTAAAAATATGTGGTATTTCCATGTCATGTGTACCTTGTAATTTCTCTAAAATTTAGATTTTCCTCCTGCTTTCATACTTTCCAATCCCGATTTGTGTTTTCTTAGTATTTTTAATCGATTTTCTTTGGTTTAAAGTTTTGTTTCTTCATTTGGTAAGTTTTTTTATTCTTTTTTACTCATATTTTTGTTTTGAGAAATTATTATCTTGTTTAAATTGATTTTCCAAATTCTTAGTTTTTCCAAATTATTCTCTCTCACTCCTCATTTTTCCTTCTCCCATTTTTTTTACCTTGATAAGTATGTTGAAAACCTTAACAATTTTTTTGGGTGTTTAACCTATTTTTTATAGAAACAATTCTGAAGAATCAAACTAGAAGAGACACTTAATTATTTTTTAATCATCATAGTGTTTTGGTTTCCCCTTCTTTGAGGTAGGTCGGGTTTCAAACAAATTTATCTCGAATTATGGATGTGTAAAAAAATGTCTATCTCCTAATAGCCTTTAGGGTTTTGTGAGGTGCGAGAGAATTTTTTTAAATCCTAACCAATGTGTTGGGGATTATATAATACAAATCAAGGTCTATTTATGATAGGTGTGTCAAAAATTTAAAGCCACTCAAAGCAAGGTTGTATTTCCACTAGTATATTGTTTTTTCGAGTTGCATAATAGGCTAAAATTTTGACATTATATTGGAATGCCTAAGGTGCTTTGAAAAGGATAAAACCAAATTTGTTTCCTTGTGCCTTGAGAATAATTTCAATACATTTTATTCAATCATTCATGTCTACTTCAGGAAAAGGAAACAGTAAAAGGGAATCTTCCAGGAAATAAACTATAAATATAAAGTGATTGTGCATCCCTTTAATACCGATTCCAATGTCAATATTAGAGATATCTGAATTCAGCCATAGTGACATGAAATAATTTTACAACATAGTTCAAAGTTCCTCTTGGAATAATTGGATGTAATGTATCTTTAATAGTGGACTACCCCTGGTTGTTGTCTTTCTAATATGCGTTTAGTGTCCTAAGCTCATTCTTGAAACCAGCCGATCATTATGACATTGAGATAGGAGTTGTTTCGAATCAAGATGGTGATGTGGTAATCCATTAAGACACCCACTATTTTGATGATTTTTTTAATATTCCTTATTTCACCACATATATCAAAATAGACCTTAAAACATATCAGCAAGCTTGGGATGAGAGATTATTGATGACTTTATCAAACACATCAACAATAAATACTTGGTAAAACCTTATCCTTCTATGTAAATTTTCCATAAGACTCTTCCTCCGAGTGATTTCATCCTTGAGATAGGCGACATAATCACACTTTTGAGTAGAGTTTTTGGACTCCTTGAGGAAAGATAGTTCCAATGTTGGATGTATCAATTATTCGATTGGGGTGTATTCATCATTGAAACAATTGATAGCCAAATGAGATAAGTGTTGATAAAGGGATTTTCCACATGGTTTCATATGTCACCTATGTTGAAAATGGAATGAGGTTATACCCTTGATTAACAATGTTGGGTTCCCTACCTTCAAATTATGTCTACAAGTATTATCCTAAGTTTTCCCTTAAAGAAAGCAAGACTCATCCTTGTAGGGTTAATGATGCTTTATTATACAACTTTATTTGTAAAATAGACTCAAATCTATCAAAGAAAAGGGTCACTAGTCTTGGGTATAATGCAAAGTATCTCACTCATATTGCATCTTATTACAATTTCAAACATTCACCTATCTTTGAGTCAAAGCATTCCAAGGTTTCCCAACACATCTTCCCATATTTGCAAGTAACAAATGGATTTTTTAGGTTGTGGAGCATGTTTTCATGTGATAAAGTGTTGAGGACTATACAATAAGAGTACTATACACATTCCATGGTGTCTTCTTGGGGTTTGGGGCTAGGCCAGGCCCCGAGCAGGGGGTTCATGGGTGCAACCACCGATTTTGTTTTGGGCCTTAAAACGTGCCCGATATATCGGGAAACATTATTTTCTCATATGGGTGGATTTTTTGACCTATAGGTTTGTGGGATAGTTTTGGCCCATGGTTTTGATACCCATAGTTTTGTTAAATCGCTTAAGCAGTTGTCTATTTATATGGTTTTGTGCATATGGTAGATACAAGGTAACATTACAGATGTGTTTTGAATTTGAGTGTGAATTCTGTAGAGTTTGTTGAGCATAGCTCCAAATAGATCTGTGTATTGTATTGAGAGAGTGGTGGCTTGTAATAAAAAATCGAGCAAGTGATTCCTTATGGACGTAGCCCAAATTGGGTGAGCCACATTAAATACTATCTCTTTGTGTTGTGTTATTTTATTCTACAATTTTATTTAAGATCTGTAATATTTTACGCATATTAGTTTCTCTTTGTTGTGATTACGTGAGGGATTATTCTACATATTTTATCCCTTATTTCCTAACAACTTGTATCGAGATCTGGTTTGGTTTGCTGAAGTGTTGAATCACAGGGAAATTTTTATCTTGAGTGGGAGCTATGGTAAATGATGGAAGATCTAGGGTTGATAAATTAAATGGGTAGAATTTCAGTCTTTGGAAGATGTAGATGGAAGATTACCTTTATTAGAAGGATATTTATACTCTGTTGTCTGAGAAGGTGAACAAACCCTCAAGCATGACAAATGTAGAATGGGATTTGCTAGAAAGGAAGGCACTTAGGACAATCCGAATGTGTCTTGCATCTTCGGTATTATTTAATGTTTCAAAAGAAAATACTACAAAAGAACTGATGGATGCATTAGGGAAGTTGTATGAAAAACCCTCTCCCTCTAATAAGATATTTTTAATGAAAAATTTGTTTAATATGAAGATGTCTAATAATGGTTTAGCAACAGATCATCTAAATGATTTTAATATGGTCGTAAATATGCTAGCTTCAGATACAATAGAATTTTATGAAGAAGTTAGGTCTTTATTAGTTCTTTGCTCTTTACCTGAGAGTTGGAATAGCCTGGTAGTGGCGGTAAGCAACTCGGTTCCTTCTAACTCAAAGTTGAAGATTGAGGATGTTGTAGGGGTGATTCTAAGCAAGGAAATGTGAAGAAAAATATCGGTGAATCTTCTAATTTAGGGAATGATTTGACAGTGGAAACTAGAAGGAGATAGAAGAATAGAAGCAGCCGTGGAAAATCAAAAGATCGAGCAAGCTCAAAATCCAAAACCAAGATAGTATGCTGGCAATCTGGAAAGTCTGGGCATGCAAAGAAGGATTGTTGAGAACTTCGGGACAAGAAGAAAAAACAGGAAGAAAACAAGGAGGTAAATATGGCAATGGGTAATGTATGTTAGGATGCTTTGATTATTTATTTGCACAAAATTACTCAATCTTGGGTTTTAGATTCGGGGGATTCTTTCCATGCTTCTCCACATTGGCATTATTTTGTTGATTATGTTCGAGGAGATTTTGGGCATGTTTTCTTGGTGATGATGAGCCTTGAATCATAGTTGGAAAAGGTTCCGTTCGGGTTAAGATGTAGAATGGGAATACTTGGCTATTGAAGGATGTCAGACATGTGCCTACATAAAGATAAAATTTGATATCGGAAGGGCAATTAGGAAGTGATGGTTGTACAGTTACATTTACAAGTGGACTCTTGGAAGGTTACCAAGGGTGCTCTTGTGGTGGCAAGAGGTAATAAGGTTGGAAACTTGTATTTAACCACTTATAGCACTAATGTTTGTAATCTTGTGGCTTCAGAAGTAGATACAACATTGTGGCACTATAGGCTCGGTCATATGAGCCATAAGGGCATGGATATCATAAAGAAGGATTTGCTGGATATACAAAAACAAGTTTGGAGTTCTGTGAGGACTGCATATATGGGAAACAAAAGTGAGTAAGGTTTCTCAAGGTGGGACCAAAAAGAAAGAGAGTAAGTTAGATTTGGTGCATTTTTATGTGTGGGACCTGGCTCGGTATCATCTCTTGGGGGTTCAAGTTATTATGTTACTTTTATTAATGATGTAACAAGGAAAGTTTGGGTTTATTGTATTAGAAACAAATCTGATGTATTTGACACCTTTTTAAAATGGAAATCCTTGGTAGAGAATGAAACAAGTCTTAAGCTAAAATTTCTTAGGTCAGATAATGGAGGGGAGTATTGCAGCAATGAATTTGATGATTACTATTCTAAGAATGGAATCCACAGGAAAAATATGGTTCTAGGAACTCTGCAGCAGAATGGGGTGTCATAAAGGATGAACAAAACAATAATGGAATGTGCTAGGAGCACAAGGTTACATGAAATACTACCTCTTTCTTTTTGGGTAGAAGCGGTAAGCACGGTATGTACTTGATAAGCAGAGGACCCTCAAGTGCCTTGGATGGAGGCATACACGAGGAGGTTTGACATGGTAAGAAATTTGATTATTCATTTCTTAGAGTCTTTGGATGTGAGGTGTTTGTCCATATAGAAAAGGATGATAGGACTAGGCTAGAAGCTAAATCAGAAAAATGTACTTTCACTAGTTATGGTGGTGATGACTTTGGATATAGATGTTGGAGTATTAAGGACAAGAAAATAATTGGATCTAGGGATGTGGTCTTTAATGAGAAAGTCATGTATAAGCAGAAATTACAGGAAAATAGGGAAGAATCCAAGAAAGAATATGTAGCGGTAGAGGATCTTCCGGATGGGAAAGTGACACATGAATTAGTTTAGGAACCTCCTCAACAGGAACCCCAAACTCCTATATTGAGGAGGTATTCTAGGGTAAGAAACAGAGCACTGAATTTTTATCCTTCTCTTTATTATTTATTACTCATTGATAGTGGAGAGCCAAAGAGCTTTGATGAAGCAATACAGGTAGATGCCAGGAAGAAGTGGGAGTAAGCCATGGATGAGGAGCATCAAGATCTCATGGAGAACTAGACATGGGATTTGGTAAAGCTACCCAAAGGTAAAGGAGCATTCTTGAACAAGTTTTTGTTTATATTGAAAGAGGAATAATGAGGAAAGAAAAGATAAAGGGCCGGTTGGTGGTCAAGGGTTTGAATAGAAAAAGGTATAGATTTTGATGATATTTTTTTCTGCTATAGTAAAAATGACCTCTATTAGAACTGTTCTAGGAATATTTGCAGGAGAAGACTTACACTTAGAACAACTTGATGTAAAGACTACATCTCTCCTTGGTGATTTTGAGGAGGAACTATATATGTAGTAGCTTGAGAGGGCTATGAGGTCAAAGGTAAAGAGGAGATGGTGTGTAAACTAAAGAAGAGCTCGTATGGCTTGAAACAAGCTCGCGTCAATGATATAAGAAATTTGATAGCTTCATGATCGAGCAAGGTTATATTAGATGTCATTCTAACCATTGTGTGTATTATCCTTTGTTTGTATGTGGATGGTATGTTGGTTGCATGTAAAAACTTGCGGGAAATAAAAGTACTCAAGAAGTAGCTAATTGAATCCTTTGTTATGAAGGATTTAGGGGCATCCAAACAAATCTTTGGTATGAGAATATCTTGGGATAGGAAGGAATGGAAGCTGAATTTATCTCGGGGAAGAGTACATTAAGAAGTTCTTGGAGAGGTTTAATATGTAGGACGCTAAACCGGTTGGGACTCCTTTGGCAAGCCATTTCAAGTTATCAAAGGAACAGTGTACTAAGATAAAGCAGGAGAGAAACCAAATGTCCAAGGTACCTTACTCATCATCGGTTGGCGAGTTTGATGTATGCCATGGTGTGCACTAGGCCTGATATTGCTCATGAAGTAGGAGCGGTGTCAAGTATATTTATGAGTGATCCCAGTAGAGATCACTAGAAGGCATTAAAGTGGATCCTTTAGTATTTAAGAGGGACCATGGGGACAGGTTTTGTGCTCTGATGGATCAAATGCCAATTTTTATGGTTATGTACATTGAGATATTACTAGAGATGTAGACAGTAGGAGGAGCACAACGAGGTTATGTTTACACTTTGTAGGTGGAACAACAATAAGTGGATTTCACGACTATAGAAGTTGGTGGCTTTTCAACCAAGGACGTTGAGTATGTTACTACCACATAGGAAAGCAAGGAAATTATTTTGTTACAACAATTACTTAAGGAGTTGGGGAATAAGAAAGAGGAAGGAAAGTTTCATAGTGATAGTCAGAGTGCTATATACCTAGCTAAGAACTTTGTTTTCCACTCTAGGATGAACCATATATAGTTAAGGTACCATTTCATCAGGACAACTTTGGAGGAAGAGAATTTGAAGCTGGAGAAGATTCATACCAGTCAAAATCCTATAGACATGATGACCAAGGTGGTCACAAGGGAAAAACTAAAGCTATTTTCAGCTTTGGTTGGTATTCACAGAAACAAGTGAAGGGTTGAGAAGGTTGCTCGGAGGAAAACTAGTCTCCAAGTGGCGATTGCTACATTGTGGAGCCTGTTTTCATGTGAGAAAGTGTTCAAGAGCTGTACACCAAGAGTAATATACACTTTCCACATTGTATTTCCTTAAAATGTGTCCGATATATTGGGAAACATGGTTTTCTCATATGGGCGGGTTTTTGACCCATAGGTTTATGGGAAAGTTTTAGCCCATGGTTTTGATACCACAATTTTGTAAAGCTGCTTTGAAGCAGAGTTGTCTATTTATATGGTTTTGTGCATTTGGTAGATACAAGGTAACATTATAGATGTGTTTTAAATTCGAGTGTGAATTTCAGTAGAGTTTCTTGAGCATAGCTCCAAATAGATCTGGGTATTGTATTGAGAGAGTGGTGGCTTGTAATAAATTTGAGCAAGTGATTCTTGGGGACGTAGCCCAAATTGGGTGAACCATGTTAAATAATGTCTCTTTGTCTTTGTGTTATTTTATTTTACAATTTTGTTTGAGATCTCGTAATATTTTATGCATATGAGTTTCTAGTGTTGCGATTCTATGACGAATTATTCTCGCATATTTTATCCCTTATTTCCTAACAGATTCTAATGGATTTGGTCAGAAATTTTTGGATCTTCACAAGTTCCAAAAAAAGAAATATTAAGGAAGGGATTCATTTCTCCATATCTATTAGAATATAAACTTTCTCTTTTTTGTTATCAAGGCCAGAATGTCAAGCATTTAAATGTAAGAAGAGATTAAGAATACAATGCCTCCTAGGTTGAGTTTTGATTATCATTGCATTCTAAAATCTTGTGGAACATTACAGCTCCATGTTCTAAACATTGAAGGAATATGATATGATTTTAGACATGAATTTGTAATTACGAGGAAATATAACATAAAATTAAGCTTGAACAAGATAGTAAGTCTAAATCTTGCTAATATTCCCAAAGATGCGATTGATGATGGAAATGTCTTTGATTATATGCATATGCACAATAGGATATGAAAAAAATATATGGAAACAACCATGGATAATCTCTTCAAGAATCTTAAGGAAACTAAAGGTTCAATGTGAGTTGAAGGAAAACGTAGAACAATTGACTATTTTTTTCTCAAACTCCTCAAACCCACTCGAGATCTAGATTCCTTCCCCTACTCAAATCATTTTTTATTTCTCATCATTTCCCAAAAATGATATGATTAGAAATAAGTGTAGGCAGTGGGAAAATGGATAATTAAATATTTTTGGATACTTACATGATGACACCGAGAAAGTGAGGATGGACATAGAAAAATTTAAAAACTAACTCATGGAAGAGTATGGAAATTGAGAGTTTACATTGGAAGTTCTAAGCAAGCTTGAGAAAGTTAGTTCGATTTCTTTCTTAGAGAATGAATCGTGAATGACAAGGATAAGCATATTGAGTTTTGTAAATCCATTGACAACCGAGTCTAGAATATTTAAGAAGTATGTCAAAAGCTTAAAACGGTTAAAGAAGAAGAACTTTGTGTCACCAACGACATTAATGATGAACTAATAAACCTCCTTCAAAATGTCTTAGATGATGAATTAGATATATTACTTGTTGATGAACTCTTTAAAATTTTCAAAGACTTGGTTGAACAATATTCTTCATCTAAAGGTGATTTTGTCTTGGGAGCCACCGATAAGTTTATTTTGTGTGAAATTTTTTTAACGGGCTTGGAATAATTCATCAAGAATTATCAAAAGCTTTCCTGGAAAGATAGGAAATGTGTTTGAGACATCTCATGTTTTGAATTGACACTCCTTTGGACCCGATGTCAAGGAAACAACAGATATGAGCCAAAAGTTCAAGGAATTTTTTCATAAGCATGCAAAAATTGAGGAGGAAAAATATACATCGAGAATAAAATATTTATCATGTCATTTCATTTTTGCATCAAACATGTTAGTTTTTGAGATGTTTCAACATGCTTTTGGATTTGTAAGTTGACTAGGTCATTTTATGAGAACCACTCTAAAATAATTTTAATGTGTATTTTTATTTTAACTATGTAATATAAATTGTTTCCATTTTTTTGTCCTCCCATTGTATATGAATGTATAATGCTTTGGTACATTCTAAAGGGTGGGAAAGTTTTAAGAAAATATTATAGACCTTGGAGATGAAAAGGAGAAAAAAATTGTTTTAAATCTTGATATTGAAGAATATAAGAGATATATATTACAAACTTTGTGTTGTGGTAATATTTTCCTCATTTAAGGTATTGTTCTTATGTTCAATGGATTATATGGTTCTTAAAATTCTATTATCTTATTTATTGTAGCTTAAACACATTATTACTATCTAATATCGTGTCTTAATCTTGATTTATTTTTTCCTAAGAGAAAGAATGTTTCTATCTATTCTTTTCTCACACTTCCAACTTCTTACTATCACTTATTTTCTTCCATTTCCACTCATCTTCCTTTTTATAAATAATAAATCTCATGTGATGAGATCCTAACCCAAAATGGTTAGATTAGTGCAATTACTGAAAATATTCTTTGGTTTGGTTATATTAGTAATAAATTGGGTGCCTCCTCTTTATCTTAGGAGATATTTTGGCTCGTATGTTGTGTTGAACCTCATTTTTTTACCTAAAAAATATCTAACAAATTTTTTTCAGCGTCTTTGCCATGGAAAGCAGACAAGTAAGACTAACTTTATTATATTATAGGTGAATTCATTTTTTTTTCCTATTGTTGCTTTCCAAATTCAAGCTAGAAATAAGCTTTTTTTACTTGTGTTAGCCGAGATAGAGGAGAAGTGGATTCTACATTTGACTTGTTATCGTGACACAAATTTAATCTCAATCCTAAAAGGTGTTCCTTTGGGAATTCAATTATTTCATCACCTATGCGTACGAATAGTGCTACACAACAACAAGATACATTTGAAGCTTGTAGAGCACTATTGTTTAGCGATAATTGATTCTTGCATGTATTTTTTTTTAATAATGGATGTACCACGACCTATGGTGTAATGGGGCCTAGCTATTGGTCCTCTTACATTGGCCCCATTGCTAAATTATTTACCAAAAGTCTCAAGGAAGATCATCTCAAGGTTCAATGATAATGGAAAAAAACACTTGATGAGTATATAAATGCATTTTTGTGGTTTGTAGAGTTATGTGCATAGATCACGGAGATATATCTATTAGAATATTGATTGAGATGCTAAAAAGAACCACTACGAAGTGTTTTTATCATCTACCTAATGCATCTATAAATAATTAGGTGACTATGAAGACAAGGTTTGATGCACGAGATTCAAACTCGTAGAGGATCTGCGCATTACTAACTCATCTCACACTAATGAAGAAATAACCACATGATTCCATGCATTATTTCATGCAAAATTTGAAAAAATTGATCCATAAGATTCCAAAAGGTGTGATCCCTACTCTTGAAAATCAAAAGTTCTTTTTCAATATTGAACTTGAGAATTTAGTTTCTTGTTTAGAAGGTGAAATATTCTTGATTTGGTCCCTACATAATCAATAGAAATAAAATTGAAGATGATCTAATCATGGCTAGCAAGATTAGAATGGAATATTCTAAATATAAGAACTATAGCATATCTTAGAGTGTCGGTGATCCTATGATTATAAGGTTAGCTAATGATTTACTAAACTTAAAGAAGAATATGTTCGAGAATGTACCAATGCTCCTTATCGAGATATTCGAAAAGGAATTTTGATAACAATTGTGCACAGGTAAGTGCATAAAATTGGGGGAAAAAAGTGGACATCAAATCCTGAATTTTACATTAAAAATAGTAAAACCTCAAATTTTCTCTTCCACGGAATTGAACCATCCTGAAACATAAAAAAATGTCACACAAATAGTACCATCGTGTAGGGTAGACTATTAGCTTTGTAGGAATATTGATTTTGAAGTGAATATAATATGATAAATGCCACTTTATAATTTTTTTACTAAGAGTACGTCTTTAAGACACTATTTCCTATGAATGTTGATGTCTACATTTAAGATTCTAACTTTTGTTTCACTTATCAGAATGTGATAAAAGCTATACCATCCCAACCATGGAGAACTTCTATACACATTAAAAAAATTATTTGACTTCAGTATTTTTGATAAAGTTATGGTGGGAAAATGGAAAATTCTTCATTTTCTTTATGTTTTTAGACCACTTTCACAATATATATATATATATATATATATATATATATATATATATATATATAGCTAAAAAATACAAAATAAAATCTATCCCAAGATGAAACAGTGGCATCTAAGTTTTCACCAAAGGAAAAAAATTATCAAGTTTTGGTCATCCAAATCGTAGGCAAATAGACTACAATCTAATAGGATTTTTGGAAAAAAAAACCAAGTCATTGAATTTTGAGTGTTTAATATAGCTAAAATTATGTCTGTTTTTAAAAAAATAGTATTTTAGAAACTAGATTCTAGATGCTATGATTCATTTTTATAAAAGTTTTTCTAATTTATAGTACATACATTGCTAATAATCCCTAAAATTTGAAATTTATCTCGTTATTTGCAAAATGACATCCAATTATGACTCCTTTTCAGCCCCCCAACTTGCTACACTTACCCAACCCTACTAGAGATAGAAATCAATTACCTACCACTCAGCCCAAATTGGCTACGACAACTCCTATTAACATTTTCATAGAAGTATCTTTTGAACAAGAATAATGAAGTGATGAAGATGATGAATCTTGTAAAGCTACCGATTATCGATGAATCATATTATGAATCATCTAGTGAATCAAACATTGGGTACCAGAGTACGAGGAATATGATTGTGAAAATACAAAAAATTATATGAGTAGTCAATCTTTTAGTATTGGTACGGAGTATGAGGAAGACGATTGTGAAAATATAGAAAATGATATGAGTATTCAATATTTCACTATTCTTATGCAATCACAAAATAAAAGGAAAGAAGTGGAGAAACCTATAGAAAAGGAAGATCCAATAGTCATTCCAACTATTACCAAAATTAGGACTTCTTATCCTATTTAACCAAAACAGAAACCTTCGATAAAAAAGAATACCCCCGCCTCTAATCCTTCCTCTTGTACTATTCCTAAGACCATTTCCTTTCCTTCCCAAGATAGTATTAAAGGATCTACACCTTCAATTATCTCATATTACACTACCATTGACATCTTTTATCATGGGAAGAAAACTAAAATTAATATGTCGAGGCTTAATATCTTTAATCCAATCCATAGTAGTTGGAAATATTAGAAAATTTTATTAAGAGTAAAGCTGATTTTTATTCTAATGCTTTGTCTAAATGACTTATTCCTAACCCTCCACATCACTCATCTCAGAATAATATGGCTTCAAATTCTTCCTCTGGGAAAATTAAACCATTTTATTTTCTTTGTTCATCAATGGTTTTGAACTCACCAAATCCATGTTTGATTCCATAGTTTCCAAAAATTTATGCCTGCAAAGGCGTCCCATCCCTGGGAATTTCTCTCAAAATCATTCGAGACGTTGTTACTCCATAGAAATTAACAAGGTCCCACTAATTGGTCAAATCAAAGATGCTTAGTTTCCATTTTTGTGTTTCATGAGAAGAGATCAAGATGACTATCCTTGCTGCATATATTCTAGTTACTTATAGTATCTTGTTAGGTAGAGGATTTTATAGAGATGTAGGAGGAAAACTCCATATGATTTGTGTTTACAATTTTTGCACTTGTGAAAAAATGAGAAACTCGGAACTTTGTTTTTGATGGAAGGAATTGAGGAATGAACCTAACTATGGGGAGGATATATAGTTCAATTGTGTTTTTAGTTAAAGGAATCAACAAGGTAAAATGCAACTATGTGTGTTGTTGTAGAATGCAACAACTCACGTATGTTGTTATGCCATGAGCACCTTCATCAAATATGCACAAAATCTCTAAAGAACCATAACACAAATTTAAGGAAGGAAAAGATAGATGCAAACTTGAGGATATGGACTCCAAAACGGAAAACATATTTTTTGTTTTCATTGCATATGTTCCTTATTTAAGTTACATGTATATTCAATTTGATTATTTCCTATGATTAATTGTTATTATGTATGTTATTGAGTTGTTTAATTCATTATACCATCATTACATATCATAAGAGATGAAAGTAAAAGGAAGTACCCAACTCAATTACAAAATAATATCATTTATTCATCAAGGAAATCCAATTTTTCCCAATCAAGCCGTGGGATGTAGCTTATGATTATTGAAATAAATGGTACATGTGCATGACACTAAAATCAAAAGCGAAGATAGAAAAAACCCATCATTGCCTTGGGTTTTCTTTCATCCTTCGTTGTTTCAGTTCTATCTCCTTCATATTCCTATACATTGGACCTTTTAGTCTATTAACGTTCTGAAAAGAGAAAAGAGAGATACATCAGTTTAGATATCGGGGTTTGAGTCTGTACTCATGTGATATCTAGTTTCGGGAAAATGAACCATTACAAATCAAAAGCATAAGGTACATCAAGTAACATATGCATAATTGATAAAGCAAGATATCTTGTAGATGCATATATGATTCTCATAAATCATGATAAATAGAAACTAAAGTGAAATAAAGTTACTATGAAACATAAGAGAGGACGAAAATCCTAATTATTTTCAAACTATTTTCTTAAGCATGCGCAAGAAAGGTCAGAGAAGATAACAAAATGCATCTTTTAAATTCTATACTATCAAGTATAGATTGCATTTCAATGACAAAATATAATTCAAGGACTACAGAAGAAGATTCATGCATGTCTTTCACAATGATTAAGGTACAAAAGTACAAGTGTCCAAGGCTACTACCATTTAATCAAGAAAGTTGTAGGGTTTGAGTGCTTCATCAAGTAACATAGCAGAGAATGTACAACTGAAGAAATAATCTAGAGTTACAAGTTTCCTTAAAGAGGTCAAGTACAATTGGAATTAAAGCACATAAACAGATTCAAGAGGAAACAAATACTACTTCAATTACCATCATCAATGTTATAGAAGCAATTTTATGTCATGATGTACTTTAAAGTACAATCTCAAATACAAGTTCAAGGCTGAAGATATTGAAATTAAAGCACATGTTAAGATTATAACTTAAGGTACTTATACATTTTTAAGAATAAAAATGATTAACCACTAGTATGTAAGAATGGAGATGCAAATACAAGGTATAAGTGAGTAGCATCAAGAAAAAGAAGAGTAAAATTCTCATAAATGAAAAAGAATAAAAATTTTCCACTATATAATGAAGGGTAAATATAAAATCTCAGAATTAGTGGATGATTCTCCAAAGGATAAAGACATATTCTTATCCTTCAAAGGAAGAATGTATCAAGGATAAAAGGCAAAAATTTCACCAAGCAAGTTTTGAAGAGTTCAAAATAGAGACATCTTTGTATTTTAAATCATGTTCAATGGAAAAATAAAAGACAATCCATTATAGATTCAGAATATAGAACAAAATATAGTCATGAAGCACACATTCCAAAAAAATTGCAATATGATCAAACTTTGCAAGGTAAAAAATATTCTAAGATAAGAACATGTAGAGACTACAAATTTCATAAATCAACAAAGCTGTTATGTGAAAATAATGCATTATAGAATTCAAATCTACAACATCATAGTTAAGTTCAATGTTCATGTTCATCTTGCATCAAGTGTTACAATTATGGTTTCATTTCATAAGACATTAATACCAAAAGAAAAATGATACATAGATTTTTTATCAAGTCAATAAATCTAAGCATAAGACAAAGTGTGAGCATCAAAGACTTAAGGATTGCCATGGTGTTCAAAATTTTAAGGAAATTTTTATTAGTGAAATGAAAAATAAGTGTAGATTGGCTATCTAATGTATAATCCCTAGTATAAGACTTGGAATCAATAAGAAGTAGGAACTATTATTTTCGAACAAATACAAGTTGTATGAAAATCCTGTAAGGGAAGGAACAACCAAAATACCTAAAATGGCATAAATCTCAGCTTCTTTCAAGATAAATTCCAAGCATACCAAATCTCTTCAAAAGCACACAAAGCAGAAATACTGCACCGATTACAAAATTGTTATGATCCATTTTAGGAAAAAATGAGGATGAGCATAGACGACAAATATTTTCAGAGTATTACTAGAATTGTAACATTTTTCATCGGATGAAATATTTCAAGAAATTTCAACAGGTACATGTAGAAGACAAGTACATAAAGCACAAAACATCCCCTCATGTTGATAAAGTTGATCTCAAAAGGAATATCTACACTGAATGATATGTCAAAATTCCTTAACATGATAAAACAAGATCTACTTTTTACAAGTGCTCATTACGGAAATATTCATGCAATGGTAATAATGATTACGAAAAAATCATGCATATATCTTTAGGTATTGATTACTTCAAAGTCAACATAGGCCCTCATGGAAACTAATTCATTGGAATTCAAATTTACAATATGATAATTGATTTGATTTTAAGGCATTTGCACAAAATTAAGATTTATCAATGATGTCTATCAAAATGCTTGTTCATATATCGAATGCATTCAATGTATAAATTTTAAAAGGAAGTTTCCTAAAGCATGAAAAATCAAATGTGAATAAATTTTTCTTCTACATTTACATGTGAGCACAACTTCTATCAAGAAAAGTCAACTAAAATGAATGGAGAAAAATGCATAGCAAATTCACTTCATAGTCTTAGTAAGCCCAACAGTTCATTGAAATAAATATACATATTGGTTTTGAAATAATGAGCTTCTCTCAAGTAATAAGTTGGGTAAGGAAACATAAAAATAAAATCCAAAAATCCCAACAAGTTCCTAGAGGTTCCAAGTGTACCCTTAAGATATTAGAGAAGAAAAATAAAATTATGACAAAGTATATAATGCAAAATCCGGATTTAAGGCTTTAGTGGTTTGAGTCAATCCATGAATAAATCAATGAAATACTACCCACTAGAAAAATGACCCCATTTGAGCCATCCATCTCAAAGAAACCCAATGTTTAAGGTTACAGAGCTTTGAAATCACATTTATCAAAACAAAGGGTGAAGTACAAATAAATAGCTAGAGCTCACAGAACATGGAGGAAATAAATGAAGCCCAAATATGGGTCATGAAAACCCTCAACGCAGCACAAAATGGTGCCTAAGAATCAGGAAGATCATCAACCAATTAATGTGAATCTAGTTTAAAAATTACTGAGAATCATGGATCTTAAAACCCTATTGTTGTAGCCATTTAAACACAAAAGGAATTTTCAGATAGAGCAAGGTTCGAGATCTCGGAAACAATAAAGACAACTAAGAAATTGAAATAGATAACAACATGTAGGTTTTCCAAGATGAAAAGGTAACGTAGAGACTAGTTGGCCTATAATGAGTCTAAAATAAGTCTGAAATAATGAAGGTAGAAAGGGCTAAGACATAATACAATGAAATATGAAATGGAAAAATAATGGCATTCAATCCAAATATAAATTGAACCAAGGATCGAAGGCCTTCCTAAATGGAAATAGAAGAATATTTTTCAAATCTTGAATATATTCTTTAGAAAAACCAGTCAAAGTGGGTTTAGTAGTTAATATGAGAGAGCCTTCATTTATAAATAGTAGTCATGCTCATAAACGAGCTGTAGTGATAAAATAGAAAATGAACAAGCTTCCATATTAAATAAGGGCTATCAAAAGGCTTCATTATATTTTGCAGAGATAATCAAAATAGAGAAAAACTTATTAGAAGGATCAAGTTATTCAAAAACCCTTGAGTTGCAGTGCACTGAATGCAAAGAATGACTTTTCAAGACTCAAAAAAATTGATTGCCATTCAAAGGAATCTTAGAAGAAATGCAAAGAAAACAATGCATGAATTATTTGAAACCAAAACTTTGAGGAATAAATTTTGCAGATTTCAAAGAATGACGAACTAACCTTACCCTTCCTAAAAACAACCAACATATTCGGAGAGATAGAAAGAAGCGAGCTCAAAATTAAAATGGTTGCCATATTATTTTTCCAAACAGAGAGCTCTTATAGAGAAAGATAATAAACAATAACGAATAAAGAACATTAAATATTCGAGCTCAAATAATAGAATAATGGTTTTAACAACTAAATAATATCACAAATATCTCGAAAGGGAAAAAATGGTAAAAATATGCAAGTATTTGAGTCAAAAAGCCCCATAGGCTTAAAAAATGTAAGAAATTGATCTCGAAAGGACATATTCATGGCGGCTTGAGATAATTTTTCCAAGGCTTCACCCTATTTTTTAAACATTGCATAATGAAAATGAGTTGGGTTTGAGTGGTTTTATCTCACTCAACTAATCGCCCTCCAAACCCAACTCTATCAATGAGTTAAGGATCGAACGAACAAGATCTAGATGGTACCAAATCAACCGAATAGCATTGTAAACCAAATTCAACCACCATGCCAACCAGGGTCACAAAATTAACTATTCAATTTGGAACTATACAAGATCAATGGCCCTAATTGAATCATCAAGTTCAATGCTGATCATAATGGAACCCACCTAATCATGGTACATATATCTAAAATCCATATTCACAAGTATCAAGATCAAACAACCACGAGTAAATCATCATAATCAATGCAACCCCGGTGAGGTAACCTAAATGCTCCTAAGTTGGAAATTGATACCAGAGATTTAGAGATATGAAAAATCGGTAACACAGTCAAAACATCCAAATTTCCATGCAAACCACAATTAGCCTCAAAACCATTGCCACCGACATAATGATTGAGGGTTGTGCATCGTGAAGGGGGCCTTTTCCTTATTATTAAACTTTGTATTTTAATACTATAGTGTATGTAAATCAAGTGATTGAAAGGGGCCATATATTAATCATTACATGTCGACTATTCAAACTTTGAAACTATCATTCCAAATCAAAGGAAAGGGAAAAGTAAAATATATTCAATGATTGATCAAAATATCCGTGACTTCAAATCCCTCAACTAAAAGGTGACTAATGTGATTGGATAAAGGTATATGCTAAGTTAATGAAACTGAAAATGTATATGTTAAAGGTCAATAATTATCTTACCTTAACTCAAATCCAAATGAGGGCCTGAACTTAAAATTTGCAAATACTTTACCTTAAATTGCCATATTAACCTCATACAAGGTGCCATCACAAGGAGACAAAAGTTGGGCATGTGCACATGCTACAGGTGGTCCCCATAGTGGGGTGGAGTAATTTTCTAAGTTTTGAAAAGAAGGGAATTATTTTACTTGCACAGAATGTATTTTTAGATGCCTTCACAAAGGACAAAATAGAGATAATCTAAAATACCCTTGTAAGTGAATAAATATGCAAGTGCCGCATCAGAGATTAATTTTGATTATTTAATCAACAACAATAATACCAAGTTACATGCACATTTAAGGAGACTTGAAAAACAAGAAAGAGCTAATATTAGCCAAAAATATTCACCCAAGTGTATTTTTGTAACTAAGGTTATTAATGCCTCATTCTAATCAACATGTCTATTTGTATTCATTTATTTATTCATGATATAGGGGTAAAATTATCATGCATGGGCAAGTAAAAACTGAATTCTATTTTTAGGAGGGGTTGGGTGAATTATTTTTGCTATATATTATGTGCATTGGCAAGGCACAAATGGGGAATTTTTAGACACAAGAGTTTTGAAGCATATTTTTTCAAGTTTTTCCCTTGAATAAGTACCATTTATTGCCTTTCCAATTATTTACATTGGTGGGTATCTTTCCATTAATTATTATGAATATTAACTCCCTAATTAATTATATTACATTGCTACAAATTTGAGGCTTTCTATAAATTCTTAGTTTGTGCATGTTAGCTATTGTGTTTTTGTGATTTATTACCTCAACACACAAGTGTCTTCCTTAGGATCAAACTAAAAACCCATTGGTTCATGCATCTGTAATTTGTTCTCATTTTTATTGTGCATAAACTCAGTCAAATCCCTCAATCAATTTGGTGTATCAACCCATTTCAATTCAGATTACAACAAATTACCCTCAAGACCCCAAAAAATATGTTTACGATACATCAATAAGGAACCGGCCTTGATATTAGAGACTCACCTCAAAAATAGGTATACCTACAGAAGTGAGGTGTTTCCATTGTATCTACAAAATTTAGAGATAAAGAAAGCTTAGAACCCCTATTGTCATCTCTCAACTAAGGTGAACTTCTAAGAGATAAATTTTTTTTGCATGTCCAACGGGACTACGAATCATATCTAGAGTAGATTACAACAACAATTTACAATAAGAGAACATCACATTTGGAGGAACTTAGCTATATAAATCCATTGAAAATCAAAAAGAAATTATTTGGCAACTCGTAAGGCTGATTTCAGACCAGTTTTGCATCATGTTCCATGCCTAAGGTGACTACGAGATCAACGGTAAGAGGTATTCCTCATAATTTTATTTCTTTTCCTTTAAATTCAGCAAGAAGAAGAAGAGTTGGGAATACCTTACCCTACAATAGTCCCATTGTTTTGCAACCATCCTCCCATTTCTTCACATCATGTTAATATTTTTGTTCAAATCCCAAGAATCATGCAAACCACCACCCCATGAAATTTTGATACCTTTACTAATGGAAGTCTTATAGTAATTCCATTCTATCATGACATACCTTCTTCTACCTATAAAGTTTTACCTTCATTTACTAGTGAAAATTAGATTACACCTACTTAGCATATTAAATAAATTGCAACCATTTGTGCGAGTCCATAATATAACTCATGAAGATGTAGCCTTGAGACTCTTAGCTACATCATTTAAAGGAAAATCTTTGTAATGGTATAGAATTTTATTGATAAGGAGTATAGAAACTTGGGATGAATTAGGAGATCAATTACTTAAACAATTTCAAGACAATTATGATCATTTATCTCTCATAAAACAGTTGTCTAAAAACAAGAGAGATCCTCATGAATTTATGGCTAGTTTTAATATCAAATTTGCTAGAACTTGGGAAAGAATTCCATCCAGTGTTAAGCCTCAAGCTGATCATGCATTTCTATACTATCTTAGAGCTTTAAATAGTGACATTTCAGCCATGATATAGTCTATGGGATGAACTACACTCCCAAAAGCTTATGATATCACTATTAGGGATGAAAACAACCTTATTCAAGCTAGAAAATTATCCCCAAGGCCTTCTATGCCTCTATTAGCATATTTGGCTCTTATCCCACATCTTCTTACCATAATAAAGTATGTTGTTGCAACACCATCAAATGACGTATTTAAGGTCTTATAGACTATGGAAAAAAATAAAATCAATTGGGAATAAACTAGCTTCCTAGGCCTTATCGAATACTTAGGTCTTACATGTAAGGGGTCGTGGACCCATGCTTCGAAATTGCCTTGCCAAGCCACGTGGAATAAATTACCAGAGGTCCACAAAAAGATTATAGCTAACTGACCAAAGTGAGAAGCAAAAATATTCGATACAAAATCAGCAAAATAGGCATCCATACCAAGTAAAATCAGAATTATAGGACACCTTATAAGCAAAGGCAATTTGATCCTAAAGCTCCTAGTTCATTTAACACTCTTGTTCAAGTCAACATAGATTCAAAAGAGTGGTGTTTACATTGCATTAAGCCTTATTCAAATGTTAATTTTCTAAATGCATTCTTGAATATAAGTCTTGTTGTACAACCTCAATGAAGTATTATTCATGCCTCAAATGGAGGGTTGGTAATAAGATGCTTAGAGTCGAAATAACCTAAACAAAACTTAGTTAGTTTTGAAGAATAAATTTTATCACGATTACAACTATGTGTCAAGAAATGGCTCAAGATAAAGAAAAACAAAGAAAAGGAACTATTTTACCTACGATTCAAGACACCCCTATAAAATTGAAGGTGGAAAATACCCTGGCGAATATCCCTATATAAGTAAAGAGCCATTTCATTGTAAAGGTGAATTTGATAAAGATTCAAAAAACAAAATTTTCACTGGTTTTTTTCATGGCTCCTTGGCTCAACAACATCGCTTTTATGGTATTAAAGGAGGTGACTATTGACAAGACACATTTTCAAATAAACCCGACATATATTTGGGTCAATGGAACATCAATGGTCTAGACGCGAACACGCGTAACCACGGTGAAAGGTGTGATCACGACACACGACACTGGTTCGTAATGACGCACGACGCCGGCTCCCAATGACGCACGACACTGGCTCGTAATGACGCGCGACATTGTCTCCCATCGTCGCGCGCACATGATGCATCGCTGCTCGTAATGACGCGCTCGTGACGACACGCTCCTACATCACGGCTCATAATCATGACGTCACGTCTCATTTGCGCCCGTGTCTAATGACGCGCGTCATTTGCTCCTACGACGCATGCGTCATCGCTCCTATTGATGCGCATCGGCTATTAGATCTAATGCATTGTCGCGCGCCGCCTAAGACCTTTGACGCGCGACATCGCTTTATTGACGCTGCGACATCGTCCCTAATGACGCGTGCGTCTCGTCTTTCTATTATTGACGCGTCAAAGGTCTTCGCTGACGCGCACAAAGGGAAGTGACGACGCGCGACAATAGGAGGAAGTGACGCGCGTCAGTAGGGGACAGTGTCGCGCGTCACTAGGAGCCAGTGTCGCGCGTCAAAGGTCTTAGCTGACGTGACAATAGTCCTAATGCGCATGACAATCAAGGAGAGAGCGCGTGACACAAGAGGAGCAAGACGCACGTCAATAGGGGCCAGTGACGCCCTATTTAGCTTATAAATACCCTTGTGCCGCTCATTTTCTCATTTTCATTTTCCCGTTCTTGAATTTTTTAAAGTCTAAATCGTTGTCAAAGACGCAATTACAACTATAATGTCGACTTCACATGCTTCCCAATTGCAAGTTCAAGCAAGAAAATCAAGAGAATCCAACTCAATCGATTTCCAAGATCAACTACAGGAATCCCTTATGCCCTCACATCCATACGGCTTTAAAGATGTCTTTAGAATATCAAGATTTGATGGAAGAGTGTGAATTTACAGGGCTCGTTAATATGCCCCATTTCGAAACAGATCCGGATATTTTGAATTACCTTTTGTCATCCTACAATTCAGAGGACGGTATTTTTTATGTGACTCTGAACGATGGCCAAATGTTCCAATTCACTATTGAAGCAAATGACATCCATCGGTTTACGGGCCTTCCTTTCATAAATTTACCAATTGTTACAACCAAGGCAACACTCCTGGAAGAAGACAAGAAATTTCTCGAATCAACGTACGGTTTCCATGTTGATTGTAAGTATAATTCGCATTTTAATTCATATTTTTTATTGTTTTTTATTCTGATACAATTTGTTGTTATAAATTTATAGTAATTTTCACTGTTTCACATTTGCAGCCCATGTCAATAAATCCAGGTGTGGTGTAGATACACAATCAATTGCACACCACTTTCTTGCTGCACTTATTTCATTTTTTCAAGCCAGAATTGTTTTGCAGGGTCGCCAAACAGATATACCAAATTGGGCCATTGCATACATTTGTGCCACTATCTCAAAACGAAAATTCGATTGGTGCACATATCTATCCAAAAAAATAAGAACTGACATAACAAATTCAAAACTCTCAGATAAACCTTTCATTTATTCAACAAACTATCTCCTCGGCTTCTACTATGAGGCAATTTTAAATTTAAAAGATAAACAAATTCCTACTTGCTCTGATGAGGCTTTGATGAAATTCTCAATTCCATTTGAAGAACAACAGGTATAAACTATTTAGTTTGTAATTGTATTTCAATTTTCGACATTACAGTGCATAGTTATTAAAACTTAAATTTTAATGTTTTGCAGAGAAGATATCTTGAAGCCCTTCCCCAAAAAAAGAAGTTATCGAGAGGAAGAGGCCAACAACACGCGGAGGCTTCGGGGGACTCCCAATCTGAAATGGAAGCTCACTCCTCTCCAAACCCTCAACAGTTTGAACTCGTTAAACGCCAGAGAAGTAATACATTCTCATATATTATTTACAAATTCCAAAGTTGCATATTTATTTTTCAATTTAAATTTTAACCAAATGAATTGACAACATTTAATATTGATGAATTACAGGGACTTTGGAACCTTCTTCCCCAACTCACTCCATACAGTCGCATGCATTCATATCTTCTGAACAGCCACTGAGTACAACTCCTACAAGGCCACCCGTAGCACCGAGAAAAACAACCCCTCGACAACAAGGTACAACTTTTCTATAGTACGTTTAATTTCGTAGTTTTGACTTTATGAATTGTTTTAATATTTTTCATTTTTTTCTTGTACTTTTCAGCACATGTCAGTCATGATCAAACCACGGCACCGACACCCACTCAACCATTAATTTTTAAAATGCCAACCAGAGGAACAGTGAAAAAGAACATTGGTAAACGCATGCCTTTTGCTCCGGCCCCTAGTGGGACACTAAACCTTGCCTCCTCGTTTCGAATTCCAACTCTATCACTTGGTGGCTTGCCCAGTGCAATGGGCATATCTGTTTTGAACAATATAAATTTAGATGAAGATTATTTGGGCATTGATAGCAATGACCCAACTGGTTTTTTCGATACCCGCGAGATGATTCAAGGCCAGCAGGTATACTTCAAATTTCAATTTTAATATGCTTTACAATTTTGAATTACATTCTGATTTAAATTTATTTATCTAAATCTTGATTAATTTTTTCAAAAACAGGATCAGCCCACCCAAAGGCAGAAACAAGGAGCAGTTGATCTTGGTGAAAGCCCCCATACTTCTCCAGCAAGATCGTCTGCATCAGATTCAGATAGTGAACAGTTGCCACGTTTTCCTTTGGAGAACTTAATTGGTTATGATTGTCAATCCCATGTCAGTGAGTTTATTATTCCTCATATCCAACAGCTTATAGAATGGGAGAGAAGGGCTAAAGTTCTTATCAATGAGATTATTAGTCGTTATGAAAATTATTGGCAACGGGATAGTTTATACGCTGCAGTCCAGAATCAACCTACGAAGATGGATTCCTTACTTACCCAAGTAAGATGTGGGACTGTCACGTTTAACAACAACTATAAAGACGACATTTTAGATAAGGCACTAAACAAATTGGAAAATATTAGTGCCGAGGCCCAGGCATATTTTAACAAATGGTCCAAGGACAAGGATTTGGTATCAATCGCAAATGCCGAAAGAGATAGAGCGGTTGTAAGTACTATTACATTCAAACAATCATTCTTGTTAATTTGAAATTTTCATTTTTTAGTAATATTTTGAATTGACATTACTCTTTTTGTGCAGTTGAAATATGAAAATTTGAAGAGTCAGGCGAAGGTTTTGCAAGTTCACTTGGAAACAACAAAGAACAGCTTATCCGCAGCAAAAAATTTGAAGCAAAATATTGTTTTGGTTAACAAACAAAACAATACACTAAAGCGGATAATTAAAGAGCATGGTCTCGACCCTGACATATTATTCAAAGCCAAAGCAACTGCTGATCCAAATTTGTTGTCGCATGGAGATGCAACAAATCAAGAAGAAAGAATTTTAAAAAATCTGGACAGTGCTGCAGAAGATCTTATAAGTTCAGGGGTTATTTCTGGTGTTGGGGAAAGAGGTACAGCCACAGTGGAAGAAGCCGTTGGGGAAGAGAGCAGAGTAGAATTGTATAAAGAAAAAGAGGGTTTTGAAAATTAGAAACTTTTATTATTGAGGAAACTTTAAATATTGAATTTGAAAACTTCTACTATTGAGTATGTACTATGGTATTTGAATTTAATTATATGGATTTATATAAAGTCTTTAATTTTAATTGCATTAGATGGTGATTATCATGAATTATATGTATGTTTCTTGTTTACTTGCATTGTCATGAATTGTATGTGGACGTAGATGATGAATGATGATAATTGATAATTAATGATAGATGATGATGAAAGACGATGATCAATTTAATGTGTATAATGTAAAATGTAGTGCCTAAATATCTTGTGGGACTTTAATTATCTTGAAAATTATGTTTTTGGGAAAAAATAGCAACTAAGATTTGAAACAGATCTTTAGGATTTCTCCTTAATAGACTTATGGTGTAGGAAAATTCTATTTTAAAGAGATTCACCTCTATATAAGTGCATAATCTCTCATTAGAGAGGTTGTTTGACATCCAAAATAGTCAAGACCATTTGTCAGAAAATAACGTTTTGCTGGAAACAATCATTGATGTGGAGGCTAGATTAGCCAATTATGAAATAGTTAAATTCCAGGCCATAAGAATTAGAGCTTGGGAAATAATCAAGACCATGGTTTAAAAGATATGGTTTTGTTATCATGGATATTGTTTTGTGTAGAGTAGATTGACAAGTTGCTGTAAATAGTCAAGGTTATGGAGGCTAGATTAACCAAAGTTGGAATAACCATGTGATTAAAAGATAGGTCAAGCTCGATATAGAACTTTGAAGTTTAATGTAAAACATATAAGGTTTTTATCATGAAGATTAGTCTGTATAGATCAAGTTCATAGGTTGAAGAATCCTATCATTTTTTTATATTTGATAAGGGTGAAGAATAATTGTGGATTAGAACTGGGAGGCTATAAGTTGGAATAATTTTGAGTGTGTAAGAAAATATTGAAGGTTGTAAACTAGATCATAGTAAACTATGTGTGTAAGTATTTATGTAGAGCCTTGAAGAAGGCACACTACATTTGCAGGATAGTTTGAAGTTAATAGAATTATCAATGTTCTAGTCAGTTTTATTACTAGAAAGGATTTTTATTAGATAAAGACTCTGTCAAGTTCCCTTGCGCATTTCATTCTTCCATTTAGATCTAATTTTTTTCTTTGGTTTAGTTTATTACATTCATGATTTCTAAAAATCCCAATATGTAGTATCAAATTAATGCTTTCTCGGTGAACAAATTCAAGCATTTTGATTTAAATAGTTGTGATTAGTGTAGATTTGGGTGGTAGACTATAGGATATGGAAGATAGCATTAGAATTGAGTTTGAATAACTTCGTGTTAGAGGATGATCATTATAAGTCTAAAAATAGATCTATTTCTTCATGGAGAAATCTGAAGAAGTGATGGATCTATGACAAAGCAGGGAATTTTAGGAAGAGTGTCAGGACTTATATTTATAATAGTATAATGTATTGTTTAATAGTTTATCCCGCAGTTAAAAAAATATATCAAAGGATTTTGCACATATAAAAAATAAATTAAATATAATTCTAAGAAATCAAGAAAGAATCATCACTGGTAAGAAATTAAACATAATTGCAAATATGATAGGGTTTAGCTTACCTCTTGCGTATTAGATTGTTGTGAAATCATCAAGGGTAACGTGCTAGATCTTTGTTTTACCTGACATTGTAGATAGAGGGGTGAGTTGCCTGACATTGTCAGTCCTGAGAAGTGCCAGCAACATCTTTAAATATATAGACCAACAATATCTTTAAATAAATGATAACAAGAGCTGAAAAAATGTAAAGTAACAAACAATAAGATTATGTTGAAGAAGATACCTATTTAAAATTGAAATCATCCCCGGTAATGTGCTAGATCTTTGTCTTAAAAAAATTCAACACAAAAATGGATTAGTAGATAGATGGGTGAGTTGCCTGACATTGTCAGTCCCGAGAAGTAACAGCTTCCTCGGACGGATGTCAACCCACGTTTTCAAAAAATAAAATATTGTATTTAACTAAATGTAAATACATAGACATCTTTAATGATAACCAGAGCTGAAAAAAATGAATAGTAACAAACAATAAGATTAAGGGGAAAAAGATACCTCCTTAAAGTTGAAATCATCACTGCCACTGGTAATGAGCTATATCTGTGTTTCAAAAAAACCCAACACGAGAAATGGATTAGTAGATAGATGGGTGAATTGCCTGACATTTTTAGTATATAGACCTGTAACATCTTTAATGAAAACCAGAGCTGAAAAAATGAATAGTAATAAACAATAAGATTAAGGGGAAAAAGATACCTGCTTAAAGTTGAAATCATCACTGCCACTGGTAATGAGCTAGATCTGTGTTTTAAAAAAACCCAACACGAGAAATGGATTAGTAGATAGATGGGTGAATTGCCTGACATTTTTAGTATATAGACCTGTAACATCTTTAGGAAAACCCATGGTTAACCAAAACATGAAATGTGTATAGGAGTGTCTTTTAGTGCTTCATGCCAAATTTAATCAGATTTTGAAATGAGTATTTAAACTTATTCAAGTTTTTATAAAACTGGATCGCTTAGAAATGCAAACTAAACAACCTGTCTTCTTAGCATCCAAGAAAAAATACAGTGCCTTCTTCAGATAAATCATAGAAGTTAATTTTGTATAGGATTCACATCTTGAGATATTGTAAAATGTTTTGGGGAAAATGGATCAGTATCAAAATATGTTGTATAGGATTCACATCTTGAGATTCTCTCTTCAGGACTGCTTCTTGGAGTGGTTGAATTAAAATATGTCTCTTTTTTTTCAAATTTTTAAGGTGGTGCATATGATCATAGCTCAATAAGGTTGTTTACATATCATATTAGTTACAAGAATGAACTTGAAATCTTTGATCCTTTAGTAGATTCATCTCATCCTATGTAAGGATATTCAGGCACAAGTATGAGGTTTGAAAGATACAATAAGGGTAAAGTGATCAAAATTGTTGTGTGTAACGGAAAGTTGTTTTTACTTTCTTCTAATTATCATTGTTGAGCTGATGAAATACTTGGTTGACCCTTGCAATGAGTATCAAAGTATAAAATTCCTGCTACCACCTTGTTTTGTTTTCCTTTGCTGAAGATACAATGTTCAAGTGTATGTTTGAAGACAATTTTCTTGAAGCTCCCCCATTTCTATGCCTTGAATTGATTAATCATGATCTTCTTGAAGTACAATTGATAAAATGAAGTGTCTCAAATATTGAAATTTTTTTTACAGCTCAACATAAAGTTCTCTGTGCAAGGTTGGATCATCTTAAAAAGGTAACATTGTGTAAATTTTGTCAAGAGTGCCTTACTGGTACCTCATCTCAAACTCAGTCTTAGCATATATCATGAAGTTTCTTTTTGAACTTATCAAACAAGACCCTATCATCATCAAGTACACACCAAACACTATTTGTTTCTTTGGTCTGGGGATAAATTTGAAGGCTTCATCTCAATTGGCTGCATTGCAAACATGAAGGGAATTTCCTCTAGTGCAAAAGAGGTGAAAACTTCGAATTCCATTAAATTTTGGATAAGAAATCAATTATTTGGTAGTCTCAAGGCTTCTCTGTGCATAAAGAGATCCATCTAGTCACTCATCACTCCTGACGCGCGTCAATGGAACGTCAATGGTCTTGACCGACGCGACATCGACATCGCGCTTACGCGCGCATCACGCGCATCACCGACGCGCATCACCGACACCTTTGACGCGCCATCGGCTCTTTTTTTGACGCGCGTCATCGGCTCTTTTGACGACGCACGCATCATCGCCTCTTTTGACGACGCACGCACGTCCCGGCTCCTTCGACACGCGTCACTCGCTCCTATGACGCGCGTCATCGACTCTATTGACGCGCGCATCGCGCTCTATTGACGCGCGCATCGCCGACTCCTACGACGCACGCGTCGCGACTCCATTGACGCGCGCCGCGGATCTTATTCGACGACGCGTCGCTTGCTCTTATTGATGCGTCGTCGGATCCAATTGACGCGCGTCAGCTAGGACTATTGACTATTCGCGCGCGCTAGCTAGACCTTTGACGCTGCGTCAAGTGAAGCCATTGACGCCCGATTTAGCCTATAAATACCCTTCAACCGGTCATTTTCTCATTTTCACCTTCCAGCTCTTGAATTTTTGCAGGTCTCAATGCTTCCCAACTGCAAGTTCAGTAACAAAAATCAAGAGAATCCAATTCAATCGATGTCCCTTATGCCCTCACATCCATACTATTTTAAAGATGTCTTCAGAATATAAAGATTTAATGGATGCGTGTGAATTTATACAGGCTCGTTAATATGCCCCATTTCGAAACAGATCCGGATATTTTGAATTACTTTCTGTCATCCTACAATTCAGAGGATGGCATTTTTTATGTGACTCTGAACGATGGCCGAATTTTTCAATTCAGTATCGAAGCAAATGACATCCATCGGTTTACGGGCCTTCCGTTCAAAAATTTACCAATTGTTACAACCAAGGCAACACTCGTGGAAGAAAAGAATTTTCTCGAATCAACGTTCGGTTTCCATGTTGATTGTAAGTATAATTCATTTTAATTCATATTTGTTATTTTTTATTTTGATACAATTTGTTGTTATAAATTTATAGTAATTTTCACTGTTTCGCATTTGCAGCCCATGTCAATAAATAAAGGCGTGGTGTCTAAGATGTAGCATTTCTGAGTACATGTAATTTTTGCAATGCTAGTGTCTAAGATGAGCTTTGTAACTTTGTTTGACCTGATGAGTGCAGTGGAAAAGTTTAAACAAAAAAAAGATCTTAAGAAAACTGATGGAACCAAGAAGGGGAAATTAATTGATGTTCCCAAACTTGATGATGCAAATCAAGCAGGGGGAAGAATTCTGATCAATGTACTTTAATATTAACGGAGGGTGACTCAGCCAAGGCTCTTGCTGTAAGTGTTTGTGCCTTGAATCAGGGAAATGTGAATACTGAATTTGGTAGTATTGTGACATGTTTCGACATCACTTTCCAATTTAATTTTTTGTTATTTTAGTTATCTTTATCCTATCAGGTGGCAGGAATATCTATTGTTGGTCAATATTATTATGGCGTGTTTCCTCTCAGAGGTAAGCTGCTCAATGTCAGGGAAGCTACCACTCACCAACAAATGGAGAATAAAGAGATAGTAAATATAAAAAAAATCCTTGGTCTACAGGAAGATAAAATATATGACAACATTAAATCTTTAAGATATGGCCATCTGATGATAATGACAGACCAGGTACATGATCTTTGTATAGCGCTGTTTAGTTTCTGCTTAATTCTGACACATCCTTTCTAGTGAGATCCTTTTTGACTTGTCCTTTGTCTCTTAAAGGACCATGATGGTTCCCACATCAAAGGATTGCTGATCAATTTCATACACCATACCTGGCCATCACTGCTTAAAATTCCTTCATTTGTTGTGGAATTTATCACTCCTATTGTCAGGGTAAATGTTCCCCCTGTATATTTGGTTGAGTGTATTGAGACTCTTTATATTTGTTTTTAAGCCTCCAGATGTTATGTATCTCCATGTCTAATTTTGGCACATGTTGATGTAGGCAACTCACAAAAATGGAAATGTGTTATCTTTTTACACAATTCCTGAGTATGAAGCTTGGAGAGAATCATTGAGTGGATCGATAACTGGCTGGACCATATAGTACTACAAAGTAATGCTAGTTTGTTTTCTCTTTATATGTTTTCAAGTTCTGGTTTTGTTCACTTGCTGATTAGGTATCACTTGTTGCTTGGACCATACAGGGTTTTGGCACAAGTACTTCTAAAGAGGGCAAGGAGTATTTCATAGATCTGGACAAGCACAAAAAATATTTTGTGTGGGTTGATGAGAAAGATGGAGATGCTTCCTCATATCAATCAGCTTATAGAATGGGAGAGAAGGGCTAAGGTTCTTATCAATGAGATTATTAGTCGTTATGAAAATTATTGGCAACGGGATAGTTTATACGCTGCAGCTGATCCAAATTTGTTGTCGCATGGAGATTTCTGGTTTTGGGGAAAGAGGTACAGCCACAGTGGAAGAAGCCGTTGGGGAAGAGTGCAGAGGAGTAGAATTGGATAAAGAAAGAGAGGGTTTTGAAAACTAGAAACTTTTATTATTGAGGAAACTTTAAATATTGAATTTGAAAACTTCTACTATTGAGTATGTACTATGGTTTTTGAATTTAATTATATGGATTTATATACAATCTTTAATTTTAATTGCATTAGATGGTGATTATCATGAATTATATGTATGTTTCTTGTTTACTTGCATTGTCATGAATTGTATGTGGACGTAGATGATGAATGATGATAATTGATAATTAATGATAGATGATGATGAAAGACGATGATCAATTTAATGTGGACGTAGATTTATCATCAAGCACAGTAATTCTTCTTCTCTAGACTTTTGAACTTGTTTTAAGATAATTATTCTCTACACTTGTAACGATATGATCATAATGTCATTAGAATGGATATAGATGATAAATAAATGGAATGTGTTATAATGGATATAGATGACATTAATTAATGGATATAGATGACATTAGAACGAATAGAATTGTAATGATATGATTATGAATTATTTTAAAAAATGAAATTGTTTTAATAAATTTAAAATTAGATAAATAATTGTGTTAATAATAATTGTAGTGTCAGGACTCAGGATATGATAATGATATGGTGATGATATGATATATATGGATGATGAGGAATTTTATGTGGACTTATATTTAAAATCGTATAATGTATTGTTTATCCCGAATTTTATGTGAATTTTATGAGGAATTTTATGTGGACTTATATTTAAAAATAAATTAAATATAATTCTGAGAAATCAAGAAAGAATCATCACTGGTAAGAAATTAAACATAATTGCAAATATGCTAGGGTTTAGCTTACCTCTTGCGTATTAGATTGCTGTGAAATCATCAAGGGTAACGTGCTAGATCTTTGTTTTACATGACATTGTAGATAGAGGGGTGAGTTGCCTGACATTGTCAGTCCTGACTCCTGAGAAGTGCCAGCAACATCTTTAAATATATAGACCAACAATATCTTTAAATAAATGTAAATATATAGAATTAGACCTGTAACGTCTTTAATGATAACAAGAGCTGAAAAAATGTAAAGTAACAAACAATAAGATTATGTTGAAGAAGATACCTATTTAAAATTGAAATCATCACCGGTAATGTGCTAGATCTTTGTCTTAAAAAAATTCAACACAAAAAATGGATTAGTAGATAGATGGGTGAGTTCACCGACATTGCAAAAAATTCAACCGAGAAGTAGATAGAATCCGAACTTCCGAGAAGTGACGGATGTCAACCCACGTTTTCAAAAAATAAAAATATTGTATTTAACTAAATGTAAATACATACACCTGTAACATCTTTAATGATAACCAGAGCTGAAAAAAATGAATAGTAACAAACAATAAGATTAAGGGGAAAAAGATACCTCCTTAAAGTTGAAATCATCATCGCATCGGTAATGAGCTAGATCTGTGTTTTAAAAAAACCCAACACGAGAAATGTATTAGTAGATAGATGGGTGAATTGCCTGACATTTTTAGTATATAGACCTGTAACATCTTTAATGATAAAGATAAAAGATAGATAAAGAAGATACCTATTTAAAGTTGAAACAATCCATTATCAATAGCTTCATCAAAGTCGATGTTGTCTTCTGTAGAATGTGACGAAGAGCCAATTACACTCTCAAGGTTGGGAATATTTGTACTTGTAGCTGTATTATTCACACCTCTTCTTTCGCAAAGGGAATTCCAGTGCGCAATTGCTCTGTCGAACGGAAAGGTTTCGATGGAGTATCGAGAAACATAACACCTCATGCAACTTTCCAGATTTTTATCCAACCTGTTTCTCAGTTTTGATTTTATAAATGACAATGCACTGAAAACCCTTTCATCCTCCACAGACCCCAAAATCATTGTTTGGCATAACTCATATAATCTGAAATATTCACTGATATCTTCTTGTAAAATAGAACTTTGATAGATTCCTCGCCACAGCCTTGTAATAGCACCACTTTCAGAAGGTTGATCTAAATTCTTATATTGGTTCCTCATTGTTGTTGCAAAATTTGTTGACTGAAACTTTAATAAATCGGCATTCAGTATACCTTTGATTTCCACACCCTTGAGCTCTGACGTCTTTGTAAATTGTTCCATTATTGTACCCATTGATTTATGGAAATGCTTACTGACAAAGTCTGCACGGCCACCTTCAGTATTCCAAAAATTAGGATTCATCACACCCATGGCTTCCAAAATTTTATCTTTACAGAAACGTTCCCTAATTTCTGATGACAAGGTTTCTGAAATTTTTTTAAGCTTTATTCTTGTTTCAACTATAACAGACTCAAACAAATTACGTGTCACGGGAACATCTTCTCATTCCGATCCTGTAATATCTTGACGTTTTTGCAAAATGTGCACAGGTATTTCCCTCCCATTAACAGTGATGCAGAGGTGATCGTGGATATTAAATCTCAAAAAGGTGTTAGGATTTTTAAGATCTAATAAATCTCTCCAATTTTCAAAAACAGGTGCATCAAAACTATCATTGGAACAGTACAATATATCAAGACTTTGACATACCATTTTCCTCATCCGTATAAAATCCACAATATAGATTAATCTGCCCTGTGCATGCTTCATCAGTGTATTGATCTCCTTTAACATTGGAAGAATACCAACCAATGTAAGCAATGTCTCCAAATCAGTTAAACGGAACAACAAGTCCCTTGCCCTATCAACTTCATGACGGTATTTGTGCATGAAACCAACCAATGAAGGATACTCCTCACGAACTCTGCATGCAGGTTCATACAAAGAGATCCATCTAGTCTCCACATCCTTCAGAAGTTTTTTGCCATCTGTAATTCCAATTGCAAATTTTTGGAACTCGAGAAAACGCTTTGGGCTGCTTGACATATAGGCATGAAGTTCTCTTATAAGGTCTTCTAATTTAGCAACATTTTCGTGGTTGCTTACCATTTTATACGCTAAATTCATTCTGTGAGCCATACAGTGAATTGGTAGCATATATGGGGCCACTGTTGTTTGTAATCTAACACAGAGCCCTGTTCGGTGACCCTGCATGATAGATGCACCATCTGCTCCAACGCATACCAACTTCGTAGCAATTTCATAATCAGTCATACCAGCAACATCTTTCAAATGAGAAACAACTATTTTATATAGGTTTTCGGCATTGTAGTTTTCAACCATTTTCATAACACCCAATAGATGAGGTGTCCTTATATGATTTTCTAAAGTATAGATGTGGATACATACCCATGCGGTGTTGTCGACTGTTGTCACTTCATCAATTGAAAGAGAGATAAAGTTTGCTTTTTTTACATTCTCTTTCAAATCTTCCTTCTCTATCATCGAGAGGCATTTTGCCATTTCCCATCCACTACTCTCAGACCAATGAGACTGAGGTACATTCAAGCATTCCGTTAAATTGATACAAAACTTTGAAATCGAGGAAATCGAAATCGCTCTTCCTTTTTTAAGTATTTGAAAAAGAGTAGAGAATTGTATGAATTTTGCATGTAGATTTGTTTCTTTCATCTTACCAATATGCGATGTGATCGTTCCTCCCTTTTCCAACAGATGTCTGTGTTTTTTCTGCTCTGCCTCATATTCCGCTGCGTATCTAACATGCATGCATTCTTTTTCAGTTTTCCACCTATGTGTTTTGATTTTCTGGCCATCCGCCCCCGTTACAGTTAAATATTGTTTTCCACAATGTTTTTCTATAGTGTCCAGCTTCAGTTGCATTTTTTGTTGCTTTCCCAATTTCCACATACATATTGTACATGTACATTCAGATGGGATTTCTTCAGAATTAGATGATTGTACAAGTTCAATAAATGGAAATTTAGCTGCCCAATCAAACTTGTATGTCCTGCCAATGGTCCACATATTCTTGTTCGTTTTCAATGCTTTACTTTTTTGAGTAGAATTTTGAGCAATATCACAATCACCTGGTTTCCTCTTTCTTGGACCGGAGTTTGATTTTGATTTTGTCTTCCATTTTGCTGAGTGTTTGTATCTGTGATATCTAGCTGCACTTCTGGTTGCACCCCAACAGGAACAATATCTTCAAGATCTGGCATATTATCGTAGGTTTCATTTGTTTGACTTTGATACTGTGCAGAATGCATGTCCACCTCAATAATACCTTCCACACAGTCAATATTCTGATTCTTTGTGGTGGCATCTATATGATTGGTATTTACAATATCTGTATCCGCAGAGTTTCCAAAATACTTGAAGAGTGATTTCTGAGATTTCTTACTTACTTTTAGGTTATTCGTATTCTTTGAGCTGGCACCTTCCATTATTCTGAAAAGAGTCTCGCGCATCAAAGAAAAGAACCAAGTAGCTGACTGTCCCTCGAGTGTCCGAGGTCGCGTGTCCAGGCGTCCCCTGTCTCGAGGTCTAGGTCGCGCATCAACACTGTCCCAATATTGTCACGCGTCAACACTTCCTCAAGTCGCGCGTCAACACTTCCTCTGCACACGTCAACACTTCCTCAAGTCGCGTCAACACTTCTTGCCCCAAGTCACGCGTCAACACTCCTCGTCGCGTCGCACACTCTTTTCGCACGTCAAAAGCTCTTCTTGGCGCACAAGCATATGCTCTTGTCACACGCGTCAACAATGCCCTTGTCACGCATCAACACTGCATTTTCACACGCGCCAACAATCACAAAGCAATAAAGTAATGAATGAATCTCTGGTGCTTAAGGGTATGCGAGTTCAAATTTCACAGTATTGGTAATTTGTAAGCTACTTGAGGTATACTACCCGGCGAATCACCTAGGTTTTTATAGGAGATGTTTTCAAATGAAGGTGAAGCCGACCCCCAAAAAAAATATACTATATATTTTAGGCGAACAGGACACCGACCCACTCCGAATAATTCACCTTTTCAAATTTTCCTAAAATGAAATTTTCGCCATATTACGAATATTCACCGCTAAAATTATCAGGAATATGAGGAAATCTATAATTTCTTTTCTGGGTTTTTCTAGATTTCTTGAGATCTAATATGGGTACTTTTTTGTTGCGGCTTAGCTTTTTTAGTTTGTACTGCGCAGAGGTCTTTTTCGTAAAGACATTTATTTTTTGGGTCCACAGATGTTTTGCATGACTATTACTATTTCAAGAAAATATGCAGACTACTATTTTGGGTGGCGAAGGTCACTTTCAACATAGTCCACAAATAGCAATTTTTACTAGAAGAAGCAGTTGGATGTGACTTTCTTGAAAACTAGCGACACACCCCAGATAGTAAGTTGCACTATGTGTTTTTTATGCTCTTTCTATTGGAAATATTTATTTTCAAAATTTCACTATAATTATAAAGTGCCATATTGTAACATGCACTCATTATAAAGTGCCAAAATCCGGGGGGGCTCTTGTTGCATTGTTTGGGGGTCTTGTTGCATTGCTTGGTTCTTGCATTTCTTGTGGTGATTTTTTGAGGATGGCATCCGTATCTATCTCGCATTAGATTATGTTGAGCCACTAACAACACATAATTACCACACATGGAAACCAAGAATGGAAATAATAATTAAGTAGAAAGGATTATGGGATTTAACTTCTTCAGAACAACCAGTGTTCACTAGAGAATATGAGAAATTTCAGTACCAGTGCAAATTTGATGAGTGTATGGGTTTGATAAGAACTTATGTAAGTGATAGTATTTTATTTCATTTGGAAAAGTGTGACTCTCCTTTCAAAATATGGGTTAAATTTGAGGATTTATTTGGTAAGGTGAATCATATGAGAGCCATGCAACTTGAAATTGAGATCACCTCTCTTAATCCTGAATATTTTCCAATAATTATAGACTATCTTACCAAGTTCAAGCATTTGTTGACACAGTTGAAGGGGAGTGGAAGAGATAAGAAAGATGAAGAGTGTGTTAACTTGATTCTATCAAAGTTGAGAGGACCATTCTAAATTTTTCTTCTACCTTTTTCTCTAGCATGGATGCCTTAGGTGATACCTTCAAAATGCCTAACTTAAAAACATTTTGTGAAAGACTTACTAGGAAGAAGCCAAATTATCTCACCTTGAGTCTTCCACCTCTCGAAAGGAATTAGTTGCATCTAATCCTAAGGGAAAGGGAAAACCAAATAGTAAAACCAAATCCACACCTTCTCCATCTCAAAATGCTCCTAAACCCAAAGAAAACAACTCAAAACCCAAGGAGTCTTCTAAATCCAAGAATAAGTCTAGCCGTTCATGCTCTTTTTGTGGGGGTAGTAATCATGAAGAAAATAGGTGTTATAAGTGAATGCAAGCCTTAGAGGATGCAGTCAAGAAACAAAAAAATTATATCTCCACTCCACCTCCTTCTAATCAGCATGGAAAAGCATTTAATGTTGTTGGAAGATCTCAGTCACCACTTGCAGACAATTTGGTTATAGATTCGGGTGCTTCTCATCACATGACTTCTTTCAAGGAGTCTTTTGTTTCTCTAGGTTTGAGTTCTACTTCCAAAATTGAGGTTAGAGATTCTTCCTTTATTTCTATTGAGGGAAAAGGTGATATACAACTTGATGGTGGAAATATCCAAGATGCACTATATGTTCCAACATCATCACTACAAATTTGCTTTATGTATATCAAATTTTTCATTTTGGTCGGGAAAACAATGAATTTTTCACCACATGGGGCAGAAGTAAGAACTTTGTAGGATCCTTATTCACTTATTGCTTGGGGTATTGTTGATAATAGTTCAAGACTATATCACTTTGAGGGTTTTGATGACACTTCTTCTATAGGGACATGATTGGTTTCTTATTTAGATTCAGAGAGTAAGCTTTGGCATGAAATATTTGGACATCTCAATTACAGATATTTGAAGGAGTTGAGCACTCATTGTATGGTAGATGGTATTCCTATAGTTTCTTGTTTTAAGGAAGTTTGTCATGGTTGTGCATTAGGGAAACAACATCAAGATCCTTTTCCTAAGAATTTGTCTAAGAGAGCTTCTTCACCACTTGAGCTTGTGCATAGTGACTTGATGGTTTTTCCTACCCCATCTTTCAATGGAGCTAAGTATGCACTTACATTTATTGATAATTTCTCGAGGCATACTTGGGTTTATTTTCTCAAGCACAAAATTGATGTTTTTCACACTTCAAAGTCTTCAAGGCTTTGGTCGAGAAACAATCTTCTAGTAGCATAAAGAACCTTCGCATTGATAATGGGGGGGAGTACTTCAGCAATGAGTTTTCTAAATTTTTTGTAACTCAAGGCATTATTCACCAACATTTTGTTCCTCATACTCCACAATATAATGGATTAGAATAAAGGAAGAATATAACTTTGAAGGAAATGGGTAAGCTGTATGATGAATTTTAGATATATACCTCCTATTTATTGGGCAGAAGCAGTTAATTGTGCTAACTATATTCAAAATTGCACACCACACAGAGAACTTGAGCATTTGACTCTAGAGGAAGCTTGGTCCAACACTAAGCCAGATGTCTCATTTTTTCAAGTCTTTGGGAGCCATGCTTGGGCCTTTGTGCCAAAAAAGAAAAGGAAAGCTTTGGATAAGAAGAGTAAACCCTTGATCATTGTAGGGTATTGTGAGGACATGAGATCTTATCATCTTTTAGATTTTGATACACATCATGTTCTTTTTCAAACACATGTTTAGTTTGATGAGTGTTTCATTCCTCATGATTCTTCATCTTCTTCCATTCCTTATTCTTCTTCATATCATCTTGAGGATCCTTTCTTTGAGGAGATTAATGAGGAGGTTATAGATGCCATTGATGATCCTATTCCCACTGATGTTGTCACTATGCCTAAGTGGGCTTGTACTACAGTTTATGAGGTAGCACCTTTCATAGAGGATCTTCCACCCACTAGGCATCATCACGCACATTCTACAGGTTCTAGACTTTTGTGTCAGGTAGTTTTTGAGGATCCACAGTCTTTTTCAAAGGCTCATGGGATACCAGAGTGGGATGATGCGATGGTAGCTGAGTATTCTTCTTTGATGAAGAATCATCCTTAGGATTTGGTATCTATTCCTAAAGGAAGAAAGATGGTTAGGTGTAAGTGGGTATACTAAACCAAATATGTAGTTGATGGGTCCATTGACAAGTATAAGGCTCGTCTTGTTGCAAATGGTTTTTTACAAGTCGAAGGTATTGATTACTCTGAGAATTTTGTACCGATTGCAAAGATGGATTATGTATGCCTTGTACTTTCTATCTATGCATCACAGGGGTGGCTCGTATACCAGATGGACATGAATAGTGCCTTCTTACATGGAGATCTACAAGAGGAAATATATATGGAGTAGTCGGCTAGATTTTTTAGGATTCTTTTTTTTTCTCGTTAGCTTCAAGGTCTCTATATGGTCTCAAACAAGCCCCTCGGGCTTGGTATTAGAAGATGGATTCTTTTCTTCTATCTACTTGGTTTTGTTCGTGACCACTCCAATCATATAGTTTATCTCTCAGCATGTCGGTGAGGATATTGTGATACTTTTCTTGTATGTTGATGATTGTTACTTATTGGCAGCTCTTCTTCCCACATTCAAAGTATTCAAAGGGCTCTTTCTACATAGTTTGACATGATAGATCTTGGGCTATTGCATTATTTCCTTAGTTTGATTTTCTGACAGATTCGAGGATTCATTTGAGTAAGCAAAAGTACACCCATGATCTTCTTAGGTGCTTTGATATGGCTGATTGCAAGCCAAGTCCATCTCCTTTTCAGTCTGGAGTTACTCTTACATCCACATGTACCACACCACTTTGTGATCCCACATTGTATAGGCAGTTGGTTGGGAGTCTCATGTACTTGACACATACTCGCCCTAATATTTCATTTACAGTAGGGCTTGTATCTCGGTTTTCACATTCTCCTCATACTAGTCACTGGCAGGCCACTAAAAGGATTTTTGCTATTTGCATGGCACTTCCCACTTTTCCCTACACTACACTAGGGGCTCTACTTCATTGGTTGTGTATATAGATTTAGATTGGGTAGGTTCTATTGATGACATGCACTCCACTTTTGGCTATCTTTTCTATCTTGGTTCTTCTCCAATTGCTTGGGCATGTAAAAAGCAACATGCTATTGCACTTTTATCTTCGAGAGGCGAGTACAAGGCATAAGTTACTGAGTAAGTCAACAGATTCTTTGGCTTCCGATTATTGTGAGTTTAGATTCCCACAGGATTCACCGACTATACTTTGGTGTGATAACCAAAGTGCAATTCACATTTCTCATAACCCAATTGAGCACCAGCAGACCAAGCATATTGAGATACAAATCCACTTCATTCGTTGGCACATTCAAGATGGAGTTCTTTTCTTGGACTACATTCAGACTCAGCAGCAGGTTGTAGACATATTTACAAAGCCTTTTGTATCACCTCACTACCTTGAGTTGTGTGGAATGCTTGGGGTTTCAGAAGATGTTCTTGGGGGTGTCTGTGAGAACATCTTCCTTCTTCTTCTTCTTCTTTCTCTTTCCTTCTAGCAGGATTCTTTCCTTCTTTTGGTTTGATATTTCTTCATGGATATATTGTACATGAGTACCTCATCAGGCCTAGTTTCCGGGACTCATACTGTGGACATGCCACTTCTATTTTGGCCCCTAGCTTCACTTGAGGGGGGTGTTAGAGTAGGTATTTACCTTAGCTCATGTTCACCTAGGTACATTATTGTATTTATCCTCACCCACTTATGTGTGTGGATATTTCTTTTTATTTATTTAGATATTAGGAGATATTATCTAGTTGTTAAGTATAGTTTTTCCTTGATCTATGGTATTGACTAGTTATTTTCTAGATCTATGGTATTGACTAGATCCTTGATGTCTAGTTCTCTCATAAATCTATAGACTTGACTAGTTCTTTGATGACTAGTTATTTCCATGATTTATGGCTTGATCTACGACCTTGATTGGTTCTTAGATTGTTATTCCTTGCCTATATAAGCAAGACCCATTCTCATTGTATTTCATTGAGTTCCATAATAATATATGATATTTCTTCTCATTTGTTTGCAAAGGTTTATGTAAAGTTATTATGGTGAATTATTTTCATCTTATTGATCGTGATGTTTGATTATCATCTGTGTTCTTGGCTTGGCATGATCTGGTTATTGTTCCTTTTAAAACGACCTTGCATAGGATAAAATAGAAGGGTCGGTTTAGTCATGTGAGATCACATTTGATCCCGAAATTCAAGTTGTGGGTGGGCTCGACAATGGAGAAGCAAGGTCAAAAATGAGGCAAAACAATGTTGAAGTAAATCGAGCTTGAGAGGAAGAAAAATGGAGAAAAGATTGAAGTCTTTAGACTTCACATATGATTCAACTCGAAGCAAAGAAATAGACTTGCATAGGGTGGCAAGTGTCTCTTCGGTGCACTTTTGGTATGGTGCACAAAAGAGGAGACCTCGAATAGTGTACGCCATCCATGTGGTCGAGTCCGAAAAGGAAAAGTTGGTTGTTGAATCAGCTAAGTATAACAGAGCCAGCAGAACCCTCAATGTGTCACTCGATTGAAATTTCAAAGGTAAGATCCAAAGGCAGGTCCCAAACAAGCATAGGCTCTCCATGTGTCTAGGGCCGGAAAATTTACACCAGCTGTTGAAAATTCTAACCGTCAGCAGAAGCCTCCACATGCCTCTTTGGACAAATTCAAAGGTAAGACCCAAAAGGAAGGTCCCTAATGAGCGTGGGCCCTCCACGTAGTCGATTCGAGAAAAGTAGAATAGGTCATTGACAATTCTAATGGCCAGCAAGATCCTCCATGTGTCTCATCGGTGCACCATCAAAGGTAAAGTCCAAAATGGGGTCTCCAAATGAGTGCAAGCTCTCCACGTGTCTAGGAATGGGAAATGTTGCATCGGTCGTTGGAGACTTGAAGCACAAAGAAGAGGAGTGAATTCTCCACGTGTCTTAATGGCGTAACTTCGGGGTAAAATCGAAAGGTAGTTCCTAAATGTGCATTAGCCTTCCACGTGTCTAGGGTCTGATGTAGTTTCTCTACCAAACAGGAGGGACTTAAACAAAAAAGAAAACATAGCAGACCTGCGGACGATGCCAAGTGTCCAATCGGCACAACTTCAAGAGTGAAATAGAAGGGTGAAATTTTAAGACACGCAGGCTTCCACGTGGATCTTGTATGGATAGACTCTTTTAAATATTGTGAGCCCATGTTAAACGCCCGACCTTGACCTTCAGACAACCATATATTTCAACCTGGGAACTTGAATTTTCTCAAGAGAGGACCTTTCGAAAGCTCTCGACGTCGGCTTCTCACCTACCACCATAATGTTTCAGTCCACCATTTTGAGGTTGTCACGCTTCTCACCTACAACCATAATTAAGAATGAGCTTCCTTTCTTTCCCAACAAGGAACATTAATGGAGGCATGGGCTCTGTCAGGGAACCCATCATTGTTGCAGGTGAATTTCAATGCATTTTGGGGTGGTGAGGTAGATGAATTCAATGCAATCTTAGAGTGGTTTAAGCAGGATTCGAATTTTCCCTCTTTCCTTCTCTCATTCTTCTATATATTCTAGAGGGGCATTTTTCTACAAGTTGGTTATTCTTCTCTCCTACCTCCCTCTCTCTTTCTTCCCTAGGTTTGAATGTGGAGTTTAAGCCTCCTCTCTTTGCTTTATAATTTAATTTTCTTTCCTCTTGCCCATTAATAATTTATGTGTGAACTCATGCAACAATAAAATATTTTTGTGATGCATTTTGTCCATCCTTATTTTATTTTCTATTCTTGCCTCTCATTATTGTAGGGTATATTGTGCATGCTTCTGATGTCTATTGCAGGTTTTGAGAGTTGTGTTTAATGGGTTTGAAGTGGTGTTGTGTGAAATTTATCTTTGGTTTGTGATGCATCTTGTCCATCCTCTCCATTGCTCACCTCTCTCCATTTCAGGCATTTGGATTTATGATCAGTGCCCTCCTTTTCTAGTGTATCACCACTTTAGAGTAGGATTTGTTTTCATGAACCCTCTCTCGCTGGTCCCTTAGAAAGTTAGATTAGGATTAGATAGTTTTCCTACATTAGAGTATATTGTTGCAGGTAGTTTAGAAGAAGGAACCAGTCTTCTCTAGAGGGCCATCTCAAATTCACAATTCCCACGCTGACTTGAGAGATGGTCCACCATTGTGCAATCACACTGAGAGTCTCAACCCATCAAGTTTTAGACATTCAGGGGTGCTATGATTTCGCATCAATAGTTTTGGTATGCTCGGTGGGATAGGTTTGAAGCACCTTACCACTTCATTTCATCAAGTTGATGTGTCCTTGGTGAGATTCAACATTTGGAGGCACACAAAAATCACATCTAGCAACTCCATCTGGTCAACAACCCATTCTCTAAGTTACAGTCTTTCCTCCCATCCATTTCTACCCATTCTTCTTTCCAAATCTTCCATCTTCTGCCATTCATAAAGCTTTGCAGTCATGACTTCATTCCCATCTTGGAATTCACACCTACAAGCAGGAAGCAATTAGCCTCGTAATGAGTTTCACAACTCCTCTAGATCATTTCTATGATCAAATGTAGAACCATTATGCTTACCCATATGAGCAAAGTGTCAAATCCGCTTTGGCTATGGTTATTAAGAGCAATGATACACATACAATGGTAATAGTTATATGGAGAGTGTTGACCTCCGGAGAAGAATAAAAGAATGAAGGCCGGCATGGTCCATCAAGGGCTATAGAAGAAATGAGGGCATTCAAAATCAGTTGTGGGGAACTTTTTCCATCAGTCAACCCTATTGCAAGACATTGTATCCCACAATGAAGCTTGATTTCATGATTGAGATACTACCTCGGCTTGCATAATGGGACAGAGGAGATAGAGGCCTATGAAATTCATGTCAAGGACCTTGTCAATGGATAAGCCCTATACTATCATCTAGTCATTTTCTCCCATTCCCAAGCAATATCATCTCAACCTAAGCTTCAGCTTCAAGCTTTCCATTCGCCGCATCTAGTGTTGATTTCCGTTCTCCATCTTCTAGTCTCCCACCCCATCTCAATTCCTTTTCCCTTTTTCCTTCAAAATATAAGTCCCCTCCATAAGAGCCAAAAGCAATACCTTTTCCACCCACCACTCCTCCTACTTACCTAAGCCCATGTTGGGAAGAAACTCAAGAATCTAGTCAAGGGGAGAAGTAAGAAGAAGAGCTAAGAAAAGAAGAAATGATTAGAACCTTGGTGAGCTTTGCTTTTAGATTCAAGATTAATAAAATTCCCTTGATGGTCAAGCCCCTGGAGGAGGCTGAGGTCAAGCCAGAAGTGGTGGAGGCCTTGGTTATAGTAGAAGCGAGGGAAGGAGGAGCTACTCCAAATCCAAAATAAGAGGAGTGCATTCCAGATATGGGGGAGAACCATAAAAATCTAGAGGTTTCAAGCAGAGATCAGGCCATAAAAGAATCTTGAGTTATTCCTCCCACTTCATCCCCTTCAAATTTTAATGTTGAAGAAAATTTTGAGCTTTTAGATTTCATGTTTGAATGTGAGGGAACCAATGGTGAGAAATTTTCAAATCAGGAGGACACCATGGAGGAGGTCAAACACACGCAACAAGAGAATGAGGAGGAAGCCTATCTGTCGACTTGGAGGATTTATTTGATGAGGAGGAGCCCAAGGAGATCACATCATTATTTCTACTATCATCTACCTTCCAAGCACATGAGTCCACTTTGCCATGAAGGATAGCATTCAAGGACAGTAGCCTACACTACTGTAACAACCCTCTGGAACCAAGGTTGGAGGATAATAGTCTTCCATGTTCTTATCAGGAGGAGGAAGGAAAAAGGAAATAGGATGTCACCATCTCTCCCACATCATTCACCCAGAAAGTCTCGTAGGAAGACTCCACTCTTGGAGTTGAATTTCATAACAATGGGAACATCCATTGGATCATATCGTGCCCAATTAGGTACTTGGCTTCAATGGAGCCAAGGGAGAAGCCAAAACCAGTCATGCCCATTTCAGGGCATGAGGATGAGTATCAAAGAACCAAGGGTCACCATCAACACCTCCAAGATTCTAATGTCAATCAACTTGAGGAGGTATTTTTATTGATGTTAATACTTTGGTTATTTGGGTGGTGGATTGGCCTCTTGTCAATTATTCACTCATTATAATAGCCATGTTCAACGCCAAATCATATACATGGCTGACTATTTTGAGAAAGGGAAGCTACTTCTCCCTGCCAGTTGTAGGATTTGTTTGAGTTCCCTTTTCTTCCGGTTAGTGTAGAGTAGGTAGGTTTGTTTTTAGTAACACAAGTGCTTTTACACACCGCACATATTCCACTTGGACCATGTATGATTTTTAGTTTTGTACATAGTGTGTGTCATGGTGTTTTTTTTCTCATGCACGCATATCATTGCGGGTAGCACTTGGCGAGATCAGCCCCGGCCCAATAATGTTTCAAGTGAAAGCTCTAGGTCAATATAATTTTCTACTCTCGTAAATCTCACGTTCAAGATTTCCTAATGAAAAGTAAGAGTGAGATAATGGGGAAGGTTCAAGGTTAGCAGGGTATAATATTCGGGTTCACGATTCAATCACAAAATCAAGATCAAGCTATCATTCTTGACTCAATGCCCAAAGGAATTCCAAGGCTCTTGTTCTCTTCACCTATCAGGCAGTGATCCTACGAGTCACAAAACTATTATCAAATTTCACCCCTCGTAAAAGTGATCAAACAAGACCTTGCATAGGAGAAAATCAAAGGTTCGGTTCGGTCATGCGAGCTCACATTCAATCCCGGAATTCAAGTTATGGGTGGGATCAAAAATGGAGAAGAAAGGTCGAAAATGAGGCCAAACAATGTTAAAGGATATCAGAGCTCAAGAGGAAGAAAAATGGAGAAAATCTTGAAGTTTTCGGACTTCACATAAGATTCAACTTGAATAAAAGCAACATACTCATGGAGGGTGCCACGTGTCTCTTCGGTGCACTTTTGTCATGGTACATAAAATCGGAGAGCTAAAATGTGCACAAGTCCTCCACATGGTCGAGTATGAAAAGGCAGATCCATCCATTGAATCGGATAAGTATAACAGAGCCAATGTGAAGCCTCCACATGTCATATCAATGAAATTTCAAAGGTAAGATCTTAATGTAGGTCCCAAACAAGCATAGGCTCTCCATGTGTCTAGGGCCTGGAAAAATTGTAGCTGCTATTAAAAATTCCAACCATTAATGGAAACCTCCATGTACCTCTTCGGTGAAACTTCAAAGTAAGACCCATAAGGAAGCTCCCTAACAAGCACGGTCCCTCCATGTGGTCAAAGTCTAAGAAAAGTAGAATCTGGTTGTTGAAAATTCTAAGGGCCAGCGGAACCCTCCACTTTTCTCATCAAGCACACCTTCAAAGGTAAAGTCTAAAATGGGGTCTCAAAATGAGTGCATGCTCTTGACATGTCTAGGACCCAAAAAAAGTTGCACCTTCCATCATTGTAGGCTTGAAGCAAAGAAACAGAGCCAATAAAATTCTCCACGTGTCTCAACAAAGACAACTTCATTTGTAGAATCAAAAGACAGTTCCCAAATGTGTGTTATCCCTCAATGTGTCTAGGGTTCGACATTGTTCCTCCACCAAACAAAAGAGGGACTTAGCCAAAACAAAACAAAACAGAGTAGGCCCATAGACGATGCATAGTGTCCAATCGATGCAAATTCAAGAGTGAAAGGGAGGGATGAAATCTTAAGATGCGTAGGGATGCCATGTTAATATTGCATTGATAAACTCTTTTAAATATTGTGAGCTGTGTTAAACACCTAACCACGACCTTTAGACAACCAAATATTTCAACCTGGGAACTAGATTTTCTCAAGAGAGGACCTTTTGGAAAGTTCTCGACGTCAAGTTTTCACTTTGTTAAGAAATAAGGGATAAAATATGTGGAATAATCCTCATAGAATCATAATAGTAGAAACTAATATGTTGAAAATATTATATATCTCAAATAAAAGTGTAGAATAAAATAACACAACACAAAGAAATAGTATTTAACTTGGTTCACCCAATTTGGGCTACATCCACCAAGAATCACTTCCTCGAATTTTATTACAAGCCACTACTCTCTTAATATAATACCAGATCTGTTTGGAGCTATGCTCAACAAACTCTACAAAATTCACACCCAAATTCAAAGCACATCTGTAATGTTTACATTGTATCTACCATATGCACAAAACCATATAAATGGACAACTACTTAAGCAATTTTACAAAACTATGGGTATCAAAACCTTGGGCTAAAACCATCCCATAAACCTATGGGTCAAAAACATGCCCATATGAGAAAATCACATTTCCCGATATATCGGGGAAGTTTTAAGGCCCAAAAAAATTTGGGGTTGCGCCCAATTCCTTTTTCCGTGGGCTACCGCACCTGACCCCCACTCGAGGCCTACCCGTCCCCGAAACCCAACGAGACAACTATGTAAATTGTATAGTACTCTTAGTGTAAAATTTTCAATACTTTCTCACATGAAAAAATGCTTCACAACCTAACAATCTCCCACTTGGAGACTAGTTTTCCTCCGAGAAAGCTGCTCAACCCTTCACTAGTTTCGTGAAGACCAACGAAAGTTGGACACAACTTTATTTTTTCACTTGTGACCACCTTGGTCATCATGTCTGCAAGATTCCAATTGGTATAAATCTTCTCCAACTTCAACTTCTCTTCCTCCAAAGCTTTCTGATGAAATGGTACCTTAACTATATATGCTTCATCCTAGAGTGGAAAGCAAAGTTCTTAGCTAGGTGTATAACACTCTGACTATCACTATGTAACTTTCCTTCCTCCTACTTATGCCCCAACTCCTCAAGTAATTGCTGTAACCAAATCATTTCCTTTCTTGCCTCTATGGCAGAAACATACTCAGCCTCCATGGTTGACAAAGCCACCAACTTCTGTAGTCATGAAATCTAGCTTATTATTGTCCCACCTACAGTGTAAACATAACCTATTGTGCTCCTCCTATTGTCTACATCTCCAGCCATATCTTGAATCTACATAACCACACAAAGTGGTGTTTGATTCATCGTAGCACAAAAATGTCCCCATGGTCCCTCTCAAATATCGAAGGATCCACTTTACTGTCTTCCAAGAATCTCTACCGGATCACTCATAAACCTACTCATGGCTCCCATTGCATGGGAAATATCGGCCCTGCTACACAACATGGCATACAAATCAAACTTCCAACCACTGATGAGTAAGGTACCTTGGACATCTAGTTTCTCTCCCGCTCTGTCTTGGGACACTTTTCCATTGATAACTTGAAATGGCTCACAAAGGAGTCCTAACCGGTTTATCATCCTACATATTAAACCTCGCCAAGACCTTCTTAATGTACTCTTCCGAGATAAACTCATCTTCCATTCCTTCCTATCCCGATATATCCTCATACTAAGGATATTTTTGGGTACACTCAAATCCTTCATAGAAAAGGATTCACTTAGTTGCTTCTTGAGTACTTTTATTTCCCGCATTTTTTACCTGCAATCAACATGTCATCCACATACAGACAAAGGAGAATATAATTTCCATCCTCAAATTTATTTGTATACACACAATGGTTAGAATGACATCTAATATAACCTTACTCCATCATGAAGCTATCAAATTTCTTATACCATTGACATGGAGCTTGTTTCAAGCCATACAATCTCTTCTTAGGTTTGCACACCATCTCCTCTTTACCTTTGACCTCATATGCCTCTCATTATTGCATATATAGTTCCTCCTCTAAATCACCATGGAGAAATGTAGTCTTTACATCAAGTTTTCAAACCGCAAGTCTTCTACTACAATTATTCCAAGAACAATTCTAATAGAAGTTTTTTTACTACGGAAAAAAATATCATCAAAATCTTTACCTTTTTTCTGTGCAAACCCCTTAACCACCAACTGGGCCTTGTATCTTTTCTTTCCTCCTTCCTCTTTGACTCTGAACACCCACTTGTTTTGTAATGATATTTTTCCTTCGGGTAGCTTCACCAAATCCCGTGTCTAGTTCTACATGAGAGTCTCGATGCTCCTCATCCATGGATTGCTCCCACTTCTTCCCGGAATCTACCCGCATTGCTTCATCAAAGATATCTAGCTCTCCACTATCAATGAGTAATAAATAATAAAGAGAATGATAAAAACGTTTAGGTTCTCTTCGATCCTAGAAAACCTCCTCAATATAGGAGTTTGGGGTTCTTTATTGAGGAGGTTCCCGAACCGATTCATGTGTCACTTTCACATCCGGAAGATCCTCTACTCGTTGCATTTTCTTTCTTGGATTCTTCCTATTTTCCTCGAACTTCTCCTTAGACATGAATTTATCATTAAATACCACATCCTTAGATTGAATGATTTTATTGTCCTTAATACTCCAACATTTATATCCAAAGTCATCACCACCATAAATAATGAAAGTATATTTTTCGATTTAGCTTCTATTTTGGTCATATCATCCTTGTCTATATGGACAAACTACTCACATCCAAAGACTCTAAGAAATGAATAATCAACTTTCTTACCATACCAAGCCTCCTTGGGTATGCCTCCATCCAAGGCACTTGAGGGTCCTCTATTGATCAAGTACATAGTTTTACTCACCGATTCTACCCAAAAATAAAGAGGAAGTCCAAAGCATGTAACCTCATGCTCCTAGCATGTTCCATTATTGTTTTGTTCATCCTTTCTGACACCTCATTTTGTTTTGGAGTTCCTAGAACTGCATTTTTCTTATGGATTCCATTCTTAGAACAATAATCATCAAATTCATTTCTACAATACTCCCCTCCATTATCTGACCTGAGACATTTTAGCTTAAGACTGTTTCATTCTCTACCAAGGCTTTCCATTTAACAAAAGTGTCAAATACATCAAATTTTTTCTAATACAATAAACCCAAACTTTCCTTGTTGCATCATCAATAAAAGTAACATAATAACTTGAACCCCTAAGAGATGATACCTGAGCTAGCCCCCATACATTAGAATGCACAAACTCTAACTTAATCTCTTTCTTTGTAGGTCCAACCTTGAGAAACCTTACTCACTTTTGTTTCCCATATATGCAGTCCTCACATAACTCCAAACCTATTTCTATATATCCAAGAAAATCCTTCTTTATGATCTCCATGCCCTTATGGCTCATATGACCGATCCTATAGTGCTACAATGTTGTATCTACTTCTGAAGCCAAAGATTACAAATGTTAGTGCTATAAGTGGTTAAATACAAGGTTCCAACATTCTTACCTCTTGCCACCACAAGATCACCCTTGGTAACCTTTCAAGAGTTCAGCTGTAAATATCACATTACAACCATCACTTCCCAACTACCCTACTGATATCAAATTTCATCTTAATTTAGGCACATATCTGACATCCTTCAATAGCCAAGTATTCCCATTCTACATCTTAACCTGAACATAACCTTTTCAACTATGTTACAAGGCTCATCATCACAAAAAAAAACATGGCCAAAATCTCCTTGAACATAATCAACAAAATAATGCCTATGTGGAGTAGCATGGAAAGAATCCCCCAAATCTAAAACCCAAGATTGAGTAATATTGTGCAAAGAAAGAATCAAAGCATCTTGACATACATTACCCATGGCCACATTTTCCTCTTTTTTTTTTCCTGTTGTTTCTTCTTGTCCCAAAGTTCCCATGAGTCCTTCTTTACATGCCTAGACTTTCCACAAGTGCCAACATACTATCTTGCTTTTGGATTTTGACCTTACTCCGATCCTTTAATTTTCCACTGCCTTCCTTTATTATTTTGTCTCCCTCTAGTTTCCATTATCAAAGAACTCCCTAAAGTAGAATATTACCCAAATCTTTTTCTTTACGTTTCCTCACTTAGAATCACCCCTTCACCATCCTCAAACTTCAACTTTGAGTTCGTTGGAACCGAGATGCTTACCGCCATTACCAAGCTATTCCAACTCTTAGGTAAAGAGCACCGAACTAATAAATCCCTAACTTCTTCATCAAATTCTATCAGAACCAAAGCTAGCATATTTACAACCATATTAAAATCGTTTTAATGATCTCGCTACTCAACCATTCTCAAACATCTTCATATTAAACAATTTTTTCATTAAAAATATCTAATTTGAGCGAGAGGGTTTTTCATATAACTTCCCTAATGCATTCATCAGTTCTTTTGTATTTTTTTCCTTTGAAAAATTAAATAATACCGAAGATGCTAGACATAGATGGATTATCCCAAGTTCCTTCCTATCTAGCAATTCCCATTCTACATCCATCATGCTTGAGGGTATTTTCACCTTCTAAGACTATGGAATATAAAGATCCTTGTGATAAAGGTAATCATCCATCTGCATCTTCCAAAGACTGAAATTCTACCCATTGAATTTATCAACCCTATATCTTCCATCATCTGCCATAGCTCCCACTCAAGATAAAACATTCCCTACGATTCAAAAGTTTAGAAAACCAAACTAGACTCGATACCAATTTTTAAGAAATAAGGGATAAAATATGTGGAATAATCCCCAAAAATCACAAAAGTAGAAACTCATATGCAAAAATATTACAGATCTCAAATAAAAGTGTAGAATAAAATAACACAACACAAAGAGATAGTATTTAACATGGTTCACCCAATTTGGGTCAAGCGTCCGCCAAGAATCACTTGCTCATATTTTATTTCAAGCCACCGCTCTCTCAATACAATACCCAGATCTATTTGGACTTATGATTAACAAAATCTACATAATTCACATCCAAATTCAAGGCACATCGCAATGTTTACATTATATCTACCATATGCACAAAACCATATAAATAGACAACTACTTAAGCAATTTTACAAAATCGTGGGTATCAAAAACATGAGCCAAAACCATGCCATAAACCTATGGGTCAAAAACCCACCCATATAAGAAAATCATGTTTCCCGAGTGGAAAGTGTACAATACTCTTAGTGTATAGTCTTCAATGTTTTCTCACATGAAAACAAGCTCCACAACCTAGCACTCACCCAAAACCATAATGTTTCAATCCACCATTTTGAGTTTGTCACGCTTCTCACCTACCACCATAATGAAGAATGAGCTTCCATCTTACACAACAAGGAACATTAATGGAGGCATAGGCTCTGGCTGGGAACCCATCATTGTTGCAAGTGAATTTCAATGCATTTTCATGCGGTGGCTAGGGTAGGTGAATTTAATGCAATCTTGGGGTGGTTGAAGCAAGATTCAAATTTTCCCTCTCTCCTTCTCTCATTTTTCTATATATTGTAAAGGAGGGGCATTTTTCTATAGGTTGGTGAATTTTCTCTCCTGCCTCCCTCTCTCTTTCTTCCCTAGGGTTGAATGTGGAGTTTAAGCCTCCTCTCTTGGCTTTGTAATGGCATTTTCTGCCTCTTGCCCACTAATGATGTACTGTGTGAACTCATGGAGCAATAAAATATGTTTTGTGATGCATTTTGTCCGCTGTTCCTTATTTTATTCTCTTCTTTCCTCTCATCATTACAGGTATACGTGCATGCTTCGATGTCTAAATTGCGGGGTTTTGAGTTTTGTTTAACAGGTTTGAAGTAGTGTTCGTGTGAACTTTATCTTTGGTCTCACGTGGTGCATCTTTTCGATCCTCTACATTTCTCATCTCTCTCCATTTCGGGTAGTTAGATTTATGATCAAGACCTCCTTTTCCAAAGTGAATCACCGCTTTAGTGTAGGATTTTTTTCATGCACTCTCTCTCCCTATTCCTGGAAGTTTAGATTAGGATTAGATAGTTTGCATGCATTAGAGTAGAATGTGGCAAGTAGTTTAGGAGTAGGAACCAACCTTCTCGGAGGGCCATCTCAAGTTGGTGAGTCCCATAGCTTGAAATATGGTTCAACATTATGTAATCACACCGAAAGTCTTAACCCATCAATTTGTAGACATTCAGGGTGTTGTGATTTCACATCAAAAAGTCATGTTATTCCTTTAAAAAAAGTATTTCGGCTCCTCAAGTGCAACAAAAAAATTACAGCTGATCCTCCTAAGAATATTCGAGATGGGTCTATGTGGAAACATTTGTAACTATAGAATATCAAATACAAAACATGCAAATATGGATCTATCAATCAACGCAAAATCTAAACCAATGGAATTATAAAGAAGAATAATCCAAATTACACAAAAGTACACACACATAACACAACATGTACTATGGTTTTCCCAAGATGGGCTACGTCTACCAAAGATAGAGATCTCATATATATAATATAACAAGAGATTATAAACCAACTCTCTTCTCGCACAAGTAAACCATGCCTCCATACCACCACATGAGTCTCCTCTATATCTCTAACTAGATTTACTCTGAGTTCACTATAATCATGCCTCGAAACATCATCACATCTAATATACCTGAAGTTACCCCGCATCTACCACTATGCAACCAAGCTCTCACCGTATCTTGTGAATCTATAAACAAGACCCCTAAGGTTCTACCAATGTGTAACCATAACCATGCACCAAGAAGTAAGTCTCTCCATCATCATTGCATCACCCTATGCAAACATGAAGATAACTTCCTCTAAAATATTATATTCTTATGGATCAATAATACATCATGATCTCTCATGGATATGTAATAAAAGATCTCACAACATGAGGATCTACAAGAATGAGGAATAACAAGCTTTCACAACAACATTTGGATTTAACAAGAAGAAACACTAATTGTTTTACATATTATGCAAGACATTATATGAGACTAAATAATATAAAGAAAATATAGTAGAATATAATACCATCTTCTCACCAATAGTTTACCCGCACTTTCCTTCGTTCATCTTCTCTCTATGAAAGCTCTTGATTTCATGCAATCTTATTTTTCTTCTTCTTCTTCTTCTTCATTTTAACCAAGGATAGCTCAATTCTTATTTTTCCTCATTCTTTATGTTCTAACCCTAGTTTTCTAGCTTATATAAGGTTATAAAAACTTAGGGCACCATATCCATGCAATTACATTCAATATATTTTCTTTAAAAATATATATATAATAAATTTCATGACTTATAAATAAAACACTCCCATATAGGTAACCGATGCTAGTTATTTCTCTGATGTCACTCACTATATGACCAATACCAGTCACTTCCTAACCGACACGGTCTCTATAACTAGAATATTTTCTCCTTTTTCACCCTTAAAACTCTGAAAAATTCTCTATCATCTAAAACCACCCGAATAAACCATTTAATTCCTTCCCTAAACAATATCCAGCACCACAAAATAAAACTACAAGTGACATCACAAAGCAAGAAACTTAAAATACCGCAAAGTTGTGGCTTCCCTCCACAACCAACTTGTGCCTCCCGCCACTCTAAATAGTAGTAATATCCTCTCACTCGCATGTGTATCATGTATCTAATCCCGTAATGCCAACAACCATGGCTTTCTCCCACCGAATACAAAATCCCCCGCACCTGTCTCTAACACCAAGCTCAATAGCTAATATCTTAGTGAGAAATAAAACAAGATGAAAGAACTATAAAATTGATTCCCTTTCTTCTCTAAGAATACTTCTACATCACGTAAGTTTGTACTTCTTGTGAATTAGGTGAATCAACTTATTTCCATCCATGTGTACTCAACATATATCATTACTTACAACTATTTCTAATAATGAATTTTCATTGAGGATCTCATCCATAGACTAGAAACCCTTTTCCTCAAGATTCCACACAACTAGGAAATAAAAATAAAAAAACACCAAAAACTATGGTGTAAATTTATGCACACTATCCTAACATAATATCAGTTTCTCCAAACAAAATAAATAAACATGAATCATATAGAGATACTTGACTCAAATTCTCGAATGTACTAACCAAGCTAACTTCATCCTCTTTCTATTCTAAACCATGAACTCATCTACACCATCTCGCCATGTACACTTTGTGTAAGAAACTCAATCCTCCAAACCAGACAAAAATATATACCCTCTAATGCTGCAAAAACCCCGCATGTATAGCTTTCCATAAAGACTCGACCACAAACGTCTCCTAACCGACCACAATTAGCGACCGTTAGTGGTCTTTATGATAGAACTCGGTTTTAAGACCAATGTGGATGATATTGGAACAAACCCAATGCCACACAATTTGGTATAGAAAACCACACTAGGTGCCTAATTTGACATAAGACAGTCTTTAAGCTACGCTAGTCATTTAAGGAAGCATCCAAATCTCGTATAATAAGCAATACAACAAATCAATGCAATAAATTACATCAAGATGAAATAGATCACCTTACCAAAGACCAAGATACTCAACCTCATCTTTAACTAAACTAAAGTACATGCTTCTCTAATGGAATCTCCGCCTCCGTCTCGTGTTACTTACTCTCTACCGAATCCCATTTATCTAACTATACCAAGGATGCATACTGCTCCTTTTCTCTATCTAGATCTGCAATCCAAAACCATGCATGTGATATTAAAATGTAAAGCACTGCTAAAACAATATAAAACCATACCTCAATTTATCCCAAATCATGAATCGATCAACATGCTTATGCCTCGAAAGAACTAAGGGCACCTCAATAAACAAGATACATTCCATGCCTCTCTCCTTCATTCGAGATATGTGATTTTTTGTTTAAAACTGTGTTTCCCAAGAATCGACCTTGGTCACCCCGTGATGACCTTGGTTACCCTCTAACAAACATTGGTCACCCCCGATCGACCACACCTTCAGCAGATGTCGATTGCCACCTAACCGGCATTGCTCTTTGTATTCTCTAACAACCTTACTCTTCCATCTCCCACTTGAGATTGAATCTCTTCCTATAATATTCACGTTAGGAAAAAAAAACCCTTCTCTCATCCATGTTAATAATAAGCACTAAAAAAATAATGAATCAAACTCTTACTCGTAAATAACCAAGCTCGATACAATTATTGGAGATGTTCCTATGCGTAAACATTTTGTAACTATATAATATCAAATACAAAACATGTAAATAAAGATCTATCAATTCCCACAAAATCTACATCAGTGGAAATATAAACAAGAATAATCCAAATCACACAAAAGTACACACACATAACACAACATGTACCTTGGTTCACCCAATGTGGGCTATGTCCACCAAAGATAGAGATCTCATATATATAATATAACAATAGATTACAAACCAACTCTTATACACAAGATTTCATGTATCCCTACAAGATTATCTCTTTATTTTAGATCTCCCACCAGATCTTCCCGATTACACTAAACCGTGCCTCCATAGCACCACCCGTGTCTCTGCAAATCTCTAACCTGGATCTATCCGAGTGCACTACAACCATTCCTTTCAAACACCACAAGATATCACATACCCGAAGCTACCCTAAATCTGCCATTGTGCAACCAAGCTCTCACTTTATTGTGAATCTACAAAAATATCTCCATAAGGGTCTACCAATGTGAAACCATAACCGTGCACCAAGAAATAAGTCTCTCCATCATCACTACATCAACATGTGCAAACATGAAGACAACTTCCTCTAAAATACTAAATTCCTATGGATCAATAATACATCATGATCTCATGGATCTGTAATACAAGATCTCACAACATGTGGATCTACAAGAATGAGAAATAACAAGATGTCACAATAACTTGTGGATATAAAAAGAAGAAACACTAAGTGCTTTGCAAACTATGCAAGCCATTATATGAGACTAAACAATATAAAGGAAATACAATAGAAGATAATAGCATTTTATCACTAATAATGTACCTCTATTTTCCTTCTATTTATCTTCTCTCTATGAAAGCTCGCGTTTTCATGCAATCTACTTATTTTTCTTCTTCTTCTTTATCCTTTCAACCAAGGATAGCTCAATTCTTCTCTTTTCTCATTCCTATTTTCTAACAATAGGTTTCTATCTTATATAAGCATAGACAAACTTAGGGCACCATAGCCATGTAATTACATCCAATAGATTTTATTTTTAAAAAAAAATATATTAAATCTTGTGACTTATAAATAAAACACTCCCACACATGTAACTAATATCGGTCACTATATGATCGATGTTGGTCACCTACAGAACCAATGCCACTCACCTCTTGACTAATATCGGTCACCGTTTCAACCCAGTCACTTTGTAATGCATGCCCCAATGAAGCTATTTAGATCCACAAGCTAACAAAGAATATTCATACCTTATATTTCAAAAGTTGTTGAAGCGGAGTCAATTTTTGCTAAAGCTTATGCTAAAACCGTAGAAGGAATTTCTACTTTTTTCTTCTTTTAATATTGTTGAGGTAATGAAAAATCATAATATCAGTATTTCATTATGGGATTATTTGAGTATTCAAGGACAGCAGGAGCTATTTGCTCATGGGCTTGCTAAGTTGCATATTTCTTCATAAACAGTAGAAAAGGAAGCTCATAAAGCTAATATGGTCTCGTGGTACAATAGAGCAAGATAGCATGAAAAAGGTCAAGTGAATGTTTAAAAATGTTCTAAATTCTCATGATATTAAAAATCCATTGCCCTTTTATCTATATTTGATTATTATAGATTGTCTAGTTCATAATCGCATGGTTGAATGTGGTGCAAGCAACACGTAATGCCTTAAAAATTACAGAAAAGTTAGGCCTACAATATGAACCAGAGAAAGTAACTATTGTAGATCTACCTACCTAATTCACTTTATGTTTATCAAGATATTTTACAAAAAATATAAGAGGTTATCTTTCTTCATATTTGTCATTTTTGTTCTTCACTACAAGGTATTGAACTAAAGTTACAGTGAATTTAGAGAGTTTGGCTAGATTTCACATTGAACCTCATGATTCAAATGTTGTAGTAAATTATGCAATCATAGCTCAAATTATTTTTGATGTCATAACACATGTTTCTACATTATATGTTGTTTCTTACTTGTTTATGGATGAGAAAACTCAAAAATAACATGCTTATGATCCCTTCAAGGAAGTAGAGGAAGAGATATTTGGTGTTTATTGTCTACATGAAGAAAATGTACCTATTCCTTTACTATCCAAAACAAAAATATAGCAAAAGGCTTATGCAAGCTTCATTTCAATGGAACAAAAACAAAAAAGGATAAGGTTCGGGTTTGATGCTTACTTCTCCTTCGAATTAAAGGTGTTTTCCATCTCTAAGTCTACAATTTTCACGTAGCTGTCATGTATCCGAATATGAAGCGTTAATTATGTATGGCCTATAATGGGCCAGAAAAAGAGGTATCAACATGTTACAAATGTTTGGTGATTCATAGTTAATGATTAATTAAGTAAAAAACTTTAATGTTTGTAACAATTCATTGCTAAAATATTACAAGCATAGAGTTTCAGACTTAATGGATAATTTTGAGGCTATTAACATATAATCTATTTCAAGAGCTAAAAAAATAGGTAGACACAATTGCAAAATTTGGTGGTATCTTTGAAGTGCTAGAAAATATTGAAAACATTAAGATTCAGCCACATATAAAGCTGATTATTAGACCTTCAGTGCCTAATAACAAATACAATTGGCAAGTTTTCAAAGATGATGAACAAATCTATAGATTTCTACAACAAGAAGCTGGATTTTCTATAGTTAATGAAGAAAATCTATAACAATTATATGGTGATCAGATTGTATAGCTGAAGATAAACAAGTTTTCTCAAGTGTTAGTTACTTAAGAGGATATCTTCAGTCTTAACGATCAAATAAGAAAGGATAAAGTAAAGATCTCAACTCATGCGAGATAACTACAAAGAGATCTTAGTTGAAGAGGAAAAGAAGTTATTTATTAGAAAGGTATGTTCTTTAGTTGAAAAAAGTATTTCATTAATTTATGTAAAGAATTGAAATATTTTTTTGCTTGAAAATACCAAGATCTGAGAGGATTTGATCCTATTTTAGCTCAGCATACCTTAGAGTTGTAGCCATATTAAAAACTAGTAAGGTAGAAATAAAGTCATGTAAATCCTTAGATTGAACCCTTGATGAGAAAAGAGTTATCCAAGCTAATTGAATTAGGGATTATCTTTCTAGTTAAGAATTCAAGTTGGGTAGCTAATCTTATGCCTATTCGGAAAAAGTATGGTGAAATCCAGTTCGATATGGATTTTAGAGATCTTAACAAAGCTTCATTAAAAGATCATTATCCACTACCCAATATGGATCATATTTTAAGAACAGTTTTAGGTTCAAATAGGTTGTCTCTTTTTGATGTTTATAGTGGACACAATCATATTAGATTGTGTGTGAAGAATATAGATACAAAACAACCTTCACCACAAAGTGGGTTACTTATGCTTACAATGGAATGCCTTTTGGACATTCTAATGTCTATGAAACGTTTCAACGTGTAATGGAGATGAATTTTCATAGCCTTATAAATAAATGCATCTTGGTTTATTTAAATTATGTTACAATATTTTCTAAGAATTCTGATGATCATCTAATTAATTTAAGGAGGACTTTTCAGATATGCAGTAGTTTTGAATCTCTTTGAATCCCAAAAATTCTACCTTTTCAATCCATGAAGGTAAATTACTTGGGCATATTGTTTCTAGAAATATTATAGCTATTGATCCTTTGAACTGAAAAATTTCACATCTATTCGTACCTCATCATAAGAAAGCATTACAAAGTTTTCTTGGAAAAATAAACTTTGTTCGAATATTTGTTCTAGATTTTGCAGCATTAGTCAAGCCATTAACAACTATGTTAAAGAAAGATAACATTTTCTCTTAGACCAGTGAAGGAAGAAAAGGATTTGAAGCTATCAAGTCAGCTATTTCACAAGCTCCTACATTGGCAAATTCAAATTTAGATAAGGATTTCATGATGTATGCACTTGTAAGATTTGAAGCAGCTTTTGGCATATTAACTCAAGCTAACGATGAAAATATTGAGTAGCCAATTGTTTTCTTTGGGCGAGTTTACATGACTATGAGACAAGGTAAACTTGTCTTTATAAACATTTACTTTTATAGTTAGAGGACTAAATAATTTCAAGTACATGTTTTCCAATAATAATATATGTGTTTTAGTCTCTCATGCAAGTGTTAAATTGTTCTTTTTAAACAAATAACTAAATGGAAAGAGAGCGGGTTAGATTACAAAGGTTATGGAGTATGATCTTGATATCCATGTTGTAAAAAAATTCTGAGGTAAAGTATTATGTGAACATCTGATTGATAATATGGAAAAACAACATGATCCAAAATTCTATTACACCATGCTGAAATTACATATCAGAGTCACAAATGTTTTTACATTCTGAAAATCAGCAACTAGAACTCAATCTAGAGGTTCAAGGATCAAGTTAGATGACTGATTTGATTGATTACTTACAACACGGTACTTATCTAGAAGGTATGGAAAAGAATAAACAAATATATTTCAGATTACAATCTATACCTTATGTTTTCATTGATGGTGTGTTGTTTAAAATAGATATAAATGGAGTTTTGTTGTGTTGTGTTGATTATGATAGAGTGCAGCAATTATTATCTGAATTTCATGAAGGACCTACAAGAGGTTAATTCTTAGCACGTACTATAGCCTTAAATATTATGAAAGTTGGTTATTGAGGTCCAACATATTAAAATACTATTTTGAATGCATTAAAAATGTAAGAAGTGTGCATTCTTTATTGGAAAAGAATGTTTAGCTTTTTTGCCTTTACAACCAATTTATGTGGATCATCCTTTCATGCAGTGGGGTCTTGACTTCATTGGCATGATAAATCCACCTTCATCACAAGGAAACAAGTGGATCTTGACTGCCACGGATTATTTCACACGTTAGACTGAAGTAGTGGCTTTGAAATAGGCCAACGCAATTTCAATCTTATCATTCTATGAATGAATGGTTTATAGATTTGGTGTTCCGAGAAAATATCATTTCAAATAATGTGTTATCTTTTCTTGGTGCAAAAGTAATAGATTTAGCTATCAAGAATATTATTTATTTGAGTACTTCATCTAATTATTACCCTCAAGCTAATGGATTATTTGAAAGTACCAATAAAAATCTATTAAATATTATCATAAGAACACTAAAGGAAAACCAAAGAGCTTGGTATCTAATGTTAAATTCAACACTTTGGGCTAATAGAGTGACTCCTAAAAGATCATTTTTCAATTCACTGTCCAAGCTTGTTTATGGACGTGAGGCAAGAATGCCTATTTTAGTTGAGTTTTCCACATTGTATTTACTACATCAAATGGAATTACTTGAGAATGAATTAATGCATGTTCATTATGTAGAATTAATGGAATTGCAAGAATTGCAAGAGCTAAGATATCAATCTCATCTGAACATGGAAAAGAATCAGAAACAAATCAAGAGAACATTTGATAAAAAGGCTATGTTCAGAGTCTTTAATGAAGGAGACATTGTGTTGTAATAGGATGCTAATCGTACAAATCCAAGAAATCACATGAATTTTGATACAATCTTGAGTGATCCTTATATGATTTCAAATTTCAAAGAGCATAATACATTTTAGCTATCAAGGTTGAATGTAGAGGAACTTCCTATTCTTGGGAATGTTATGTTTCTTAAACACTGTTATTGAAAATCCTACATTGTCTGGTTAGAGTAGGATTTCCCTTTCAATAAGTGTAGCTCATTCACATTACATGTTTTTTCAATTCAATAAGTGCATTCATGCACGTGATATAGTTTACTATATACTTTCCCAAACTTTTTTTTTTTTTTTTCGAAGGGTTGGTTTTTCAAAAAGACATATTTTGGTTATATGCTTTGACTCCATGCCCAATGGACTAGAGAAAGGCACTAGTCTTAAAGCTAACAGTAGCATTCCCATAGGATCGCAATAAATTTTGAAAATTTTGGCAGTTATGGAGAATGTAGTTCCGTTTAAACAACCACTTGAGACCCAAGATACAACCTAGGATTAACTAGAAAAATTAGGGGATAATCTTTTTTTGCTTTGAAGTGTCTACAACCTGTGTTGCAGTAAGACATCGATTTTCACTAATAGGTTCGAACAAGACCAAACTACTACAACCTATGTTTCCCTTCATTAACAATATCAAGTTCACAAGGTTCAAATTTTAGGGTTATTTATTTTTGTTAGGTTCAGAAGTAATTTACCCCGTGCATGCTCTCTAATAGGCTTAGAGATTAAACTGAATTTTCTTCTAATTAATGCTTCTAAAGTATTCCTAAACCATTCCCAATGGATAGGAAATTTTCTCACCTTTCCAATGATATAAATAACTCCTCCTAACTCCATGTGGAACGCAATATATGATCCAGGCGGAGTTCCTAGGGAAAATTTTCCCTTAGGGGACATGTGTCAAGAGGAGAGGAAAGCAACTTAAACGGGTTGGTGGGTCGTGGGGAGGCTTAGGGAATATTTCCCATTGCATAGTCTCAAGGTCTCAAAACATCCCATGCCTTCATGGGTCTACTAGGGACACTGTCACTACCCAGTTGGTTGCGAGAAACGACGGGCCGACGGAGCGGGTTGAGGCTTTAAGCCTCTTTCACCAAAAATTCACAAGGGACCAAATTTGTCCGCACCTCCGCCAATGCCATGAGGTTACCACATGTCATGTGCTAGTTGAGCAAAGGGAAAATGGGGTGGTAGAATAAATTAGTGCCTTGTGCCCGAGGGGGAGGAAAAAGGAAAGAAAGGACATGCGAGGTCGTGCGCCCACGGAAGAGGAGAATCTCGAGGGAGAAGGCAAAGTTGCAAGCCGTGGGGAGAATTTAAGAAATTTTCCAAAGGCTGAAAATCAAAATGAAAAGGGGTTCCACCCTACCCACTATCACCCAAAAGTGTCACATGGCACCTTCTCATTGGCTGCGGGCCGTGGGGCCAAAATGGAAATTTTTCCCCAAAATTTGAAAAAAGTTAAGTTCAAAAAAAGAACGCGTCTCCGTTGTAGCCCCTTGAGGACACGTGGCACCCTCTTATTGGCTGCAGGTAGCGGAGGAAAAAGTGACAATTTTCTACGTCAAAATTTTAAAAAGATAAGTTAAAGTTTAGAAAGAGTCTACCCTTCCACCATTACACGTGGCAAAGACGTGATTGGTTGCGGGCCAACGGGTCATGCGGGGTAAAATGGGAAAAATTTCCCACGGAAATTTTTTCAAAAGAATAAGTTAAAACTCGGGAGATCCCAATTGGTTAAGGGTTGGCGGGCGGAGGAATTTTTAAGGAAATTTTTACAAAGTTTAAAATTTAAATTTCTTAACAATTAGTTAAATTTAATTACCCTTTGAATGCCAAATTGAAGTAAAACTTCAAATGGCCATAACTTGAGCTAGAAATATTGGTTTTGGGAAAACAAGGACTTTTCGGAAATCTCTCGATGCCCTCTTTATATAGGAGTCATCAATTTTGAAATTTGATGAAGTTTGAGGGGTAAATTTGAGAAACCAATCTGCAGGGTTTTATTTAGTGAACTGGCAGTTTTCAACTTCACAATTTGGTTAAATTAGATTTCCTCCTTCACTCAACATGTCAAATAGACATGGAGTATTGATTTAGGGAGGGTTTAGAGTGTTTTAGGGAAGTAGATTTGTTCAATTTAATCAAGATTGTATTTTTCTGACAATAGACAAAAAAATGACTATGCAAGTTCAAGTTGGATTCTATAAAGTTTTGAAGGTTCATTCTTGAATGTTAGGGTCAATTTGGGTTCTTTAATGTCTTAGCATGTTAACTTATAACATTTTTAGGTTGATTACTAAGTGCAGGTCTGAACTATACGTTTTTATGAAAATGAATTTCCAAAATGATGTTTATCACAACTTGAATTGTTTCCTTTAAATCAGTATATCAATTTTATCATTCAAAAGTGTATATAGTTACTAACTACTCCAATACATTTGCTTGACTAATTCAACCATTCATTTATAAGTTAAATTGCAGTCCTGATTTTAATTTTAGTATACTTCCAAGGATGTAAACAACATACTTCCTTCCTACGTATTTCTTGCTTTTATAAAAAGACAGAAATTCAAATCATCATTGGCTATTCCACTTCAATTACAACCATGTGAATAAAATGAGCTTGCAATTCCTTTATTGAATTTAAATAGAGTACATCTTTACAACTTAACTCCTTCTTTTAACTTTAAAATACAATATGCAATACATATATATGCTTCACATTCCTTTTCAAAACAGAGAAGGGAATATAACTCTTTACATTTCACATTACACTTTCAATCTTTCCTTATCAATACAAGCAACTTCCAATTACAATAATTATACAAATCATCCACTTCAAAGTGGGAAAGAACACAATAAACTTGCTAACAAAAGGGACTGTCAAACTGTACATTTCTTTGGCTCCAAAACAATAGCATGCTTCATTTCTTAATTTTTTTGTTTGATCACAACAAGGAAGGGAAAGGAAACACTGTCCACCCAACCAAGACATCCAATGAGAAGGGAGAAGCCATCCTTCCTCATTGGCCCCCGAACCCCAACCATATTGAAATAGGAGATGATAATCAACACATGGAAACAATGGCTTCCACAGACAACCAAGCAACATTCTTTCACATGCATAAACAATAAGAAAACATAGTCCAAGAAAAAACAAGTAGTTCACAACTACATTTGAAACCATTCACACAAAAATTAGGCTTGATCAAGCAAGCCAACAAGAGAAAGGAACTATGGGGAAACTACTTATGCCTCCCTATTTGGAATTGGGCATCCACCTACAGTCATACTGCCAATATCACATATCAAACCCATAAACCTTATGCCTCCCAACCCCTCCTTATGCCCCCCAAATTTTCTCCCTTATGCCCCCCCAAGAGTAAGAAATGCAAGCTATTTATTTTCCAAGTGGATCCCAAACCAAAGCTCCCTCCAAAATAAAGCAGATGCTATTAGTATTCCCTTATGCCCCCACTTGAAATCCCCATAGCCTTCTCCTACACCATGTCTTAAGCAAGTCTACCCAACCAGCCATGAAAACATAACACATTCACCATTTCACACATGCGTGTAAGAGAAAGAAAACATTCTAAAAGGATCAAGTTCCTACCACTCCATAATGTATTTTATACCTAGATACACAATATTTCCAAATTTCAAAGTGTAGTCGAAGATTAGAAATGTCCAAGCATGCAAAAGGCTCCAATTCCTTCCACAACAAGCTCCCAAAATAGCAAGCAAAAAAAAAAGAGCCCCAAGAGGAATGAACAAAGTTTCAACAACCACAAACAAGCAAGGAGTTTTGAATTTAAAGGAGAGGGAAGAGAAGAGGATGATGTGGATCCATGTGGGATGCCACATCATTCTTCCTCAAACCTAAGAGGAAAGTCAACATCATTCACCAAAACACAATAAATAAAAAGACAAATTCACTTACACAAGCAAAATAACCCGTACTCCAAAAGGACTGAATTAAAAAACATGTAAGAGAAGTGCAATTAAAAATTACAAATGGTTATTTCAAAATGCATTTAAAAGGCCTAAATATAACCTCTAAACTATAGGTATGGTTGGTGAATCATTTTAAGAGGTTTGGGACAAGCTTAACTTGTCCCACAAGCGTCTAAATTTAGCCTCCAAGGAAAACTTCGAATTCCTAAGAGGATGAAGTGTTTAACATTCCAAAATCTATCTTACATACTCTTACATATCCCTTACACCTTCTTACACATTAACATTTAAAATCAACAACTTCATTTATTACATTCTTATGACATATTAATTTATTTATTTTAACACATGATTATTTACAACATTACACAACACATAACAACTAAAGAAGATGGTAACACATCACAAATAAACACATGCAACATTAATAAAGGAAACACATTAATAAATTACAAAACCCATGGAAATCCCTAACAACATACAACACACACACACACACACAATAGTGGCCATGGTGACCTTGTTGAATTCACTCGGAATTTCAATATGGTTAGTCTCCATCCCTCGAAATTGTTGTGATATTTTAACTGTAAAACACAAATACTTTCTTTACCTCGTGGACATATCGAACATCAATAATGATATAAACAACATCTCAAGAGCATCTAGACACATGAATCATAACAACATCAAGAATTCAACATTATCATTTTAAATTAATTAATCAACTATATCATCATCAATAATCTTCCATACTAGGTCTACTCAACATATCTAATGGCATATGTCCAAATAAAAATCTATAATATGTCCATGTCAAACAATATATCATCATCCACATATAAAAATGTCTCTAGTAACCATCATGCATAATAATTGAATCCAGATCAATAATAATCCATGATCTAACATCTAACCGTCATACTAAAACAAAACATAATAATGTCCATAATAAGATCAACAGTATTAAGATCAATATCTAAAAGTGTCAAAGGGAAGTGGGCACTACATCCCCCTCCCCTTAGACTTGACTTCCTCCTGGAAGTCACTAGAACAAATGTGGAAACTACACTCGTAATATTGTGGCATCCTCCCAAGTGGCTGTAGTCTCGTCATATCTGTCCCACTATACCCGTACTTGATCAATCTCTCTACCTTGAAGGCCCAAGGTCTTGCAATCTATGATACGGACGGGCTCCACCATCACCTGCCCCTGATCCTGCACCTACAATGATGTCCAATCTAGTACATGAGACGGATCTGTAATATATCTCCTAAGGACAGAAACATGAAACACATCATGTACATGAGATAAACTAGGTGGCAATGCTAGATGGTAGGCCAAAGGGCCAATACGCTCCAAGATCTCAAAAAGGACCAATGATTCTAGGAGCTAACTTAGAACCTTTTCCATAACATATAGGGTTCTTGTGTGGCCTCGACACGAAGTAACACCTTCATGCCCACATCAAAGCTACAGTCAATCATATGATGATCCGTAAAATTATTCTCGTATGTCCCGTGCCTCCTACAATCTCTCGCCTAATCAACACTACTGTTGCTTCATGTCCTACAAAAGAGCTGGTCCAAAAGATACTCGTCCTCTAACCTATCCCAACTAAGAGGTGTCCTGCACTCCCTACCATACAAGCACTAAAAAGGATCCATGCCTATAGAACTCGAAAACTGTTATTGTATGCAAACTCCACTAAGTAGATGTACTCCTCCCACTTAGACTGTTGATCTATCACATACATCCTAATCATATCCTCTAAAATATGATTCACTCACTCAGTCTATCCATCTATCTCAGGGTGATATGCTATGCTAAAGTTTATCCTCATCTCGAGAACATACTGCATGGTAGTCCAAAAGTGTTTAGTGTACAAGTGATCACAATCACAAATGATTTTCCAGTAATCCTATGCAACGTGAGGATCTCGTCTCGAATATACTTGTGCCACTATTCTAGCTGTATAAGTGGTCTTCACTGGAGAAAAGTGAGCCACTTTTGTCAATTTATCAACCATGACCATAATGGTGTCACGGTGATATTTCGACATCGGTAGCCCAACAATGAAATCCATGGAAATGGTGTCCCACTTCCATTTCGGTATCGCATGAGAATAAAGAAGGCCTGCTAGATACTAATGCTTAGCTTTAACCCTCTCGGCATTCTAATCACTATGACACAAACTAGGCCACTTCTCAATGAAGTCCTCTCTAGTGGTAATAATTGTCTCAAGGTAGCGTGCATCTTCTTCACCCTAGGATGGGTGAGTAGGGTGCACATTGTGCCTCTACCAAGATTTCCTACCTTAAGCCTCCTATCCGGGAACATATATCATGCCTCTCGTGTCCGAGAAGACCATCTACCTCTAAGGAAAAACCATCAAACTTCCCCTCAAGGGGTCTTTTTGACTCTATCTCTACTCGCACCGAGATGTAGAAGTCGGCCAAGAGGAAGTCGCTAAATAATATCGCTCTATAAGTCTATGCTCACTGTAGTGGCCATAGCCAAATGTCTCCATCTACTACCACATTCTCCTTCCCCTTCACATGCTCGATATCCATGTCATACTAAAAATTAACTCCTTCTAATGTTGTTGATGAGCATTGAGATTGGGCTATGTGAAGAGGTAGCGAAGACTCAAATGATCTCGTCCCGAGTGTGAATCTCCATCCAAGAAGAAAAGGTCTCCACTAACCAAAGCATGTACAATCGCTGCAAGCTCAAGATCATAGTTCAGGTAATTAAGCTCATGATATTTTAGTTTTCAAGACTCAAAAGCTATAACTTTGTGATCTTGTATCAACACACCTCTAATTCTCAAGCTAACGAAGCTTTTGTTCAAACAAAAAAATCACCCCGTGGATCTAACACTACAAGAATGGGTGCTGTAGTGAGGCACTCCTTCAGTGTCCTGAAGGCCTACTCACATCTATCTGACCAAAACAACTTATTCACTTTCCTCGAAGGGAAGTGATAGGGTGTGTAATCTACGAGAAGTCCGAACAAATCTCTCGGTAGTATCCTTCCAATCCCATGACGCTACACACCTTGGTCACTGTAGTGGGTGCTGGTCAATCCATGATGGATCTAATCTTAGAAGGATTGAATGTGATACCTTCCCTAGAAATAACATGACCTAAATATTTCACCTCTGTCTGAAAGAAAGCACACTTCTCTAAGTGCCCGTAAATCTGCTGCTCACGAAGACACTGAAGAACATGGTGAAGGTGCCCCTCATGCTCCTCACGTGTACGCGAGTATATAAAAATGTCATCTAAGAAGATGAGCATGAAGTGATCTAAAAATTTCTTGAATACCCCATTCATCAAACTCATAAACACTGTAGGGGCATTCGTCAAACAAAAGGCACCACTGTGAACTCATAGTGCCCATATCTCGTGTGAAAGGCGGTTTTGTGAATGTCCACCTCCGAAATCCTCAACTGATGGTAGCCTAACTTGAGATCAATCTTAGAGAACATCATGGCTCCCTTCATTTGATCAAATAAGTCATCAATACAAGGAAGAGGATAATGATTCTTGATTGTTACCTTGTTCAACTAGCGGTAATCAATACACAACCATAATAATCCATCCTTCTTCTTCATGAAAATCACCGGTGTACCACAAAGGGATACAATAGGATGGATAAGGCCCTTCTCCAAAAGGCCCTCAAGCTATAACTTGAGCTCATAGAGCTCGGTGGTGGTCATCTGATAAGGTTCCCGTGAGATAGACTTTACTCCAGGAACTAAATTTATATGAAAATAAATCTCACGTGGGGGTGGTAACGCCGGTAGCTCCCAAGAAAGACATTAGAAAACTCTCTCAAGATGGGATGATCATTAAGTGATGGTCCACTAGACCCATCCTATGATCCGCCACTAACCGCAATAGTATACATTTGACAACCCGGTCACACACACCGCTTAAGCTTCATAAGCGAGATGGTACGAATAGAGACGGGTCTCTTGACCTCCGAGATCACCACATCAACTCCTAAATCATCTGCATAAGCTATAGTCTTGTGATAAAAATCCATTCTAGCCCTGTGTGTAGATAAACAATCTGTACCCAAAATGACTCTATACAAGCCCAAAGGAATAATACGGAGATCTGAGGTAGTGGTGAAAGGTCCCAAATCCACTACACACTCCTTAACTAAGGAGTTCATAGAGATCTTGGCTCCAGAAGCCATCTCAACATCCCAACTAAGACCCGCCTAACTTCCACCGGGCGTACATCGCTCTACTAAAGATGGTGTAATGAAAGAATCAGAAGAACCAGAATCAAACAATAAAGAGGTAGGAATACCACCAATGCTACCTTTGGTCTCAATGAATGTTCTCTAGTGCTCTGCTTGGTGGTTCTCAACCACTACATAAATCATGTTGTGTCCCATGTCACAAAGCTGTCACTCAAACTTGTGCCTTACCCTTGTTAGGATTCCGAGGGCAATCTCTCAAGAAATGTTCAACAAGTCCGCATCCGAAGAAACCACCGATCCTCTCTAAGGAGTAGCACCTCTAGCAGTGCTCTAGAAGATTTTGGCATGGATCCGATGATCCGGCTATGGTTTGTTGTGTCGTCTACTAGCGAGCTACCGCTGAATGAGCTCTAGGTCCACCCTGTGTCTTGATGGGACCCCTAGGAGGAGGCCCCATGCATCAGACCTCTCTATGCATCAACTCTTTGTGGAGTTCTATAAGGTGGGAAGGACTACTACTACTCCTGTTGTGGCCTAAAGGATGATTGTGAGGAATGCTAACTACCATGAGGAGGAGGAGATGACCCCCTCGATCTACTATCTTGCATCCGCCTGAATGCAGCTCCCGACTCGATCTCTAGCTTGAGTTTTACCCCAAGTCTCCTTTACAATATAGGCCTTCTCAACGGCCTCTACTAAATTATGTGGATATTGAATCCACACTACACCTCCAATATCGAAATTTAGGCCCCGGATGAACCTATGAATCTATACCTACACATCCTGCATATACTCTACATACTGGAGTAGATCTAGAAATCTACTCTCATACTCTGCTATAGAAAGAGAAGCCTGTCGGAGGTCATGGAACTCGTCGATCCTCTATTGGATGAACCTCTATGTAGATACCTTCTCCGAATCTCTCCTCAAATAGCTCTCAGTCACTATCTCTAAATATACATAGAGCTTCTCCTCCTCTATCCTCCACCATACTCCGGCTTCATCCCTTAGTAGATGGATTGTAACATGAGCTTTCGTGTTGTTAGAACAAGGAAAATCTTGAAGCAATCACTCAAGCTCACTAGCTGTGCCTCCGCCTAAAATCCACCTGTATCACCCGAGTAATGTGAGGGTTGAAGCTTTAGGATATCCCTGATGTGATCCTCCGTTGTGGTCTATCGGCCTCTAGGTCTCTCTCGCACGCTCATCCCTAAGACTAGGGCTCGAGACCTCTCTCTATGCTCTGGAACTCTATCACCCTATCTCCTAGGTGGTGACTCTACTCTGATTGACTCTACATGGGAGTTATCTCCTCTATGCTCCTTGCTGAGTTGAGGAGATACCTAACCCTCAATAGAACGGTCTCTATCATGACTAGATTCCTATCCTCCACCTAATTCTCCACGTAGAGCGGCATTAACATCTTGAAGGGTCTGTATAACTGTGGTATTATGGTTGCTACACCCTAATTTGGTGGTGGTGCTTTGGTAGTGGTAGTGAGTTTGAGTCTCTGTGGAGGTTCCTCTCACTTTGTCTGAACCTCCTGCACAAACCAAAGTGAGAGTTAGTTCATTTTTCTGAGTTTTACACAACTTCCATGTTTACTAAAATATACAAATTCTTGCTAAGTTGTTTTCTAGATTTACAAGTGTACTAGGTTTAAGTTTTCATGTCTCAAGTTTTCTAGTGTGCCCAATGGTCCAAGCCTTTGAACCACTACTCTGATACCAAACTGTAGTGCCCGTTTAAACAACCACTTGAGACCCAAGAAACAACCTAGGGTTAGCTAGAAAAATTAGGGGATATTTTTTTTTCTTTGAAGTGTCTACAACCAGGTTGCAAGACATCAGTTTTCACTAACAGGTTCTGGAACAAGACCAAACTACTACAACCTATGTTTCCCTTCATTAACAATATCAAGTTCACAAGGTTCAAATTTTAGGGTTATTTGTTTTAGTTAGGTTCAGGGAGTAATTTACCCCCATGCCTGCTCTCTAATAGGCTCAGAGATTCAACTGAATTTTTCTCCTACTTAACACTTCTAAAATTTTCCTAAACCATTCCCAATGGATAGGAAATTTTCTCACCTTTTCGGTGATATAAATAAGTCCTCCTAACTCCTTGTGGAACTCAAGATATGAGTGGGCGGAGTTCCTAGGGCAAATTTTCCCTTAGGGGGACACGTGTCAAGAGGAGAGGAAAGCACCTTGAATGGGTTGGCAGGTCACGGGGTGGCTTAGGGAAATTTTCCCATTGCATGGGCTCAAGGTATCAAAACATACCATGTCTCCGCAGTTCCGCTAGGGACACGTGTCATTACTTGGTTGGTTGGAGCGGGTTGAGGCTTTAAGCCTCTTTTGCAAAATATTTATAAGAGACCGAATTTGTTTTTGCATCCGCCAATGCCATGAGGTTGCCACGTGTTGCGTCTTGGTTGAGAAAATGAAAATGGGGCGGTGGAAGAAATTAGCACCTTGCACCCGAGGGGAGGAAAAAGGAAAGAAAGGACTTGCGGGTCTGCGCGCTGCAGAAGAGGAGAATCCGAGGGAGAAGGCAGAGTTGCGGGTCGTGGGAGAATTTAAGAAATTTTTGAAAGGCTGATAATCAAAATGACAAGGGGCTCTACCCTACCTGTTGTCACCCCCAAAGTGCCATGTGGCACCTTCTCATTGGTTGTGGGCCACGGGGCCAAAATGGAAAATTTTCCCCAAATTTTCAAAAAAGTTAAGTTAAAAAAGAATCGCCCCTCCACCGTAGCCCTTGAGGACACATAATGCCCCTCGATTGGTTGCGGGCTGGTGGAGGAAAAAGTGAAAATTCCAAGTCAAAATTTTAAAAGATAAGTTAAAATTCGGAAAGAGTCGCCCTTCCACCGTGCCATGTGGCAAGACGTGATTGGCTCTCTTGGTGTGATTTGGGTAAAACGTGAAAATTTTCCCAAGGAAAATATTTCGAAGGATAAGTTAAAACTCTAGTCCGTCCCTTTGAGGTCCCACATGGTAGATCCCGATTGGTTAAGGGATGGATGGGGGGCAGACTTTTTACGTAAATTTTTTCCAAAATTTAAATTTTATTTTTTTAATAGTTAGATTAAATTTTATTACCCTTTGAATGCCAAATTGAAGTAAAACTTCAAATGGCCATAACTTGAGCTAGAAATCTCGGTTTGGGGAAAATGACAAATTTTTGGAAAGCTATTGATGACCTCTTTATACAGGAGTAATCAATTTTGAAATTTGATGAATTTTGAGGAGTCAATTTTGAGAAACAAATCTACATGGTTTTATTTAGTGAAATGGTAGTTTAAAACTTCGCAATTTGGTAAAATACAGTTTCCTCCTTCACTCAACTTGTCAAACAGAAATGGAGTATTGATCTAGGGAGGGTTTAGAGTGTTTTAGGGAAGTAGATTTTTTCAATTTAATCAAGATTGTATTTTTCTGACCATAGACAAAAATGACTGTGCAAGTTCAAGTTGGATTCTATAAAGTTTTGAAGGTTCATTCTTGAATGTTAGGGTCAATTTGGGTTCTTTAATGTCTTAGCATGTTAACTTATAACATTTTTAGGTTGATTACTAAGTGCAGGTCTGAACTATACGTTTTTATGAAAATGAATTGCCATAATGAAGTTTATAACAGTGAACTATTTCCTTTAAATCGGTATATCAATTTTATCATTCAAAAGTGTATATAGTTCCTAACTAGTCCAATACATTTGCTTGACTAATTCAACCATTCATTTCTAAGTTAAATTGCAGTCCTGATTTTAATTTTAGTATACTTCCAAGGATGCAAACAACATACTTCCTACGTATTTCTTTCTTTTACAAATATACAGAGCTTCAAATCATCATTGGGTATTCCACTTCAATTACAACCATGTGAATAAAATGAGCTTGCAATTCCTTTATTTAATTTAAACAGAGTACATATTTACAACTTAACTCCTTTTAACTTTAAAATACAATATGCAATACATATATATGCTTCACATTCCTTTTCAAAACAGAGAAGGGAATATAACTCTTTACATTTCACATTACACTTTCAATCTTTCCTTATCAATACAAGCAACTTCCAATTACAATAATTATACAAATCATCCACTTCAAAGTGGGAAAGAACACAATAAACTTGCTAACAAAAGGGACTGTCAAACTATACATTTCTTTGGCTCCAAAACAGCAGCATGCTTCATTTCTTCATCTTTTCATTTGATCACAACAAGGAAGGGGGAAAGGCAATGCTCTCCACCCAACCAAGACATCCAATTAGAAGGAAGAATCCATCCTTCCTCATTGGCCCCGAGCCCCAACCATATTGAAATAGGAGATGATAATCAACACATGGAAACAAAGGCTTCCACAACAAAACAAGTAGCATTCTTTCACATGCATAAATAATAAGAAAACATAGTCTAAGAAAAAATAGCAGTTCACAACTACATTTGAAACCATTCACACAAAACTTAGGCTTGATCAAGCAAGCCAACAAGAGCAAGGAACTATGGGGAAACTACTTATGCCTCGCTATTTGGAAATGGGCATCCACCTATAGTCATACCACCAATATCACATATAAAACCCATAAAACTTATGCCTCCCACCCCTCATTATGATGCCCCAAAAGTTTCTCCCTTATGCCCCCCAAGAGTAAGAAATGTAAGCTATTTCTTTTCCAGGTGGATCCCAAACCAAAGCTCCCTCCACAATAAAACAGATTCCATTGGCATTCCCTTATGCCCCCATTTGAAATCCCCATAGCCTTCTCCTACACCATGTCTTAAGCAATCTACCCAACCAGCCAAGAACACATAACACATTCACCATTTCACACATGCATGCAAGAGAAAGAAAACATTCTAAAAAGGCTCAAGTTCCTACCTCTCCATAATGGAGTTTGTTCCAAGATCCACAAGCTTTCCAAATTTCAAAGTGCAATCCAAGATCAGCAATTTCCAAGCATGCAAAAGGCTCCAACTCCTTCCACAACAAGCTCCCAAAATAGCAATAAGAAAAATGTGCCCCCAAGAGGAATGAACAAAGTTTCAACAACCACAAACAAGCACGGAGTTTTGAATTTAAAGAAGAGGGAAGAGAAGAGGATGATGTGGATCCATGTAGGATGCCACATCATTCTTCCTCAACCCTAAGAGGAAATTCAACATCATTCACCAAAACACAATATATACAAAAGACAAATTCAATTACACACTCCAAAATAACCCATACTCCAAAAGGACTGAATTAAAAACATGTAAGAGAAGTGTAATTAAAACTTACAAATATTCATTTCAAAATGCATTTAAAAGGCCTAAATTTAACCTCCAAACCATAGGTATGGTTGGTGAATCATTTTAAGAGGTGTGGGACAAGCTTAACTTGTCCCACAAGCCTCCAAATTTAGCCTCCAAGGACAAATTCGAATTCCTAAGAGGATGAAGTGTTTAACATTCCAAAATCTATCTTACATACTCTTACATATCCCACACCTTTACACATTCTTACAACATTAACATTTAAAATCAACAACTTCATTTATTACATTCTTATGACATATTGATTTATTTATTTTTACACATGATTAACCACAACATTACACAACACATAACAACTAAAGAAGAGGGTAACACATCACAAATAAACACATGCAACATTAATAAAGGAAACACATTAATAAATTACACAAACCCATGGTCACATATAATGGAAATTCCCCCATGGAAATCCCTAACAACATACAACACACACACAAAACAGTTGCCATGGTGACCTTGTTGAATTCACCCAGAATTTCAATATGGTTAGTCTCTAATCCCCGACATTGTTGTGATATATTAACCTACAAAACGTAAATACCTCATTCATCCTCATGGCCATATCAGAACATCCAAAATGATATAAATAACATCTCAAGAGCATCTAGACACATGAATCACAACAACATCAAGAATTCAACATTATCATTTTAAATTAATTAATCAACTATATCATCATCAATAATCTTCCGTACTAGGTCTACTCAACATATCCAATGTCATATTTCCAAATCAACATCTATAATATGTCCATGTCAAAGATTTTATCATCATCCACATATACTTATTTCTCTAGTAACCATTATGCATAATAACTGAATCCAGATCAATAATAATTCATGATCTAACATCTAACCGTCATTCTAAAACAAAACATAATAGTGTCCATAATAAGATCAACAGTATCAAGATCAATATCTAAAAGTGTCAAAGGGAAGTGGGTACTACATAAAAATGGATAACTCGAAACTTTTTTTGCTGGAAGAAATTGATGAATGAACCTAACTAGCGGGCATATACAATTGAATTGTGTTTTCAGTTAAGTGAATCAACAAGGTAAAATGTGGCTATGTGTGTTGTTGTAGAATGTAACACCTCACATATGTTGTTATTCCAGGATAACCTTCATCAAAGATTGACAAAAGATCTCGAAGAACTAAAGCACAACTTTTTGGAAGGCGGAGATAGATGCAAACTTGAGGATTTAGACTCCAATACAGTAAACATATTTGTTGTTTGCATTGAATATTTTCATTATTTAAGTTACAAGTATTTTTAATTTGATCATTTCCTACGATTAATTATTATTTTGTATGTTATTGAGTTTTTTAATTCATTGTAACATCTTTACATATCGTAAGAGATGAAAGTAAGAGGAAGTACCTAACTTAAATACATAAATAATATCATTTATTCATCAAGGAAATTCAATGTTTTCCACACAATCCGTAGGATGTAACTTATGATTATTGAAATAAATGGTACATATACATGAAACTAAAAGAAAAGAGTATAGAAGAAACCCATTATTACCTTGGGTTTTCTTTCATCCTTCATTTTTAGTTCCAGATCCCTCATCTTCATCTTCGCATCTTTAAGTCTATCAATGTAATGGAAAAGAGAAAAGATAAATACATCGGTTAAGAGCTCGTGGTTTGGTCTGTACTCTTGTGCTATATAGTTTGTGAAAAATGAACCATTTTAGATCAAAATCATAAGGTACATCAAGGAATAGATGCATAATTGAGAAAGCAATATCTTGCACAAGCATATATGATTCTAAAAAATCAAGACAAATAGAAAAGAAAGAGAAAGAAAGTTAGTATGGAACATAAGAGAAGCCAAAAAGCCTAATTCTTTTCTAACTATTTTCTTAAGTGTGCAGGAATAGGTTGTAGTAGAAGAGAACAAAATGCATGTTTTGAATTTTTTACTATCAACTATAGATTGCATTTCAATGAAAAAATATAATTCAAGTACTACGAGAATGAGATTCAAGCATGTCTTTCACAATGATCAAGGTATAAAATTACAAGTGTCCAAGGCCACTATAATTCAATCAACAAAGTTACAAGATTTGAGTGCTTCATCAAGTACCATAGAAGAGTATGTACAACTTAAGAAAGAATCTAGAACTAGATGTTTCCTTAAATAGGTCAAGTACAACCATACTTAAATCACATAAATAGATTCAAGAGGAAATAAATACTACTTCAATTCCCAACATCAATATTACTAAAGAATTTTTCAATCATGATGCAATTTCAAATACAGTCTCGAGATACAATAGTCAAGTTGAAAAAATCTAAATGAAAACACATGTTAATTTTATAACTCAAGATACTTATGTAGTTTTAAGAATAAAAAGATTAATAGCCACCAGTATGTAAGAATGGAGATACAAGTACATGGTATAAATGTGCAACATCAAGAAAATGATTAGGTACAATACTCATAAATTAAATAGACTACAATTTTTCCATTATAGAATGAAGGGTAGATATCAAATCTTAAAATGAATGCATGATTCTCCAAAGGAGAAAGAGAGATTATTATCCTTCAAAGGAAGAGTGTATCAAAGATAAAAGGAACACCTTTCACTAGCAAGTTTCGAAGAGTTCAAAACAGAGACATCATTGTATTTTAAATCATGTTCAATGGCCAAAAGAAAAGACTATTCATTACAGATTCAGAATACAATCATGAAGCACACATTCCATAAAAATATCAATATGATCAAACTTTGCAAGGTACATAGTATTATAAGAGAACAACATGCAGAAACTCTGAATTTGAAATCAACAAACTGTTATGCAAAACTATTGCATTGCAGAATTCAAATCTACAACATCATGGTTATGTTCAATGTTCATATTAATCTTGCATGAATAGTTATAATCATGGTTTCATTTCATAGGATAGTAGTACCAAAACGAAAATTATATATAGATTTTTATCATGGAAATAAATGTAAGCATAATAGAAAGTGTGAGATTTAAAGACTTAAAGGATTGTCATGATGCTCAAAATTTCAAGGAAATTTTCATCGGTGAAAAGATAAATAAGTGCAGATTGGTTATGTAATGCATGCTCCCTAGTACAAGAGTTGGAATCAATAAAAATAAGTAGGAACTATCTTTTGCGAACAAAGAAAAGTTTTATGAACAACTGTAGGGGAAGGAACAACCATAGTATTTAAAATGGCATATATCTACACCTATTTTGGGAGAAATACCAAGCCTACCAATTTTCTTCAAAACCACCCAACATAAATATTTTATAGATTACAAAATTGCTATGATCCATTACATGAAAGCAACCTTGATGAAGCAGACAACAAATCTTTTCAAGAGTATTTTTAGAATTGTAACATTTTTCATCAGATGAAATATTTTAGGAAATTTCAAGAGGCTACAGGTAGAAGACAATTATAGAAGGCACAACACATCCCCTCATGTTGATAAATTTGATCTCAAAAGGAATATCTACCTTTGAATGATATGTCAAAATTCCTTAACATGATACAACAAGATGTATTGTTTACAAGTGCTCATTACGGAAATAGTCATACAGTAGCAATAATGATTACATAACTCATCATGCATATGTATTCAGGTATCTATTACTTCATATTCAATATAGGTCATCACGAGAGACGACTTCATTGGAATTCAGCTTTACATTATGAGAATCGTCTGAGTACAATGCATTTACACAAGATTCAAAGTTATCAATGATGTTTATAAAAACACTTGTTCATATATCAAAATGCATTAACACGTATCCATTTTTAAGGAATCTTCCTAAAGCATGAATAATCAAATGTGAATGAATTTTTCTTCTACATTTACATGTGAGAAAAACATCTATTAAGAACAGTTCAATAAAATGAATGGAGAAAAATTCATAACAAATTAACTTAAGAGTCTCAAGAAGCCCAACAATTCACTAAAAATAATATACATAGTGGTTTTGAAATAATGAGCTTCTCTCAAGAAATAAGGTGGGTAAGGAAACATAAAAATAAGATCTAAAAATCCCAACGAGTTCCGGAGGTTCCAAGTAAACCCTTCAGAAATTACGGAAGAAAAATTAAATTATGATAGAGTATAGAATGCACAATCCGGATTTTAGTCTTTAGTGATTTGAGTCAAGCCATGAATAAATCAATCCAAGCTTAGCCACCAGAAAAATGTGCCCATTCGAGCTAGCCATCTCGGATAAATCTCATTTTTATGGTTGCGAGAGATTCAAAATCACATTTATCAAAACAAAGGGTGAAGTACGAAAATAGTTAGAGCGCACAAAACATGGAGGAAATAATTGAAGCCCAAATATGGGTCATGAAAAACCTCAACGTAGCATAAACGATGCCTAGAATCAGGGCATATCTTCAACCCAAAAATGTGAACTAATATGTAAATTGCAGAAGCATGGATCTTAAAACCCTTATGGCTTCCGTCACTAAGACACGAAAGGCATTTTCATATAGAGAAAGCTTCAGATCTCAGAAAAAATAAAGATGGCTGAGAAAGTGAAATAGATAACAATGTGTAGGGTTTTCTAGCTTAAAAGGAAACATAGAAACCAGTTGGCTCATAACAAGTCTAAAATAAATCTAAAATAATCAAGCCGAGAAAAGGGATAAGACATAATACAACGAAATATCAAATGGCAAAGAATGGCGTTCGGGCCAAATAGAACTGAACTAGGGCTTGAAGGCCTTCCTAAATGGAAATAGAAGTAGATTTTTCAACTATCAAATATACTCTACAGAAAAACAAGTCAAAATGCATTTACAAGTTAATATACAAGAGCCTTAATTCATTCATAAATAGAAGTCATGCCCATAAGAGAGCTATAGTGATAAAACAGAGAAAACAAGAAAGTGCCTGATTAAATAACGACTATCAAGAGGATTTCTTATCTTTTGTGGAGATAATAAAAATAGAGCAACAACTTCCCAGGAAGGATCAAGTTCTTTAAAACCCTGAGTTGAAGTGCGGTGAATAGAGAGAATGAGTTTTCCGACTCAAATAAAAAAATTGCCATTTAAAGGAATCTCATAAGAAATGCAAATAAAATAATATATGAATGCTTTGAAACAAAAATTTGAGGAAGAAATTATGTAGATTTCAAAGAATGATGAACTCACCTTACCCTTCCTTAATAATGGACAACATTTTTCAAAGTATAGATAGAAACAACGAGCTCAAAATTAAAACGGTGACCATATCCTTTTTCCAAAAAAGAGAGCTTGATTAGGGAAAGATAATAAGACAATAACGAATAAGAACAAAGCTTCAAGCTCAAAGAAAAGACTAATGGTGGTAACCACTAAAGAATCTCACAAAGAAATCAAAAAGGGTGAAAATGGTAAACATATGCAAGTATTCAAGTCAACAGAGCCCCATAGGGTTCAAAAATGAGAGAAATCGAGTTCAACAGAACATATTCATAGCGGTGGAGATAATTTTACTAGGGCTTCTCCTATTTTTAAACATTTCACAATGAAAATGAGTTAGGTTTTAATGGTTTTAGCACACTCAACTAACTTCCTCTAAACCTAACTCTATGAATGAGTTAAGGATCAAACGACCAAGATACATATGGTACCAAATCAAATGGCTAGCATTCCAAAGTAAACTAAACCACCATGCCAACCAAGGTCATAAAATAAATAGTTTTGTTTGGAATGGTACAAGATAAATGGCCCTAATTGAATCATCAAATTCAATGTAATCACAATGGAACCCACTAATCATAGTAAAAAGATCGACGATCCATATTCACAAGTACCAAGATCAAACAACCCCGAGTAAATCATTCGAATCAATGAAACCCCAACAGTAACCTAATTCCTCCGGGTTGGAAATTGACGAAAGAGATTAAAAGATTAAAAAAATCAATGGCACAGATCAAAATATCCAAATTTCCATGCAAATCATAGTAGGCCTCAAATCTTTGCCACCGATATAATGATTGAGGTGTCGTGCATTGTGAGGGGGATCTTTTCCTTATCATTAAACTTGGTCTTTTAAGACTATAGTGTATGTGAATCAAGTCATAAAAAGGGGCGATATATTAATAATTACATGCCATACTATTCAAATACCAACACCATCATGCCAAATCAAAGGAAAGGGTAAAGTATAATATATGAAATGATTAATCAAAAGAGTTGTGACTTCAAAGCCCTAAACTAAAAGGTGAATGATGTGATTGGATAAAGGTAGATGCTAAGTCAATGAAACTGATAATGTATATGTTAAAGGTCAAGAATTCCCTTACCTTAACTCAAATTCAAAGGAGCACCCGACCTCAATATTTACAAATAATTTACCTTAATTTTTCCAAATTAACCTCATACAAGGTGCCATCATAAGGAGAAAAATATGAGCATGTGCATATACTACAGGTGGTTCCCACTATTGGGTGGAATATTTTGCTAAGTTTTAAAAAGAATGGAATTATTTTACTTGCATGAGAATGTATTTTTGCATTCCTTCACAAATGAAAAAGAGAGATAAAGCCAAAATACCCTTGCAAGTGAATAAATATGCAAGTGCCACATCAGAGATTAAGTATGATTATTTAATCAACAACAAGAATACCAACTTGCATGAAAATTTAAGGAGACTCGAACAAAAAACAAGAGCTAATATTTGCCAAAAATATTCAGCCAATTTTATTAATTTTTTTAATTTTATTAAAATAGAGCAGTCATTCTAATCAACATGTCTATTTTTATTCCTTTATTTATTCATGATAAAGGGATAAAATTAGCATGCATGAAAGTAATACAGATCAGTCAATTTTTTAGGATGGGTTAGGTGAAGTAGTTTTTTTTTATAGTGTGCATTGGCAAGGAAAAAACGGGGACTTTTGGGACACAAGAGTGTTGAAGCATATTTTTTCCAGGTTTTCCTTGAATAAGAACTAGTTATTGCCTTTCAAAATTATTTGCAGTGGTGTGTATCTTTCCATTAATTCTTGTGAATGTTAATTCCCTGATTAATTATCTTACCTAGCTACAAATGTGATACTTTCTATACAATGTTAGTGTGCATGTTAGCTATTGTTTTGTCATGCTTTATCCCCTCAACATTAAATTGTTTTCCTTAGGATCAAACTGAAAACCCTTGGTTCATGCATCTATAATTTGTTCTCAATTTTATTGTACATATGCTCAATCAATTTTGTGTATCACCCCATTTCAATTACTTTGTGCATATACTTTTCAATTTTATTGTGCATATACTTCACTTCCACTTTGGTCACAAAGAGAGATTCTAATGAAATATGTAATCTAGAATTTTATATTAGATGCTCAAATTCTTGATTTGGTGCTGGTATAGTATTCAAATATCGTGAGTAGGAAATCTTTCCTTTCTCTTCTAAATTACAATTTGACAATACTAATAACACATTCGAATGTGAGGCATTTTTTTAGGTGTGAGGATGGAAAAAGAAAAGGGATTTAAGATTATCAAAGCCTAAGGAGACACTGAAATCATTGTGAATAAGGTCGGGAATATTTATCAAGTGAAAAATGGATGCATGAAACATTACAAAAACATTATATGGGACTTTATTAAATGCTTGAATAACTTTTCCATCAAGGCTATATATAAGGATCACAATGACAAGGAATATTCCCTTGTAGTGTCTTCTTCGTTACTTCTACCTCATCGAGAGTTGAAGGAACATAAATATACAATTTATATAGTCTATCAAATGAGTTTTCTTTAAAATTATTCTATTTTGAAGGTATTAATTGATGATCAATAGATCTAGAATTTTGTTGAAAATTTTGATAATTTTAGCAAACTCTACTTCGAGGGTTCTAAGTCGTCTTTTCAGAATTTACTTTTGATTCACATCGGAAATTAAAGGGGAAGTTCTAGAGCTCTGGGGGAATAAAATTACCAAAGGAGTGATGTCTCTTGAAGGATTATTAAAAAACCATGATTGCTTCTTTCAAAAGAAGAAACAATTTGAAAATAATTATTTTTCCAAGGATAACCATGTTAATCTTGGCTTTTCAAAGCAGTGACAGATTGCAAACATCGGGAAATGCTTCTCTTACGAAGAGAAGAGATGATTTTTGCACTTTGAAAGAATTACATAGATGTTTTGGACTGGTCTTACTTGGAATTGAAATATTTAAAACCAAAATATGTTCGACGTGCAAGATTCCTCTCAAAATGGCCCAAACCCTACGAAAAAAATCACGACATTACAATCCAAATTTTTTTGGCACCATTCTTGTAGAAATAAAGAAGATCTTAGACTCAAGGATAGTTTTTCCAATCCACCACTCCACATTGGTGGTTAATTTCATCCCGATTGCACAATAAAAATGGATAAATTCACATATATTTTGATTTTCATAATCTCATCCAATCTTCATTATAAGATAATTATCACTTAACTATTATGCATTAGTTGTAGCAAACAATAACTTGGTTAGAGATGCTTTGTATGTTGGATGGTTTGTTGGGATACAATCAGGATGAGGTTGGTGTTCAAGATCAGCATAAGATGGTATTTACTTCTCCATGGGGCACATTCACATACTGGAGAATTCCATTTGTGTTAATAAATGTTTTGGATACCTTTAAGAGGGAGATGGACTTACACATTAAGGATCTAATGGGAAAAATTATCGAGTATACTTGGATGATTTTACATTATTTTCCATGAAAAGAAAGATCATTGTGATCATCTAGAATAGATTTTGATAAGGTGTCAACAACACGTGATCTCCTCGAATCCTAAAAAATCAATGTTTGGGGTTACAGAAGGAAATTTTCCTAGGACATATTGTAACAAATGAAGGAATTAATATTGAACCTAAATGGGTAAAAACTATATAAATTCAAAATTGTTGTGCACTCATTTTTTAGGAAAGTTAATTTCCTAAGGTAATTTGTCCCCGAATTTTTCGATAAGACTCAACAGATTATTGATATGATGAAAGGTAAAATTAAATTTCAATGGAACACCGATGGAAAGGTTACTTTTGATTAATTAAAATAAGTTATTCCACATGCACCGATGGTAGAGACAAGAATGATTTATTCAATGAATAGACAACAAAACAGAAGAGCCATATATAGGCTACGGTAGAGAGAGAGGAAGAGAGGAACAGTTAAATAATTGTTCACAAACAAATGAAACTAACAATGTATTCAAAGTAGGATTAACTAATGCGCTAACATTCCCCCCCTTATTACATTGTTCGTACAAACATACATTTCCTGATACTAGATGTCCCCCCCTTAATGAGAACACCGCAAAGAGGGTCTTCACACAAGCATGTGCCTACATGGTCTCGATACACATGGTTTTTCTAAGGTTGACCATAAACCTAGAGGGACAGGAGCACTTTCCGACTGTTCAACTTGGTGGTTTTACAGGATTACCATGAACCATGAGGATGATTCCTTGGTGGTTTAACATGTTTACCATGAACCAGGAGGATTTTACCTCGGTGGTTTTATAGGTTTACCACGAACCTAGTGCGAGTACCATGCGTTGCTTTCAGTGATTTTCTATTCCCACGACGCTTTTCAATTTAGGAGATCTCAAACAGGAAACTATGCAACATCTGCACTTTATTGAGAAAAAAACAGAACAAACAACACAATGCTGAAATAAACAAACTAAAATTGAGGAATTGGTCCTCAATACCTTATTTGCCATAATATCTGTCAGCGGCCTTATCGCTTGTGGCTTGTAAGAGGTCTTTGTATTTCCTCCAGCCGCCATTTTCCTCCATCCTCCTGTGTTGTTGCTTACAGTACTAGAGATGATGTGAAGCCAATCTCATCAACAGCTTCCTCACTCTTGTCAGAATCTTGTGGATCTTCTATATGAGCAAGATTAGCTCCATTTTGTCTTATATTTCCTTGTAGAACATCTATTGCTTGCTATGATGACAGCCCACATGTATGACCTTTCTTCTCGAAAATATTGGCATTCAATCTCTTGTTTAGGCCCTTGTTTATTTTTATCTCGATCTCCTATGAAAGTTTATGCTTGTGGAATAAAATGCACTTGTTGAGTATCACCTTCTACAAAGATCGTCGGTTATGTGTTTTTCCTATGTGAGAAGAGTCGTGATCATGTCATCTAAAGATTTAGACTGAATTTGACTGAGAGTAAAAACAACATTGTTGTATTTGGAAGATAGACTGTTTAATAGGATAGCTTTGGCATCCTCGTCTTCTATCACAGCTTTGACTTCTACTAGTTGTCGGAGCAGAGACCGAAGATTATTAATGTGGCTAGACATAGAAACACTTTCTTCCATTTTGAATCTATATAACTGAAGTTTAAGGGAAAACTTCACGTTCACTGCTTTTGCTCCAAATAATTGATTTAAATTATCCCACATGTCATTGGAAGATTTATTGAGATCAACATGATGGAGTTCAGAATCGAGAGATCAAGGCCAATAATAGCTATTGCTTTATCATGTCTCGTACTTCCATTCTACTAATTTGGCAACATCGGAGGGTGTTTCCTCTTTACCATCTACTATGCCCCATAAGTTTTTATGCATAAGTTGCATTTGGATCTTCACCTTCCATGTATGAAATTTTAACCCCGATTATTTTTCCAAGTGAATGTCCATAATAACTACTAAAGAAATGGAAAAAAATGGTGAAGTAGGAAGTAAATTACCAGTCAGGACTCTCTGTCATATGTTCCGCACTTCTCCATTGTCTACTTTCTTAACACCCTTTTATGTTGGAAAAGGCATGGTCTTATCTTTCATAGCATTATTTTCGATGATGAGCCTTCCCTTAACTTTTCGAGGAGAGAAGGATAATCAGTTATGCAACCGCTCTCTGTGGAATAGACCACATCATCCCCGTTAGTGTTGATCACTCCAATATGTGTCCTTCTTCATTCCATTGTTCTCCTCCTATATCGTGGCTCTGGAGGTGAAGGACGGAGGTCCTTGTGGTGGCAGCAATGGCAGCGAGGGTCGTGGACATGGTGGTATAGTTCACACTGCTTCTGCACACATGCTTCTTCAAGCGTTGGTTTCCACGCAGGTTTTGACGTCTCCACAAGACTCCACGTAGGTCTCTCCCCTTTCGCTGTCCACACTGAAACTAATACAAATGTAGGCACAAAACCAAAAAAAATACACCAAAAGACAAAAATACACTTTCTTCTTGTTGGTTGTAGGTTTTGAATATGGCGCCTTGGTGCTTCTCGCTGGAAGCATAGGATTATGGGGTGGCGGCTCAGCTTCCTTCCAAAATGGCTCACCTCCTCCATGCACAACACAAGATCTTTAACAACTTTGATACCAATGATGAAAGAGACAAGAATGATTTATTAAATGCACAGAAAACAAAATAGAAGAGCCATATATAGGTTGCGGTAGAGAGAGAGGAAGAGAGGAATAGTTAAATAACTGTTCACAAACAAATGAAACTAATAATGTATTAAGCAACATTAACTAATGCGCTAACATGAACCTATCTTGGTCTTCTTATATTTCCATAGAGACTTTATCATGTACATCTATACCTCGGCCCATATAATGTCTTCTATACTCATACAAAAGAATGCCGAAGGAGTAGAATATCCTATTTCCTTTATGATTTTTCCTATGAAGGATCATGAGGTAAAGATGTCAAAAATTGAGAAACCCACTTATTTAGTGGTCGGGTGGTAAATAATTTCAGGTAATGTATCCTAAATTCTCACATATTGGTTCTTGTTCTCGACACAATGCTAAAATCCATTCTAACCGAACGTGAGTTAGGTAGTGAATGAGGCAACTGGACTTTTCAGGATGCAATAGTATGATCTTGAGATTAAACCTACCAAGATTTTTTGTGGGAGAGGTTTGTGCTAGCTTATTGCTGAGAATAGTTTTGAGTAAGAATCTAATGACAAACAAGAATTTATAGTGGTTCTACTCATGAGAATGACCAATGAGTTGTATTTAGACATTTCATTCCTTTTCACTTATAGATAATTTCTTGAACATGTGATCCCCAAAGAAAAAATGAGAAATAAATTTAAGGGTAGCTAAGTATGTAATTTGGGACAATGGCTTGTATAATAAAGGAATTGATGGATTTTTTCTTCACTACATACATAAAAATCAACAAGGTAAGCTTCTAGAGGCATATCATAACTTCACCTATGGAGGACGTTTTTAGCATCTATTACATCTCATAAGATCCTACATGTGAGATATTATTTTCCCACTTTATTCCAAGATGCATCAATGTTGGTAACAAAGTGTGAGGCTTTTTAGTAATTTGTTGGTTATCCTAAATTAGTAGCACTTCTTCTAATGTCAGTGGTAATTGATGAGGCCTTTCAAGTAGTGTGGAATTGACTTTATTTGTGATTTAAATCCTTTATCTCTCACTAGATATAACTATGTATTGACTGCAACTGATTATTTCACTAAGTGGGTGGAATCCATTCCAGTGAAACATGTTACCTCCAAAGTTATTTGTAACTTCATCAAATAAAATATACTAGTAAGATTCGACATTCCTCGTAATATTGTGGTTGATAACAATTCCAATTTTTCATCTTATAAACTTACTAAATTTTTCTATGGATATGGAGTTACTTTGGGTCATGCCTCATATTATTATCCTTAGGTAAATGGTCAAGCATAATCAAGTGATAAGAACTTGGTGACTATAATTAGGAAGCTAGTTGATGAAAATCAGTAGACATGGCATAACGTATTGTACGATGGAATCTAGCCTGATCTTATCACTCCTAAACAAGCTATTGGTATGTTTTCTTTCTAGGTTTTATATGGTGTTGATGTTGAGATTCCTATCTCTTTAGAGTTCTTAGCTTATAAGTTGGCTAAGATTATTGAGGAGGATACCTTTCAAGAGTCTAAAGAGAACAAAATAATGTACTTGATAGAGTTGGAAGAAAAAGGTCTAAGGTGGTTGAAATAATTATCAAACACCAGACCAAATTCAAGAAAAATTTTGACAAGAAAGAAAAACATCTAGATTTCCAGTTAGAGGCCTAGTCCTATTGTTGGATAAAAGAAGAGATCTGAAGGGAATGCATGGAAATTTTGATTCCTTGTGCAGATGATCCCCTTTCTAGATTCACAAGTTGTGTGGATAAAATAACTTCTAATTTTTATTTATTGATGAAACTCAACTCCTGTTGCCTCACATAGGGAAACAAATCTAGTTTTTCTAGCAATAGAGAAAATTTTCTTGCTTGTATCACCATTTCCCTTTCATTTGTGTGTTTACCTTCTTATATGTTTGATTTTGGTCATTTGTTTTTGATTTTGTGTTTTTGTGTGTATGTTGGTTTTGGTTGTATCTCTTTTATTTCACTCCTTTTTACTCCTTATCCCAATGGATTGAAACTTTTGAGATATAGGAGTTTCTCTTCCTTTCGGTTGTCAAATAAAGTCCCGATTGCATCCATTTGCTATCCCAGCTTTTGAGTTCATCGATAAAATAGATATAAAAATTCAAATTATCATGTTGATGGATCTAGTAAAATCCGTGTTTTTTCGAAATCTTTCCTTGAAAATGCCTTTTAAAATTTCGAGGCTTCCTTTGCTTTTTGCATGTTTTTGTAAGATGTTTTCTTTCGTGAAAACTTAACACATTATAGCTTTTTCGATTTTCAGTTTGGATTGTATCAAAACATTTAGCACAGAAAACACATGCATCATTTCATGTGTTTCCTAAACCCAAATCCCGAAATGTTGTAGTGTGTCAAAATTTTAGGTTTTTAAACATTTGAACATGTTAACTTATTTAGATGTTACATATTTCTTGATTTTTGAACCTAAATTATGGATCCCTTTCTATTTTCTTTATAGTGGGTTTTTAGGAGCTATTACACATTTTCATGACATGTATCGCATGCAGACAAAGTTCTGCCCCCTAGTCAATGCAATGAATGTCATGGTGTATTTGGTGGCCCACATGTTTCATCATACATGTATGTAATGCTAATTCATTTATAAATAGGAAATATTTCCACATAATTTTTACCTTATACTTTCTCTCGAAATTTGGATTTCCCTCTTGCTTTCGCACTTTGCAAATTTGGTTGGTGTTTCTTGGTCTTTTTAATTGATTTTCTTGTATTTCAATTTTTTTTTATTCATTTGGTAATTTTTTTCCTGCTTGTTGACTCACATTGTTTTGGAAATCAAGACACCGAGAGTGGGGTGAATCATTATCTATTCAATTTTAACAAACAATTCAATTCACTTAATTTGTGAGAATAAATCAAAAATAACATTCAAAGGAACTCATCATGAGTGAAAACACAAAGAGATGATTTAATTTCAGAAACCCATCAAGGGAGAAAAACCCACTAAAATCAAAGCACTAACTAGGAAAATATTTCATTTAAATATTACAACGATCTCACAGTTGAGCATCAACTCAACATGGAGCTGCAAATCTAAAACTTAACTAAGAAACTACTTGATCTTTAACAAGCTTCAACTTACATGGAATCTTCAACTCCCTAATTCAGTCAAGCACCTACTAACTTTTTGTAAGATTCAAAACCCCATTTTCTAAGTTGTTACTTAGATTTCTGCAAGGTTTTGATCAATTTGAATTTGTTTTCTCACATAATAGATTCGAACACTAAATCACCTCATTCTTCTTAGCTTTTAACCTACATTCTAATCAACTAATCAGTAAAAAAAAATTTATACAAGGATGCCTTAATTCTTTCATTGTAACACCCACATTTTTCACACACAGAAACAATAGTAAAATACAAGGATAATTTTTTTTGACTTACATTTCTCACTACACAATGCCACACGGGCTCAAAGTAAAGAAAACTCAACAAAGCGCAAAACACTTACATAAGTCATCGACTCACATAGACCCATAACAATGTCATATACATGTCGATGACACACTTTCTCCAATGAATCAAATGCTAGAAATAACTCAGCCACAAAAAAGGGACTTAAGGATTGACAAACCCACAACACATCATTACCGTGGTTACATCTAGGTTACAATTAAAATTCCAATAAAATTCTTAATTATAATTTTTTCCTTTTTCAACCTACAGATTTCTAAATTTGTTTCACATTCCACATATTGTTCGACCACCTAATTTTGCTCTTTATTCCTTATGAAAATCTGCATAACTTACATAAGTATTTTTCATATTTCAAATTACATACAAAGATCCTAATTATCTCATTATTATGTTAATATTATGCTTCCCAACCACTTATTCAATGTTTAAAAAATTACCCTTTCTACACAAGTAAATATAACATGATGTCAAGGTGAAATCTTAGGATTAAGGGAGACTTAGATTCAAGATAGCTTTTTCCCAAAAACATTCTTTGATCATGGTAGTTATTTCCCCACCATAGTTATTATAGTTCAATAGCTTGTTGAATACCATTTAGATTTATATATATCTTTTGTTTTCTCAAAGTTTGATCACACCAATGCAATTCATATTCTTTGAACACATGAAAATGTTTAAATGGGTTAAAAGAGCTCCACGAGTGGCATTATTCCTGACCTCAATCTCATGTTTATTTTTATATGCTTTACTATTACATCACATTCTGGTCTCATTATTACACTCACTTTACAACAAAGGAGTTACGAAAGTACTTTCCTGCCATCTTGAGAAGTACATGGTTGGAAGCGTTATAAACTACACATGAACCCCAAGTGATTTGTGTTCAAGGTAAGGTCCCATGTTTCTACATTTCACGATTCCACATGTGAAATATTATTTATTTATTAATGCCATAAAAGGACATAACAAGGTATTACAAGACAAAATTTTAGTTTCTTAGGTTCTCTAAATTCAACATCTTTCAAAATAATTTTTTTGCAAAGAGTTACTTATAATTTTCTACCCACAAGTTAACCTCCTAATCAACTATGGTTTAATTTAATTCCAATTTTCACTCAGGGCTTTACGCCCTATTATATATTAGATTAAGGTTCAAAAACATATTTATCCTATACAATATCCGTGAAAGATCAAGGCACTATATTGTCACAAGCCAAAGATAAGACATTTAGCTGAGACGATCAAAAGAGGTTAATAACAAGATTTTAAGTGATAGTACAACTTTTTCACTAGCTCCCTGATGTCATCTGGGTCCCACTAGCAAATCATTCAATGAAGAAGTTAATTTCTATATCTTACCTCACAATACCTGACAATCCAAAAGGATACTAAGGGAGTACTAACCCTACTTACCCCATGGATGGTAAGGTTACACTGAATAGTTGTTACTTCGAACAAGGACTCATAAGGTGACTTCCAAGATGGTCTTCACTACTTAACCACGATGTCAGAACTGAAGAGAGGACATTCTCCTTGTAGTTACCAACACTAGAAGGAAACCACATACTCTAGATAAATTTGGACCATGTAATTTCTAAAAGGTGGGTTCACGACAAGGTCGCTAAACATGATGACTATGATGGTAAACTCCAACTAGGGGTTTTATTTACCTAAACTAGGAGGTTCCATCAAGTGCAGAGTTTAAGTTCATTATATGGTTTTTCAAAGTGTCTTCTACGGTAAAAAGTATCACACATCAAGACATGTTATGCTTTGATATTGTACACGGGTTGAGTGTTTCGATTAAATCTCTTTATTATGTTTACAAGGTAAGAATACAACAAGCAAATTAATTAATCATTTATCAAACACTGAATATGCACTACAAGATATTACTCCAAATTCATTTACTATATATATATATCAAATATTTTTACCATACGTACTATGAATCAAATTGAACCTATGATTAAATACACATTTCCTAGATATCCCTAAAAACTAGCATCTCATGCATATTAACAAATTTCAAATATAACTTTTTGTAACATGATACTACATTATACTTATATTCATTTTATAATGAGCTATATAAATTACAATGATAAAAAAAAATGAATTTCTCATCACCTTTTCGCCATCATTCTTACATCTTGCAAAACCAAGTAAGCATGAAATCAGCAATAAATTGCTGGCATGGCATCCACCCTAATCTAACATAATTAATTTTTTTCAGGTTCCCATTTACACATAATAATTACAATTTGCATTTGAAATCAAAGGTTTAGAGACATGTATTCATTTCATTTCATTTCACTTCATTCCGTAACCAAGGAGAGAGAAAAGGAAAGGAAGAGAGAGAAACACCATTTTGTCAAAAGTTTTATTCCACACAACAAGTTACACTATAGAGTTTCTAAATAGTTATTTACATGTGTCAAAAGTTTCCACGGTGGTTTGGCAACCCGACAAGGGTCCCACAACATTCTATTTTTACATTTTCTTGCTAGCTACAAAAACATTCAAATCGGGCTCGGAGGCTAAGAAACCACTTTCAAATGTTGTCTTCTGATGAGAAAACGCACTACGATTAAATTTATATGTGTCCACTTATATACCAAGAGTTCATAGAAGGTGACGGAATGTGGAGCTGGTGAACGGTTTATGTTTGGCGGCTAGTTTTTCGGGGCCACGGGTCATAGTTGACCTAGTTGCAAATGAACAAAAGTTAGCTCGAGGGCTTAGAAAACCACGTCCAAAACTAACGTTCGATGGATGGACATGCAATGAGAAACTTCCTACAAGTTCCCTATATAAGGAGAATTCATCAGAGTCGATGGGACTAAGAACTAGAAAACCATTTTCAAACAAATGACAAGTTTTTGGAGTGACAAGTCGAAATTGGTCTAGTTTGACCTTGTCAAACTATGATCGGAGGCCTACAAAATGGCTTTTCCAAACTATACAAACAAGTGTTGTTCCCTAAATTGAATGTTCCATGTAGTTTTCTAGTAAAAACACTAGAGGTTTGTGAAAAGAAATAATAATTTCTCTATCCAAGTTTCAAATGACTGTTCAAAACAAAAGCCAACTTTATAGTTTTAGTAGCTTCTTGCAACTACAAAACAAAGTGTAACATTGCTCCCAATATGGCATCAAAAATATCACAAATGTACATTCAAGGTCAAACCAAAGGTTAAGGTGACTCCTCACATAACCAGGTACATGAAAGAAGCTTAACATCCCATTTTCAGAGTTACAAAGGGTACTTAATGTATTTGAAATATGCAAAATTATCTATTTAAACAAGGAGATGGTCAACATTTTTACTGGGAAGTCAATTTCGTCTTGTCGATAAAACAATGTTGTAGCGATCTAGTTTTTTTTTTTGTTTTTGGTCATGACGTTTTCTAAATCACCTCAAAATGAGGGTTGAAGATCATGGTTTACTATAAATGGTTATTTGATTATGTGAGTTACGATACGACACTTTATTGCTTTGCAACAAGTTAATGTAAAATAATTAAATCTATTATAATCCCAAGCTTTTAAAATTATATTTCGTTGCAAAAGAAAAACTGAAGTACGAGAATTATAAAAGATAAGGATAGATGAACCATGCCTGCATGAGAAAATGTAGCCGTTTGGAAAAGAGGGACTCGTTCTACATCATAAAAAGGCATTTCATCACACGAGTGCACGCATCCACCATTATGTCATTGCATTTCATTCAAATATTTGCTCGAGGCGTATCCGAAGCCTTTCTAGAAGTGGTTTTCTCATCACCATCTTATACTTTCTCGAGCCACATATCTCTGATTCATGATCACTAAGGTTCTTTTCACCGACATGGAATAGGATATACACCTAGTGTTGTAGAGCTGCAAAAATTGTTTTTTTTTGTTTTTCTCCTATTATCCTTGTCAAATTTAAAATTCTACTTGAGAGCTCTTATTCCACACACACTGAATCAATAGTTGTGGAGGCAAGGGTGAACTAGTTGGTTTCATCTACAACCCTTTTGTGGTCGTAATTGGTACCTACAACATCACCCAAATGTGACCTTTCCATTCTACTTTGATGGGAGTGCATACCTTGTTCCATAGATATAATATTTTATTTTATTTTTTTGCAAACCATGTTACAACAAGTACCACTTCTCACCATGTGTGACCAACAGTGTCCAACTAGATCACTTCACCTTTGCTAGCATAGTCACAACCAGCGCCAAAATAGTAGCTTTAAAAAAGAGTATGGACATCTATCAACGCATTATGGAGAAGGGCCCTTTTTTGTCAGTTGTTTTAGTTGCAAGTGCCCTGAAAAATATGCCTATAGAATGTGGAAGCATTCGTAAGGCATGTGAACTATTCACCAAAATGCCTGAAAGAAAAGTGGGTTCCCGGATGAACTATTTATACGTGATACCAAATATAGGGCATCACATCTTCCAAATGAGGTGCCCAAACACAACACATAAGATTCCTTTAGAGACATGTGGGATTCTAAGGCCTTTTACAACAATTATTTTGTGCAATCCTGAAATCAAAACATTTCATGAGACCATTCTTCTCTGGCAAGTTGTCAAGGCATTTACCTTCACAGCTGGGAGTCAAAACTATATTCTGGCATGGATGGGCACATGCTGACAATGATTGTGGAGAATTTATATGGATTTCATCTTCCCCAACCCCATCATTCTGATTGCACAACATTTTTTTTACCGCTCTAAACATATCTCGGTTGTAGACTATCACAATTTTCAGCCAGATAGAGTCATTTCCAAAACCAAGGTATTTCAAAAATGAAGTGCATCCTCCTCCTTATTCAAACTACTAACTTTGTAAGTAGGTGTGCGTTCCTGTGAGCATGCCCTCACCCCGCCACCGACCTGCACCTACCACATACAACCCCACCAACTCCACCATTACAATTACCTAATCCATGCCACAACTACCCTCTGTCAGTCCACATGTTGAGTAAAAGATAAAAATTATTTCACACCTTTATTATAATTTTAATCATTATATTTTATTTTATTCCAGTAGGCACTACATTCATTCTCTTAATGAAATTCTCTTGGAACCACCCTTTTAAAAACTCCCACTTTCTTATGTAAATTTTGTTGCAACTAACTCATTCAAGAAGACATAACACCTAATTTTACATGTCCCTAAGCTCCATGATAATCATGGTGATCAAATAATATTCACATGACTTCCGTAACTACTCATATAAAGGAGAAATGAATTGTCTTCTTACAAAACTACTTCTAGTTTCATAAGAGCATATGAAAAACTTCAGTTATAATCTCATAATCTTTAGTTTTTTTCAAAACTCTCTTATTCAAAGGGATTAGAAAAAAGTCTCCTCAACTCTCTGACATCCTACCAAAACTTATGACATACCATTTAGACATATAAAAATAGACTTGTAATGGTTCATAATACTTTATCCTTTTATTCAATGACTAATAATTTTTCTCAGTAGCACAACAACTTCTCTCGCGATGCTTGAATGTTACAAAATTCTTAGAGATTTTTATACAATCTTCATATTTTCGTTTACTCGTCATGTAACCTCCAAACTTATTTGAACACCTATGAGTGCATTGGGATCAAGATACTAGTCATCTCAGTTTTAGAGCAAGAAGGAGAAGATACTAAAATACATTAATAAGTTGAAACATCATGAGCATTAGGTATATATGGGGTTTACATAAATAATGAGAACTTGAGAGCCTTCCATAATCAGAGGAAGCAACATTTTTCTCACTTTTCTTCACTATTACCAACACAGTCTTGGAGCAACCGAGACACAATCTTTAATTAACTTTATATGCTAAAGAGAGATGTTATTTAATGAGTTTCATAGTTTGGAAGAAAGGTTTGAGATCTCTTAGATTACCTACATCTATGAAGAAACTAGGGAACTTCAATTATTCATTATGAATCATGCTTTTGAAATAAGGTATACACTTATTTTATAATACAAAGATGTATCTTCAAGTGTTTAACTAATCTAAAAACTTTCTTTGTCAATCACAAATTCAAGGGAATATTTCAAAAATGTTGAGGATGAATCCCAACTTCCGGGATGAAGATTTAAATGAATATCATGCTCACTAGATCAATACATCTTGATCTTCTAACGTTGCACTATTAGAGTTTTAACAAACTGACCTTAGTAATATATTTTGAATCTTTTAACAACTTTCCCTTCACTTTTTGTAAATGTTATTGTATGATCATTTCAATAGGAGTGATTACCATAGGATCATATATTTCTTTTTCATGATAAGATAAGAGGACTTCATGATTTGATGTTAAAGATGATTACCATCTTGACTGTCATAGGGAGACAAAACCAATCTTAAGAATCGACGCCTACTTCTATAATCATCTACCCAAATCATCTAAGGTACTCTTTTGACAATATCCTAACCATTTGTAACTTAGTCTACTCAGATAAACCACAATTTTAATAAGTATAGTCATGCAAAACGTTCATTTCTTAGATTGTGTGAACTTGTACTTAAACCATCATAGTAAAATATTGAGTTTGAGACTTATTTCTTACAATTATTCACTCAATCAAATTCTCATTCAACTTATGCTTCACTAAAAATATATTCAACATTATTATTCTTCTCTTGGATTGATTAAAGGAGAGTGGTATGGTTTTTATGCTCAAAGTACAGTTTATTATGATGCCTAGAGTTGATTGAGTTTTTCTTGTAAGGATTTTTTATCACAAGGCTCTACTTGATCAAGAAATTGTTTTTAATGTGTTGATTAGGACCATGTACCTTGTTCATGGTCATATAGCTGATGAACACAACAATTTGACATCAACAAGATCACCTAGATCAAGAGCTAGTTATTATCTTGACTATCTCTTCAAATATGTGACTAAGATAGATATACCTTATTCAATTATACAATGTGGCTCCCTTAAAAAACTTCATAGAAAACAAGAGAGTGACTCAGATGACCTTCCATGTCACAAATTTATACTTGAATCCCTCTACATCAAGAAGCATATAACACAAAATTTACAAATAATGAGATAAATTTGTACGGTAAATTCAATGATGAGGAACAAGGATGCCACCAGTTTGACCTAGGAATATATTTCTACAATTTTTAGGGGTTTAAAAACTTTCAAAGTGAATTTATGACAAAAGAATTCATTTCTTTCCTATCACTTCAAGAAGGAGGTTTGGAGAGAGAAGAACACGATAGAAAAATAACTATAACATGAGAAACCTATCAAGATATGGTACACTTCCTAACATATTTGATTGCATTCATTCTGAGGGTGGGCCAAAATTAACCCATTCTATGGATCTTTCAGGGAAGTTACGTGACCACTTCGAAGTTCTTTGCATCAAATTCCACTGTTATATTGTAATAGAACCCATTTATACTCCTCTTTGTTTATACATTGGTGGATCATAGCATCAAAATATCTTGTACATATAATGATATCTAGAATAACACATTTAGTAAATACAAAATAAACAATTCCACACAAAAATAAACAATGAGGGTTTTCAATATTTAGTTCCAAAAGGGGAATCCTCAAATACTTTTTCGACATCCACATTCTCCTTATCCTTGTAGTAAGTAACCTTTGATTGAAAATTATTATGTGGATCTTGTAGGGAATAAAATTAAAACTATTCAAGAAGATCTTATGTGGTCCTAAAATACCGATCATGAACTATGAAGAACTAGAAAAATGCCCAAACAATAGTGAAGAGAGTTGTTTCTTGTATTCTAAATTCAAAATCCATCCAAAATTAATCTTGGCTATCTAATTAATTGACTTTGTGTTAGAATGAGATTCCATCAAACTAATTTGGAGGATGGCTTCAACGTAATAATAGAAAATTTTATAAAGGGGACAACTGGGAAAAGAGGACACCTCACAATTTTTTAGAGAAGAGAGTAATTGGGAAGTGAAAGGTGATGAAAATAGGGACTTCTAGATAAGTTTGGAGAATTTCCATAAGGTGATGAAACATAGGAGGGAAAGGAATAGGCTAAACAAGTAAGTATCATGGAACAAATATTTAAGAATCATTACCATGTTTCTTCTTCCTCATAAGAAATCTATACAAATGTAGGATGAAGGGCATACCCTCCCCTTGGTTCATCTAATAGATCGATTTCAAATCCATAAATGTATCCCTTAGGAAGCTTAGTTTTCAAAATAGAAATGCTTCTTAATAAAGGTGCTATTATTATTTGTGGAGGTTGTAATATTCTTTTATCTCTTGTGGCATTATATTATCATAAGTCAATTCTTCACACATACATCTCTTATTTCAAATAGTCTATCACCATTGGATAAGACTAGTTTTTAAAAAAATCTTTAATTCAACATACAATTGTAAGGATGAACATATCGTAAATGAGAGAGATAATAAGTATCAAGGTCAAATTTATACGAAAATTTGGAATTTCATGTGCTAATAAAAAGATCATTCTAACCTCATCGCACGAAGCCCTTATATAACAATGTTATTATAAATAATATGAGATGTTATTATAAATAATATAACAATGTCATACCGTAAGTTTTTTCTCGAACCCTAAAATTGCCGCTGCCTCATCGCAGGAAGCCCTTCCTACTGCGGCATAAATTGTGGCTCGGCCTTTGGTCATGAAATGGGATCCGATTTTTACAGTAGCCATGGTGTTTCTCATGGAGGCGGTGGTGATGACGTCGGTGACGCTTTGCTTTCCTCTACCCTCCCGTCTGGTGGCGACAGGGTTTCGGTGTTGGGACTGGAGTACGATGGTTTGACGGGTGAGGAGGGACTGGCTCTCATCGGCATCCTATCGTTGCTTTGCATACTGGTGGTGGAATGCACAAGGAGTTCAGCAGTGGTGGGCGGGGTAGCGTCAGGGGTGAAAGATCCTTCTTGGAAGCGGCCATATCTATGGGCCGACAGCCTGCCAAACCCATGGCATATGCAAAGCCCACTCCATCGGTCTCCATCGGGGAGGAGGTCTGTGAATCTGAGGATGTTTTTCAGCACTGTGGCTTGATTTTCCGGTTTACCAACTTCTTCCCGGGCCTTCCAGCACTGCATAAGTGTATTTCCAAACAATGACGTCCTCTCTTACAAGTTAGAGTCATTTTTGTTCCTCAGCTTGTGGTATTTTCTTTGCTGTGTTTGACATTCCCTCTCATAAGGAGAAAATTTTAGGGAGTTTCAGTCTCATCTTTTGCTGATGAAACCCCGGTTTCCTCCGTTAAACTTGTTAACTGAAACTTTTAATACTAGACCTGTTTGGATTAGGCTGCCTTATTTGCCCTTGCAATTTTGGGGGCATAGATTTAAAGCCATTGGTAATGCTTCGGGAAAATTCCTTGACATAGATTCCAAAACGGAATTATTTGAACCTACTACATATGCCTGTATTTTGGTGGATATGGACACAATTGTTGACTTTCCGCTGACAATAGAGATAAAAATCAAGGACAGAATTTCAACACAACATCTTGATTATGAAGGGTTTCCTTTTAGATGCGAGAACTTGTTTCGCTCTCAGCCGTGTAGGCTCGAATGTCATATTGTTGAACGACGTGAAGAGAATGAGCCCGGCATTAATCCTATTGTGCCGACATAGTATCTTGAAGAGAAAAATTGCAACGAAAACTTAGCTTCCTCAAATCCGGTTAAGCGGTTGGAGAACATTGAAAAAAGAAGTGAACTTGTCTCAACCTCCTAGTTCCGTAAAGATTCAGAGTCCAAAAACAAAGAGGTTGTTGAAGTTTTTCTACCAGTTCATCCAGATGAGAACATGGATCTAGACAAGGGGGGAGGATTGATGGTAGTGAACAAAAAAAAAAAGGAAAATCTACTTCTGAACCTTTAAAGATGAAACTTCAGTATCATAAGGTGGAGAAACATGAAAGAAAGGAATGTATCTAGGGGCTCTCAAGATTTTTTCACCTTCTTGGTGCCTTCCTTTTCTTTTTTGTGTTCTTCTTTTTCTGTTGTTCTTGGGTTCGTTTTCATTTTTAGGGTTTGTTGGACCGATACTTGTTATTTTCTCTTGAGCCTTGATGCTTATCTTTGATGCAAAGGGTTTTCTGGTCCCTTCAAAATAAGAGCTTTACCTAATCTACAAAAAGATCATTCTAAGTTTTATACTAATTTCATAGTTGCATCTTCATATATAATCAAGGATTGAAATATTACAAGTTCAATTCTTTTGGGGTAACTATATCATCTTTAATTTAACCGCACTTTCTTGTATCATCCGTAGTACAACTCTCGTGCAAAGGAGTGCGAGAATTTATGTTAAGCCCAAATTTAACAAATTTTTGATTAAATATTCTTATGGGATTTTCTATAGATTCAAGCCAAGGACAGATTTGTTTTACTTTTTTACATATTGATGACATAGTTTGAGAGCCATAACCTTGAAGTATAGATAGAAGTGAAACAAACCAAAAATTTGTAAGTTGATCAAAGAAGTGTCGATAGCTTTGTAACTCTTAGATTACTTCAACTATGAACGAAACCTAGATTACTTTATTTCAAAACCTTACCATATCACCCATTTTTCCACAAAAGACCTTAACATATTTACATATATTTTTATAAAATATATTCATGACTATTTAACATTCCATTTTATAGTTTTTTATTATATTGTAGACATATTCTATTAAAAAAATCATGTCAAGTGTTACTTTATTTATTCTTTAGAACCTATTAATTAATATTGATTAGAATATTTCAATTATAAATAATTAACATTATGCATGTCTACTTAGGTATACCTTTTATTTGTTCTTAAATTATCCATTTATCAAAGGGTTGTTTTCCTTGGGTGTAAAATGGCCATAACAATTTTTAATGCTTAACTACCATAAAAAGACCTATTTCCAATTACACTTCAGATTATACTCAATTCTTTTTCTATCTAACATATTTTTACTTCTTCTCTCCATAATCCTTAACACAACAAGGGTGAATTAAATATTAATATTACTAATGTATATATTGTTCCCTGTAATGGCTAATGTGCCTAAAATAGTGATCCAAAACTTAGAGTAATATTTTCACCACGGTTGGATCACCACATAGATTCGCGAGAGAAAAATATTTTCAATATGACAATGTAAAAGAGACTAAATTTATCAAAAAAATTTACACACAATGTAGTAGTGTCAAGTACAATAATGTTTATATCTGTTTCAATTATGTCTTTCTAGTTTTGTGGAAGTCAGTATTATATGTAAATTTTTGTAAGTATTGTTGGTGCTCAAAATAGTCTCACCCCATTTTGCCTTTGCAATCCATTGATTTATGGCCTCTGTCACATTTTTTTCCTTGTGTTATTCCGGAGAGGTCTCTGCTTTCTTTTTCTTGCCATAATTAATTTGTTCCTGGGTCGAAGTTCACGTATGGGTCCATTTATGTTTCCTTATTTCTCTATTCCTCTGAAGTGGTCTGTAATTTGGGTCTCCCATTCTCTATTTATCTAAAAACTCGGGCCCTCCCATTCTTTCCATTTTTACAGTCGAGATTTGTTGTCCTTGTTGTTTTTGCCCTAAATACTTGAAGGAAAATGAATGGATGTAGCTCAAGAGCGTATTTGAGCCTTGTAACATTTCTAAATCCTCTATCCTTGGAAAATTTTTCATCTTCGGGCTCAAATGGTCATTTTTCTGCATTTTATGGTTTGACGGGCATTTCTCTCGGTCAAATTTGTATCCTTGCATCGACAGGGAACATGGCCTCTTTTGGTTGGATGCGGCTCGGTAGGGTACTTTAGAAATTTTATGAATTGCCTCCACTTAGAAATTTTTCCACGTGGAGGAGCGGCACTCATTTGAAGATTTACTTTTTGGTTTGGCCTTGGAGTAGCGTCGGGAGGACATGTGGAGGTCTTCGCTACTCCGTTTTGACTTAGAAAATTTTTATGTAGCTAATACAGTTTGGCGGGACAGGGACATGTGGCGAGCCCGTGCTCATTCAGGGTCTCAAACTTGGGCACCATTTGAAATTATGCCATGGAGACACGTGGAGGCTTCCACCTTGTCTACCCAAACTTAGTATTTTTACAAAAGGTTTTGGGAGGTCTGCGACACTTGGAGGAACCAAGCATGTTTAGGGACTAGCCCTTGTGTTTCATTTTAAAGAAGCACCAGAAGGACACTTAGAGGCCTCCGCTCACTTTGCATTTTGTGTGGACTTTTCAACGGCCAAAGGAGATTACCTCGGACTCTGACACATGGCACCTCCCACTGAGCTTCAAGCCTTCAAATAATTTTTTCCAGGCTAGGACACGTGGTGAACCCGCGCTCTTTGAAGTTCTCAAATTTTAGGAACCATCTCAAGATGTGCCATTGTGATGTGTGGAAATTTGAAAAGTGAAAAGGTGTGGGAAAACGGACCATCGAGGGAAACTTAAAAAAAATTCCTCTTATTCTCACAAGCGTTAAAATATCAAAAATGGCCCACAAACTCGATAGAGGAAGGGTCAAAGCTTGCTCCAGTCAATGGCGGAGGTGCGGACCTTCGGAGGAAAAGTGGGAAATTTTCCCTTTGTGGGAAAAGGAGTTAAAAGTGAAAAAGGGAGCGAGGTTGCACTAGGACCCACATTAGAGACTAGAAGCGAGAAGGGCAAAGCTGGGGAAAGTTGGAAATTTTTCCTTTTTCAAAAGGGAGGTGAAATATCAAAATTTGGCCACGGTTCCTTTGGGACCCACCTCAGGACACGTGTCAGTCTCATTTCTCAAGGGCAAGGTGCGGAGCAAAATGGAAATTTTTTCCATTTTTTCAAAAGGTTGTAAAAATTCAAAGGAAACCCCTGAGCCTGTTTTAAAATTGAATCTTCCATGTGGATAACCCAAATTCAAAGTAGAGATCAATGACATCTGTGAGTCTGAATCTGATTTTCCCCCCATTTTTAATGAAATTCTCCTAGAAATGCTCTTCATGATTTCTTGGTATTTCCTACATGCCAAGCAGAGAGGAGAGTAATTTTGAAATCTAAGTTTTGTGGGGGAGATCTAGGACGTCTTTCGCCATTAAAATGGTTTGACTATCGGGCTCGATCTGATTTTCCATTTTTCTTCTCCCAAGCACGCAAGGAACCAGATTTGATAGATTTGGGGTGGAAGTGGTTGGTGAATAGAAGGAAGAGTGATTTTCTAGAGGAAGGAGTTGAATGCAGGATATTTTCGAAGAGATTTGCCCCCTGAGCACTTGGCGACTTTTTGCAGATATGATTCTAGGAATCACGATCATGATCATGGCAAGCACTGGTGGCACTTAATGTCTGGTTTTTTTGGGGGCAAAGGCTCTGTTGTAAATTTTATAAATGGAAAAAAATTATCGTACAAATGGTTGGAGTGTCAGGGGTCGGGACTAATTTTTCTAATAGAAAAAGGCTTGATAGAGCCCATCTTTTTTGAGAAAGTTGTTTGAGAAGGCTATATATCTCTTTTGTATTGAATTTGATCATGTCCAGTGGTTGTGAGTGTAGAACCATTGAAAAGCTCTGAGATTATTCTATAAAATTTCCCGTGCTGATAAATTTAATCAAACTCGAGTTATTCTATGTGGATCTTATGCAAAATGTGTTTGTTTTACTTCTGAATGTCTGCAAATAGTTTTTCTTGTTCCTGTTGCAATCTTGTATCAAAATATATCTCAATCACATAGGTCTCAATCCTTGTGATAGTTTAGTGGCATCTACAATTTCATTTCTCATAAGAGCTTTCATCTGGGAGTGAAATAAATGATTTAAAATCACTTTTCTCTCATCTATTGACAAATATTGTCTGTAAGCCTCTGGGTGTACCTCAGGCATGATTGGGCTCAAATCTTGATTTTTTTGGGTTTTCAAAATTGAGCCTTCATGTTAGAATCTCATAGATTGTATGAAAAAGTGCTAATTTGGGCCTCCAAAGTGAAACACATATTGGTTAAAGAAACATTTTAGTAGCTCTTTGACATTCTATTGGTTTAGTCTTTCATTTTGCAAAAGCTCTCAAGGATCTTGTGAATCAAGTTCATCTTGCTTCACCTCCCACCAAAACCCATTTAGAAACAACTAATTCTACCCATACTACCCATTTTTTTCACATGTGTATACAAATGGACAAAGTTTACTACCAAAACATGCGAAACAATTAGGATTCCAAAAGTATTTAGTAGCCTAAACCTTGCCTAGAGAATATCTCCACTATTTAGAGTGACAACTCGTGAGAGTTAGATTTTGTTGCATTGATCATATTTTCTTCAAGGTCTCCTTAACAACTTCATTAGGAAGGATATCTCCATCTCCTCCATAATAATTGGCTACAAAAGGGTTCTCTTACATTGATTGAAAGCCACAACCTTAAATAGTGAGGATAGATAAAATCCTCTTGAGAGTGCTATCCATTTCTTCACATCTGAGTGACTAAGGGCCAATTAGATCCCATCCTCAGATATAAAATGACTCATCATGATCTATCTATCTTTAAGCTTCCTGCGAAACCTGTGATGCTACTCATACTTTGAAGGAGAATCAATTTGGGTACCAACACCTTACTGGCATCATTATTGGGGACATACTAGTTACAGTTTACATTCAGGCCCTAGTAAAACACTTCTTATATACTCCAAGTGTTGTGTGCAATTCTTTCAGTTTCCACGCCTAGTGCACTAGTTTTCTTTGATAAATCTGGGTAAAGAAAAGTCAGAGTCTTTTAATTTCTAGTTTCGAGTGTTGACAAACATTTGATGGATCATATTTAGTGCATTTACCCAACTAAGGTGGAAATTCTTAGTGGCAACTCCCTATTGATCTAATTCTTAAAGAATACTGGTGTTTTAACCTCTGTCAAGTAAGATTTGTTACTAACCATTACAAATTTGGAAGGCGAAGGTCTTTTTTTGCTAGGGATCCTACTAGGACATTATTTCCAGAGCTAGGAAAAGCAAAACTTGAAGGAAGAAAATCCTAGAGAGATGTTGGAGATCACCAGACAAGAAAGGGGATCTCCATTGATGAAAGTGATTGGCCTATTATTGAAGACTTTAATTCAAGTGCTTCTGAATCAGGTAGCCTCTTTGTGGAATTGAATTCTCCAACTTTAGAGGGGCCTTCATTTGATTTTTAATGGTTTTCTTCTCATTCTGCCCTATCTTTTTAGAAGTTGATAGGGAGTTCCAAGAAGCAAGGCCTTTACGGGATACCCATTTTGAAAGTTATACCCCGGTGTTTCAAATACCCTCGTCCCTTAGAAATTTGTCACCCTTCCAGTGGTCACCTCCTCAAAACAACATGGCCTTGCTCCCACCTAGACCCCCTTTTGTTGTAAACACATTTGGACCTATTAAATTTTTAGGAATGGTTAGTTATCCAAATGTAGTTCCCTAAGAAGTAAGGAAAAGACTGCCAAATTTCCAAGGAAACAACGTTATAACTAGTGATCAACATCTAAATATTTTTATGAATATGATGGAAGACTTTGAGATTCAACATGAAGATGTATATATCAAATTGTTTATCCATACTCTGGAAGAGGGTGCAAGGGACTAGTATAAGGCTTTGACAAATAGTTCATTGATTCTTGGACAGACATGAGCAATGCATTTAGATTGCAGTATGGTGATAGAACTAACCCTAGGTTTCTTTTGATAGAATTTGAAAACATCAAAAATAATCCTAATGAGTTAGTACATGATTTCAACACAAGGTTTAATAAAACCTTGAGGCTATTACCCGTTAGGATAAGGCCATGTGATGAATCATGTTTGATCAAATATTTAGATGCATTTGATAAAAAAGTTGCTTACTACTTGAGGGACAAAAACCCCACTAATTTGAGGCAGCCTTCACTATGGCTTTACAAATTGAAAACAATATCAAGGCAATTGGAAAACTTCCTAAGAGAGACGGTGTGAAACTAATTAACCTAGAAAAAACCCGAAATAAGCAAGGTTGTAGATTTGGAAGAAGTTGTGAAGACTTTGGCAAGGGTCACAAAGAAATTTCCTACAAACTAGCTCGGGTGAGAAGGGAATTAGGAAGAGTTCACAAGGTCAACACAAGCAACAAAGCCAAGACGACTTCAAAAATCACCAAATATCTAATGATAGAGGTAATGGACCTATTGGATTTGGAGATAGGCAGCCCCAAGGTAGGGAAAACATAATGGTGCACGATCCTTTGGCTAGGAGACTTGCTTTGTTGTGGAGGAGACAAATGTCATTGATTGGTGTGATAGATCTTTCATGCCCCTGTGCTCCTTGTGAAGAATATCAGCAAGAATAAGAAGAAGTTGATGACAATAATGTTGATGATGTCTACATGATGGGTTGTTCCACGAGCTCACAATAAGGGGAAACTTTAACTAAGGTGATAATTCCTGAATTCTTTTGCAACTTTTTGGGACTCGCATTCGTAGGGTACCTTTTTTCCTCCCTCTCATACTTTAGAAGTAGATACTGTACAATATTTTGAATTTCCCAATAATGACTTTGAATATTTAAGGGATTTAATGATAAATAAGTATGATGGAGGAATCCCATCTAAGGAAGATAGATAGTTACTGATGAATGTTGTTGTTGCTCAAGAGAAGGAATATAACACAAGAAGTAAGGCTATCATAGGGGTAGGGTCTCAAGTAAAGACGAAATCTCCATTACTTTCAAACATTCCTAAAGAGTCTCTTAAGAAAGATGCATCTACCAAAACCTGTAGTTCCAAACAAAATCATACCCCCTCATTCCCAAGTTGTCAAAATCTGTGCCATCTAATGAGCTGTCGACTAACTTTCCTTCCAATGCCGCCTTGCCAAAGTCTATCCCTTATGAAATTTCCCAAGTTTTAAGTCAAATCAAAGTCTTTTTCCAATTGTTGAGTTGCTTAGGATTCCTGAGCACAAAAAGAGAGCATTTGAATACTTGGGATTAAAAGAAGAGAAGACTGCCCTAGGCAGAAATGTAAACATTGTGGAGACTCCTCCAATCATTGAAGAATTAGAGGCACCACCAACATCAAAAGAGTTAGATGAACCACCTAAGGTTTATTTAGGAACATCTTTGGTGGACTCTCAGCTAAATGTGGATCCATTCTTCACCACTCTAATCATTAAGGACATATTACTCCACAACTGCATGTTTGACTCAGGGGCATCATGTAATTTCATGCCTTTGGAAATCATGAATGAGCTGAATATTAGGTTACATCAGCATTTGGGAAGTGTACTTGCTATGGACTCTAGAGAGGTACCAATGGTAGGGTGTGTGAAGGGTTTGGTGGTGCAGCTTGCAGCTTACCCAGGTAAAAATTTAAAACTTGATGTTGTCATTGTTGATTGCCCAGCCAAGTGGGGCATGTTATTGTCTAGAAAATGGGCTGCAAGTGTTGGTGGGAGTGTTCAAATGGAAATGTCCTATGCCACCATCCCAATTGATGGCAGCCTTGTTAGGTTGTATGGGGAAAAGAAGATGTTACACCTTAGTCAAGATCCCAACAATGCGTCCTATGAAGTATTGTACACAAGTGTTGATGCTTTGATAATTTTGTAGAATTCATCGATGGAAAGGAGCACAAGATTGAAGAATCTAAATACCTTGAAAATACAGGTTCTCCTTGGACTATATTATTTGATAGATCTTGCTCCATCTTTGGAATGGTGTTGGTGTTGTTCTCGCTTTCTCCGAGGTTAGGAAAATTGTGTTTTTTCCTTAAAACTCAACTTTGAGTGCACTAACAACATTTCGAGTATGAGGCATTGTTGTTGGCTTTAAGAATTGCTTGGAAATATGGTTTAAATACATCATTGTCAAGGAGACTTATAATTAATTGTAAAAAAATTTAGAAAATTGTATTCCACAAAGAATCATCAAATGAAACAATACAAGCATGGAGTTTGGGATTTCATTGAGATGTTTGATTCATTCAACATTATGCATCATGATAGGAAGTTCTATGACTTGGAAGAAAAACTTGCAGTGTTGGGGTTTCATTTTGACAATTGTGCAAAGTGTCCTCATATTGTGAGTATGATGTGGAAGTATTGACAAGACACTCATGTCCCTCGACAACATTAAACATTCGGCACATATTTGATGATGATGCTTAGATCGGAAGATTTCTGTAGAACAAGGAGAGTTTGTTGATCAATACATTGATTTGGATCCAATGGTATGTACCACAGGGGGAGGAAACCTTTTTGGTAAGGGCATCATCCAAGCCAAAGAATAATACCATCCCTAGAGGGCTGGTTGCTCTTGAATCAAATTTTGATAATGCTGATTACATTATTGATGATAGACATATGGAAGCCTTGAGGGATGTTGAGGAGCATGACCTTGACACGATGGAGAAGCCAAGGAAGATTTGGTTAGGAAGCAATCTCAACAAGGAGGAAAAGTAGTCATACATCTAATTGCTGAAAAAGTATCAAGATTGCATGGCTTGGACCTATTCTAAACTAAAAGCATACGAGAGAGGACCTGTTTCAATATGAGATTCCTGGAGTCTAATGAAAATCCATTCATGCAAAAAAAAGAGGCCAATCAATCCACTCTTATCTCTTAAAATTCAAGAGGAACTGAAAAAGCTAAGAGACGGAGGAATTATTCAGCCCACAAGGTATTCTTCTTGGGTTGTAAACCTAGTACCATCGATGTGAAAGAAGAATGGTGACATTAGGCTATGTGTAGATTTTAGAAATATGAACAGAGCATCAATGAAGGATAATTATCCTTTACCAAATATGGAAAAAATGTTACAATTGGTGACTAGTTCTAAAGTTCTCTCCACCCTAGATGGTTTCTCTGGTTATAACCAAGTTGTGGTGAAGGAATAAAAAGAATCAAGACAGATTTACTAATCCTTGGGAGACATATGTGTATGTTAGGATTCCCTTCAACTTGATGAATGTTAGAGCCACCTTCCAAAGAGAAATGGATGTTGCTTTTGCTAGTTACATCAATGAGTTCAATGTAGTTTATCAAGATGATGTAACTATATTTTCCAGGAAGAGAAGTGATCACTTGTTGCACTTGGAGAAGATGTTGATAAGATGTAGAGAATATGGCATCTCACTCAATCCAAAGAAGTGTCATTTTGGAGTGCAGAAGAAAAATTGCTTGGCCACATTGTGTCACAAGAAGGGGTGATGATTGATCCAAAAAGGGTAACAGGCCATCAATAAGGTCCCAATTCTAAGGACCAAGAAAGGAATTCAGTCTTTCTTTGGGTAGATAAACTTCATCAGGAGATTCATATCAAACTTTTTTGAGTTGACCATTCCAATCACTTCCATGCTAAAAAAGGACCAGGCCATCAAATGGGAGGAGGCTGCCATCCAAGCTTTCAATGGGATTAAAGAGGCACTAAAGCATGCACCTGTTATAGCAATTCCAGATTATAAGAATCCCTTTGAACTATTCTCTTTTGATTTAGAGAACACTATTGCTTCAGTCCTGCTGCAAAAGGATGATGAAGGGGCTAAGAGGCCAATTTCCTTTTTCAAGTAAGGCATTGTAGGGGGCTGAGTTGAAATACACTATTATAGAGAAACAAGTATTTGGCTTGGTAAAAGCAACAAAGGTTTTAGGCCCTACATTTTGAGTTAAAGATTGTTGCTTATGTTCCCCACACCATGGTCAAAGACATATTATAAGAGAGGGAAGTCTGAAGAAAAAAATGCAGATGGGTGAACAAGTTACAAGAATATGACATGCATATCCAAACCTCAAAGCTAGTGATAGGTTTGGGCCTGGCTAAGCTTATGGCTGAGAGAAACTTACAAACTATTGAGGTAAATGAGGTAGAAGAAGGTAGGGTAGATGTTTTTCAAAATTTGATGAGTTCTGAGTGGTTCATAGATGTAATTTTTTATCTCAAACATCTAAACTGCCCTGAGTATTTAAGTAAGAACCAGAAAAGAGCCCTTAAGTTGGCTTCCCTGAAGTATGTCATTACTGATTATGGGTTAGTGTGGAAGAACCTAGAGGGACTCCTCTTAAGGTGCATTACTAAAGAATAAGCCCACAAGGTAATTACCGATCTCCATGGAGGAGTTTGTGGGAGAAATTTTATAGCAAGATTCACAGACACAAGATCTTGAGGGTTGGTTATTGGTGGCCAACTCTCTTCAAGTATACAACCTTGTTGGTTAGAATATGTGAGAGTTGTCGGTGCTTCTCTCGGAAGATGAAAGCTTGAGCTCCCTTCCTTTGCAACCTTTGTCAATTGAAGCTCCATTCAAGCAATTGGGAATGTATTTCATTAGTGAGATTTTAAACCCTTCAAGTGTTGTTCATAATCGGATTCTTGTAGAAGAACCCGGATTACTTTACTAAATGGGTGGAGGAAATCCCCACCAAGAAGGAAACACACCAAATTATCATGGACTTTATCCTAAACCACATCATCTGTAGGTTTGGGGTGTCGGTCAAGATTGTTGTTGAAAATGCGATGAGCTTTGAGATAAACCTTAGGTGGAAATGTGTAAAGAATATGGGATCAACTTGACATATGCCTCTAATTACAACCCCCAAGGAAATGGACAAGATGAGTCCAGTAATAAAAACCTGTTGAAGATTATCAAAACAACCATGGAAGTGGACTATCGGGTGGCAACTTAAAAAATTTTCCTCTTATTCTCAAAAGGGTTAAAATATCAAAAATGGCCCACAAGACCGATAGAGGAAGGGTCAAATCTTGCTCGATCCAACAAGCACAGTGCGGACCTTTGGAGATAAAGTGGGAATTTTTCCCTTCATGGGAAAAGGAGTTGAAAGTGAAAAAGGGAGCGGGGTTCTCATGCTGGGACCCACATCGAGACTAGAAGCGGAAGGGAAGAGCTGCAGGGAAATATAGGAAATAAGAGATAAAATATGTGGAATAATCCCTTACAGAATCGTAATAGTAGAAACTAATATGCAGAAAATATTACAGATCTCAAATAAAAGTGTAGAATAAATAACACAACACAGAAAGATAGTATTTAACGTGGTTCACCCAATTTGGGCTACATCCACCAAGAATCACTTGCTCAGATTTTATTACAAGCCTCCACTCTCTCAATACAATACCCAGATCCGTTTGGAGCTATGCTAAAAAAACTCTATAGAATTCACACCGAATTCAAAGCACATCTGCAATGCATTTGCTTGTATATGTATCATATGCATAAGACCATATAAATAGACATTTTCTTAAGCAGTTTGATACAAAACCATGGGTATCTAGAGAACCATGGGAAAACAACCGTGGGTATCAAAACCATGGGCAAAAAATCGTGAGTATCGAAACAATGGGCAAAAAAATGTGGGTATCAAAACAATGGGTACCAAAAAAACCATGGGCCCAAAAACAACCCATAATGGTTACCCATTACCCATGGGTTAATAAACCACCCATGAAAATTTACTTCAGGGGCTTCGCCCCTGAACCCCCTTGACCCGCTCACCGGTGAGCGGGACCACCGTAAAAATACCCGAGTGTACCACATAAAAGGTGTACCACACTCTAACATGAAAATAGGATCCACAAACATAACAAGACCCACCTCAAGACATGTGTCAGGATCATTTCTCAAAGGCGGGTGCGGAGAAAAATGGAAACTTTTTCCATTTTTTTGAAAGGTTGTAAAAAGTCAAAGGAAGCACCGAGCCTATTTAAAATTGAATCTTCAACGTGGATGGCCCAAATTCAAAGTAGAGATGAATAGAAGCTATGAGTTTAAATCTAATTTTCCCCCATTTTTAATGAAATGCTTCTACAGAAAGTACGAGTCTTCATGATTTATTGGTATTTCCTACACACTAAGCGAGAGAGGATAGTTAATTTTTATATCTAAGTTTGGTGGGGAAGATCTGGAGACGTCTTTCACCATTAAAATGGTCTAACTATCGGGCTCGATCTAATTTTCCATTTTTCTTTTCTCGAGCACTGAAGGAACCAGATTTGACATATTAGGGGGCGGAAGTGGTTGGAAAATAGAAGGAAGAGTGATTTTCTAGAGGAAGGAGTTAAATGTGGGAGATTTTCGAAGAGATCTGAGCCCACTGAGCACCTAGCCAATTTTTGTACATCTGATTCTGGGAATCATGATCGTGATCATGACAAGCAATAGTAGGACTCAATGTCTTGATTTATCATGGGAAAAGGCTCTGTTATAAATTTTATAAATGGCACAAATTTATCATGCAAATGGTTGGAGTGTCAGGGGTCAAGAATAATTTTTATAATATAAAAAGGCTTTATAGAGCCCATCTTTTTGAGAAATATGTTTGAGAAGCTTCGTATATCTCTTTTGTATTGAATTTTATCATGTCAAGGTGGTTGCGAGTGTACAACCATTTACAATCTCTAAGATTTTTCTAGAAACTTTCCCTACTCGATAAATTTAATCAAATGAATTATTGTGTGTGGATCTTATGCAAAATGTGTTTGTTTTACTTATGAATGTCTTCAAAAGTTTTTCTTGTTCCTGTTGCAATCTTGTATCAAAATCTATCTAAATCACATAGGTCTCAATCCTTGTGAAAGTTTAGTGGCATCTGCAATTTCATTTCTCATAATAGCTTTCATCTGGGAGTGAAGTAAATGATTTAAAATCACTTTTCTCTCATCTGTTGACAAAGATTGTCTGTAAGCCTTTGGGTGTACCTCAAGCGTGATTGGGCTTAGATCTTAATGTTTTGTTGGGTTTTCCAACTCAATAATCCATGTTAGAATCACATAGATTGTATGAAAAAGTGCTAATCTAGGCCTCCATTGAAGCACATATTCTTGTTAAAGAAACATTTTAGTAGTTTTGTGGCATTCTATTGGTTTAGTCTTCCATTTTGTAAAATCTCTCAAGGATCTGGTGAATCAAGTTCCTCCTTCTTCACCTCCCACAAAAATCCATTTAAAAACAACTAATCCTACCCATACTACCCCTCTTTGTCATGTGTGTATACAAATGCACAAATTTTACTACCAAAACATGCGAAATAATCGGGATTCTAAATGTCTTTAGTAGCTTTCGAACCTTGCCTAGAGAATATCTCTAGTATTCAGAGTGACAACTCGTAAGAGTTAGATTTTGTTTCATTGATCATATTTTCTTCAAGGTCTCCTTGACAACTTCATTAAGAAGGATATCTCCATCTCCTCCATAACAACAGGCTACAAAAGGGTTCTCTTACCTTGGTTGAAAGGCACAACCTTAAATAGTAAGGATAGATCAAATACTCTTGAGAGTGATATCCATTTCTCCACATTTGAGTGAGTAAGGGCCGAGTTAGATGCCATCTCTGGCTATAAAATGACTCATCATGATCTATCTTTCTCTAAGCTTCCTGCTAAATGTTAGGTAATAAGGTATAAAAATATGTGGAATAATCCCTCACAGAATCGCAAAAGAGAAACTAATATGCGAAATTATTACAGATCTCAAATAAAATTACAGAATAAAATAACACAACACAAAGAGACAGTATTTAACATGGTTCACCCAATTTGGGCTACGTCCACCAAGAATCACTTGCTCAGATTTTATTACAAGCCACCACTCTCTCAATATAATACCCAGATCCGTTTGGAGCTATGCTCAACAAACTCTACAGAATTGACACAGACCAAATTCAAATCACATCTGCAATACATTTGCATGTACATCTATCATATGCATAAGACCATATAAATAGACAACTGCTTAAGTAGTTTTACAAAACCGTGGGTATCAAAACCATGGGCAAAATCCGTCCCATAAACCTATGGGTCAAAAAACTCGCCCATATGAGAAACTCATGTTTCTTGATATGTCGGGTGCATTTTTCGAGGCCAAAAAATTTTACGCCTAAAAAAATTTCGGGGCATGCGCCCGGGGATAGAGAATACCCCAAACCCGGTGAGGATACATGAAAATTGTACAATACTCTTAGTGTATAGTCTTCAACACTTTCACATATGAAAATAGGCTCCACAACCTAACAATCTCCCACTTGGAGACTAGTTTTCCTCTGAGCAAGCTTCTCAACCCTTCACTAGTTTTCGTGAAGACCAACCAAAGCTTGAACACAACTTTATTTTTTCCCTTGTGACCACCTTGGTCATCATGTCTGCAGGATTCTAACTAGTATGAATCTTCTCCAACTTCAACTTCTCTTCCTCCAAAGCTGTCCTAATGAAATGGTACCTTAACTGTATATGCTTTGTCCTAGAGTGGAAAGCAGAGTTCTTAGCTAGGTGTATAGCACTCTGACTATCACTATGTAGCTTACATTCCTCCTGCTTATGCCCCAACTCCTCAAGCAATTGTTGTAACCAAATCATCTCTTTGCTTGCCTCTGTGGCAGCAACATACTCAGCCTCTGTGGTTGACAAAGCCACCAGCTTCTGTAGTCATGAAATCCAACTCACTGTTGTCCCACCTATAGTGTAAATATAACCTGTCGTGCTCCTCCTGCTGTCTACATCTCCAGCCATATCTGAATCTACATAACCACGTAAAGTGGTGTTTGATCCACTGTAGCACAAAACTGTCCCCATGGTCCCTCTCAAATACCGAAGGATCCACTTTACTGCTTGCCAATGCTCTTTACCTGGATCACTCATAAATCTACTCACAGCTCCCACTACATGGGAAATATTAGGCCTAGTGCACACCATAGCATACATCAAACTGCCAACTGCTGATGAGTAAGGTACCTTAGACATCTGGTTTCTTTCCTACTCTGTCTTGGGACACTGCTCCTTTGATAACTTGAAATGGCCTGCCAAAGGAGTCCCAACCGGTTTAGCATCCTGCATATTAAACCTCTCCAAGACCTTCTTAATGTACTCTTCCTGAGATAAAGTCAGCTTCCGTTCCTTCCTATCCCGAGATATCCTCATACCAAGGATTTGTTTGGCTGCACCCAAATCCTTCATAGAAAATGATTCACTTAGCTGCTTCTTGAGTACTTTTATTTCCTGCATGTTTTTACCTGCAACCAGCATGTCATCAACATATAAACACAGGATAATATAACTTCCATCCTCAAATTTCTTTGTATACACACAATGGTCAGAATGACATCTGATATAACCTTGCTCCATCATGAAGCTATCAAATTTCTTATACCATTGACGTGGAGCTTGTTTCAGGCCATACAAGCTCTTCTTCAGTTTGCACACCATCTCCTCTTTACCTTTGACTTCATATCCCTCTCCTTCGCTGCTGCATATATAGCTCCTCCTCGAAATCACCATGGAGAAATGCGGTCTTTATATCTAAGCATTGTTCTAAGTGCAAGTCTTCATTGTCACTATTCCAAGAACAGTTCTAATAGAAGTCATTTTTACTACAGGAGAAAAAATATCATCAAAATCTATACCTTTTTTCTATGCAAACCCCTTTACCACCAAGGGCCTTGTATCTTTTCTTGCCTCCTTCTTCCTCTTTAACTCTAAACACCCACTTATTCTGTAATTCTCTTTTTCCTTCGAGTAGCTTTACCAAATCCCATGTCTGGTTCTCCATGAGAGCCTGATGCTCCTCATCCATGGCTTGCTCCCACTTCTTCTTGGCATCTACCTGCATTGCTTCATCAAAGCTCTCTGGTTCTCCACTATCAGTGAGTAATAAATAATAAAGAGAAGGAGAAAAATGTTTAGGTTCTCTTCTTACCCTAGAAGACCTCCTCAATATAGGAGTTTGGGGTTCCTGTTGAGGGGGTTCCTGAACTAATTCATGTGTCACTTTCCCATCTGGAAGATCCTCTACCGCTACATATTCTTTCTTGGATTCTTCCTTGTTTTCCTGCAACTGCTGCTTATACATGACTTTCTCATTAAAGACCACATCCCTAGATCGAATGATTTTCTTGTCCTTAATACTTCCAAATTCATCACCACCATAACCAATGAAAGTACATTTTTCTGATTTAGCCTCTAGCTTAGTCCTATCATCCTTGTCTATGTGAACAAACACCTCACATCCAAAGACTCTAAGAAATGAATAATCAACTTTCTTACCATACCAAGCCTCCTTAGGTATGCCTCCATCCAAGGCACTTGAGGGTCCTCTGTTTATCAAGTACACAGTTATGCTCACCGCTTCTACCCAAAAAAAAAGAGGCAGTCCTGCATGTAACCTCATGCTCCTAGCACGTTCCATTATTGTTCTATTCATCCTTTCTGATACCCCATTCTGTTGTGGAGTTCCTGGAACCATCTTTTGCTACTGTGGATTCCATTCTTAGAACAAGTAATCATCAAATTCATTATTACAATACTCCCCTCCATTATCTGACCTAAGACATTTTAGCTTAAGACTGTTTCATTCTCTACCAAGACTTTCCATTTAACAAAAGTGTCAAATACATCAGATTTTTTTCTAATACAATAAACCCAAACTTTCCTTGTTGCATCATCAATAAAAGTAAAATAATAACTTGAACCCCTAAGAGATGATACCTGAGCCGGCCCCCACACATCAGAATGCACCAGCTCTAACTTAATCTCTTTCTTTGTAGGTCCAACCTTGAGAAACCTTACTCACTTCTATTTCCCATATATGCAGTTCTCACAGAAATCAAACCTATTTCTGTATATCCAGGCAAATTCTTCTTTATGATGTTCATGCCCTTATGGCTCATATGACCGAGCCTATAGTGCCATAATGTTGTATCTACATCTGAAGCCACAAGATTACAATCATTAGTACTATCAGTGGTTAAATACAAGGTTCCAACCTTCTTACCTCTTGCCACCACAAGAGCACCCTTGGTAACCTTCCAAGAGTCGATGTAAATATCACAGTATAACCATCACTTCCCAACTTCCCTGTCGATATCAGATTTCGTCTTAATGTAGGCACATGTCTGACATCCTTCAATAGCCAAGTATTCCCATTCTACATCTTAACCTGAACAAAACCTTTTCCAACTATGCTACAAGGCTCATCATCACTAAGAAAAACATGCCCAAAATCTCCTTGAACATAATCAACAAAATAATGCCTATGTGGAGAAGCATGGAAAGAAGCCCCTGAATCTAAAACCCAAGATTTAGTAATATTGTGCAAAGAAAGAATTCCCGGGCTTTCCATAATTCCAGCATATAATCTTGTTCTTGGATTTTGACCTTGCCCGATCTTTTGATTTTCCGCGGTTTCCTCTATTCTTCTGTCTCCCTCTAGTTTCCACTATCAAAGCATTCCCTAAAGTATAAGATTCCCCAGAGCTTTTTCTTCACATTTCCTCGCTTAGAATCACCCCTACAACATCCTCAAACTTCAACTTCGAGTTAGCTAGAACCGAGTTACTTACCGCCATTACCAGGCTATTCCAACTCTCAGGTAAAGAGCACAAAATTAATAAAGCCCTAACTTCTTCATCAAATTCTATTGTAACCGAAGCTAGCATATTCACTACCATATTGAAATCATTTAAATGATCTACTACTAAACTATTCTCAGACATCTTCATATTAAACAACTTTTTCATTAAAAATATCTTATTAGAGGCAAGAGGGTTTTTCATACAACTTCCTAATGCATCCATTAGATCTTTTGTAGTCTTTTCCTTTGAAACATTAAATAATACCGAAGATGCAAGACTCAGTTGGATCGTTCCAAGTGCCTTCCGATCCAACAAATCCCATTCCGCATCTATCATACTCGAGGGTTTGTTCACCTTCTCAGACAACGGAGTATAAAGATCCTTCTGATAAAGGTAATCTTCCATCTGCATCTTCCAAAGACTGAAATTCTACCCGTTGAATTTATCAACCCTAGATCTTCCTTCATCTGCCATAGCTCCCACTCAAGCTAAAAATTTCCCTGTAATTCAACACTTCAGCAAACCAAACCAGGCTCTGATACCAATTGTTAGGAAATAAGGGATAAAATATGTGGAATAATCCCTCACAGAATCGCAACAGTAGAAACTAATATGCAAAAATTATTACAGATCTCAAATAAAATTGTAGAATAAAATAACACAACACAAAGAGACAATATTTAATGTGGTTCACCCAATTTGGGCTACATCCACCAAGAATCACTTGCTCAGATTTTATTACAAGCCACCACTCTCTTAATACAATACCCAGATCCGTTTGGAGCTATGCTCAACAAACTCTACAGAATTCACAGCCAAATTCAAAACACATCTGCAATACATTTGCTTGTACATCTATCATATGCATAAGACCATATAAATAGACAACTGCTTAAGCAGTTTTACAAAACCATGGGTATCAAAACCATGGGAAAAATCCATCCCATAAACCTATGGGTCAAAAAACTCACCCATATGAGAAAATCACGTTTCCCGATATGTCGGGTGCATTTTTCGAGGCCAAAAAATTTTACGCCTAAATTTTTTTTTAGGGGCTATGCCCCGGACCCCCGCTCGGGGCCCGGCCCGCCCGAACCCCGGCGAGGATACATGAAAAGTGTACAGTACTCTTAGTGTACAGTCTTCAACACTTTCACACATGAAAACAGACTCCACAACCTAACACTAAACTTTGTGATGATGCTTAGACTTTGAAGGAGAATCAATTTGGGTACCAACAAGTATATTAGTGTTTTCTTTTAGATCTTATAACACATACACATGTGGACATACATATATAAATAGAATCTGTGAAATTTGTTTATTAAACACAAACATAAATATATTTTTTTATAAATCAATGAGTACTAATCCCTAGTACACACACACACACATGAATTCAATATGTTTTAGAATATAATTGGAAAACAGAATCATCTAGATTTTATAAGAATTTGGAGAAATGATTAATTCATTTAAGAAATGAAATTTTTAGCAAGAACAAATTGCATATAATTGTTTTACATGATGAAAGACTTACTCCATCTATTAGAGTTTTTTTTTCTTTTATATTTTATAACATTGAGGGTTATAAATACCAAGATAATTAAACTATTAGCTTGTGTAATATAAAAATATAAAAACTTTTGATATTTTTATATTCTGTTATCATCAAATCAAAACACCTTCCGATTTGCATAAGTGTGTGTGCTTGACCTCACACGGTGATCAAGCTAACATGGGTACTATCTCCAAGTTGTGGGACTTGCTACTTGAGATAGACCTCTAGAGAAAGATGGTTCTTTTCCCTAAACCACTTAACACAATCTACTCTAATGAAGGAAAAATTATCTTATTTTAATTAACTTTCCAAGGGACCATGGAGAGAGAGAGATTGAAAAGAAAGCCTACACTAAAGTGGTGATACACCGAGAAAATAAGGGTATGAGAATGAATTTCCAACATATGAAAAATGGAAGAAAAGTGCATACTAGAGAGGGTGATAATAGTTCTCCATAGTCTAACAACGACACTCACAACGATATTGCATGCACACATAATGACAATGAATCCATGCGAGAGCATAAAATAAACACAATATATTTGTAATGAGGTTGAAAGGGAAAGAAGAATGCAAACAAACACAACAGGGAAGATACATCCACAAACTTGCATCTATTGCTTCATGATATGCACAATTCAATCTATTACAAAATAAGGGCCTAGATCACCATGCAAGGAGTCCACTACAAGGGCCCACAGCACATTGGTTTTACAAAACTAATTCGACAGAGATTTGAAACTCAAAAACTCCCTTTACAATGAGCCCAACATTTACATTTATAAAGTTAAAAGAGAGAGAGGGGGAGAAATGAAAATTTTGAAATCTTCCTTCCCACCACTTGCAAGACGTCATAAATAGAGTGAAATAATGGTATGTTCTTGCAAAAGGCTCCCCATGTTGTCCCATAACTTGCAATATTGAAAATTGTCTTCCCATGCTTCACTAAATGTCCTCCCTACAACTAATAAAATCAATATTCTGAACTTGGCCACGTTTTCAGCAAAATCACCATCAAATTCTAGATTTCTTGATCTTTGTGCATCGATCTTAGAGCCATGACTCTAATAGTACCAAGTTTATGCTATTTCATTGAGAATTGCATAAGTTATGGGCTTTTGAGTGTGGGCAGGTATTTTGAGTTTGCAGGATTTCTTGCTTTTTACGGGACTTAGAATTTAATTTTTGAAGCTTGATATGTTTCTTTCGAAAAGTTAAATTTTGTGAAAACGGAGCTCGGGTCAAAAGTTATGTCTCTTTGAAGTTTGGGGTCGGGCATTCTACTTTCCCTTTGGATTGTGGGTATTGCAAGTTTTTAAGGAACTCGTGTCCATATGGCACTCGAACCATCCGGGCCTCCTTTCTCTACGTCACTGATTCATGTGTAGTGCCCACTTCCCTTTAATACCTTTTTGATATCGATCATGACATGTTGACTATATCATGGACACTATTATATTTTTGATTTAGTATGATGTTAGATGTTGATCATCGATTATTGTTGATTTTGATTCTTATATGATGCATGATGATTATTAGAGACATTTTATATATTGATAATGATATATTATTTGACATGTTTACATTATATATGTTGTTTGGACTTGTGATATTTAGATATTTTGAGTGGACCTAGAAAATGAGAATTGAATTAAAATTGAGGATGATATAGTTATGGATGAAATTATAAGTGATACTAATGATTGTTGTGATTCACATATATATTGATGATCTTGAAATTATGTTTATATTCATTTGGATGTTCTGATATGGCCACAAGGCTGAATGAGGTATTTTTATTTTTGCGGAGTTAAAAATATCACAACAAACATTGGGGGATTGGATACCAACCACTTTGGAATTCTAGATAAATTCAACAAGGTCGCTATGGGGCTGTATTTGTTTGTGTGTGTTTGGTTGTTGTTAGAGATCCCCATGGGGGATCACCTTTAAATGTGACCATGGGAGTTTATGTTTCTTATATTTATTTTCCTTGGTTTAATGTTGCATGTGGTTATTTTTGGTGCTTTGACCCCTTTCCTTATTTATTTAATGTGGTGTTAAAATTGTGAATAATCATATTGTTAAGTTAATTAATTAAAATATGTCATAAGAAAGTAATTAATAGAGTTTTGGCCTTGAATTAAAATGTTGTAAGAAATGTGTAAGTAATTTTTAAGAGATATTTAATGTGATTTTGGAGTAAGAAACACTTCATCTTCGGCAAATTCGAATTTGTCCTTGGAGGCTGATTTCGAAGACTTATGGGACATGTTAAACTTGTCCCATGCCTCTTAAATTTGTATACATACCTTACTTATGGTTGGAGAGTTAAATTTAGCCCTTCTTTATGCATTTTTGTAAGTCAAGTTGAATGTTGTAATTGCACTTTTCTTACATGTTTTAATTTCAGTCCTTATGGGGTGTGGGCTTGTTTGAGTGTGTAAGTAAAACTGTCATATTATTCACCCACCTATTTAATATGATTTGGAGAATGAAGTTGACTTTTGTGTTGGGGTTGAGGATGTGTGATGTGGCATCCTACATGGATCCACCTCATCCTCTTCCCTTCCCTCTTCTTTAAATTGTAATTCCTTAGCTTTTTTTGGGTTGCTTCACTTTGATCACTTTTTCTTTTTTAAGACTTCTTTTGGATTTTTTTTTGGAGAGCTCTTACTTTTGGAGAAGATTGGAGATTGATGCATGCTTTTGGATTGTTTATCTTGGACTGTTTTGCATTGGAAATCTTGTTGTTTTGGATTTGGAAAAAACTCCATCATGGAGAGGCAATAGCTTGGCTCTTGGAAATGTTCTTCTTTCCATTTTATGAATATCTAAATGTTGTATGTTGTTATGGTTTGTTTGGCTAGTTGGATAGATGGCTTAGGGATGGTGTAGGAGAAGACTATTGGGTACTCTTGAGGGATGCATAAGTGTGTTTTGGAGGTATAAGTGTGGAGGGAGTGGGGATTTTTGTTCTACCTTGTAAAAGAAATAACTTGCATTTATTTACTCATTATGGGGTGCCATAAGAGGTTGGGGAGGCATAAGGGTATGTCAAGGATTTGAATTGATATATATTTTGGTGGTTTGTTCTCAGGTGGTGATACCCATTTCCCCTTTGGGAGGCATAAGTAGCATCCCCCATAGTTTCTTGCTCTTTTGGCTTGCATGATAAAGCCTGAGTATTGTTTTTATGTTTTAATGTGGTTGTAAACTACATTCTATTTTGGACTGTGTTTAAATGTGAAATTTGCATGTGTGTGTGTGTGGAAGCCTATTGTTGCCATGAGTTGAAACACATTTCTTATTGCATTGTGGTTGGGGCTCAGGGGCCAATGAAGAAGGATGGCTTCTCCTTTCATTGGATGTCTTGGTTGGGTGGAGAGCGTTTCCTTTCCCCTGCCTTTGTTGTGATCAAAAATGGGAATGATGGATCTGCATATTGTTGTTTTGGAGCAAGAGGAAAAAGATAGTTTTGATAGTCCTTATTAAGAGTATTATTTATAGTAACCCTTTTCCCACTTGAAGTGGATGAACTTGTATATTATTGATGATTGAATGATGTTTTGTATTGACTATGAAGGTTGTAAATTGAAATGTAAAAGAGAGATATACTATTTTTCTATTTTGAAAGAAAGAGATGTATTTTGTATATTGTATTGTGAAAATCAACAGAAAAGAGAAGTTGTAAAAGAAGGAAATCTTGTCTTTTGAATAAAAGTTGCATTATTTTCCACAATTGGAACTATTGTTGTTTAAAATCTGAGTTTGAAATGTATTTTAAATCTCTGTTTGAAAGGAAGAAATGCGTGTGAGGAAAATATAGAACTTTATCTTTTGAAATGTGTAAAATTGGAAATCAGAATTGCATTTTGGTTTTGAATAGTTTGATTTGAATCAACTAAATGTATTAGATTAGAATTGGAATGAATTCTAATACTTGGAAGATGAAAATGGCAAATAGATCCTTTAAAATTTGATCTCTGTTTTGTATTTTCAAACTAGAAAATACTTTATCCAAAATGCACAATTCGAACCTGAAACAAGGAAATAACAAATTAAATGATTAAATTAAAGTAATATGCCCTAAAAAAATTCAATTGGATAAAAACACTTGTGGAATTTATTAGAAAACTTAGTAAAATCGAGCTCAATCAAGCTTTGTCGTTTTGCTATCAAAGTTGTATTTTTTTTTAATTAGGAGTCAATCAAGAAAACTTACCTTCCAAATCCATCCTAAATCCATCTAAGAACAATCCTCCATGTCTAATTGACAAGTTGAGAGAGGAAGAAGACCAATTGATTAAAATTTCACAAGTTAAAATTTAACAACTTGCCTTTTAAAAGCCTACAAATCGTCTTCATGAAATTGATGCCTTAAACATCAACAAAATGAAAAGTTAATGATTTGTGTGCAAAGAGGATGTCAAGAGATTTCTGAAAAGTTCGTGTTTTCCAAAAACAAAATTCCCTAGCAAACATTGTGGCCTTTGAAGTTTGCAAAAGAGGAAAAGCTTCATGTGCACACGTCTTGCATGCCAAAGCTTCTTGTGTGCCCATATCCTCTTGTGCACTTGTCTTGTGCACCCAAAGCTTCTTGTGTTCCCGTCTTGCGTGCCCATGATAAAATGAGCGTCTTGCATGCCCATCCTACGAACCCATGAGAAAATGAGTCTCTCTCGCGCCCATCTTGCATGCCCATGAGAGAATGAGTCTCTCCCACGCCCTGTCTTGTGTTGACTACGAGAGAGAATGAATCTCTTTCGCACCCACCTTGCACGCCGAGAAAAAAAAAGAGTTTCTCCCACGCATCTCTTCTGCACCCGGAAGAAAATTTTCTTTCCACGCGCCCGCTAGAAGATAATCTATCCACGCTAAGGATGACTTTTTCTCTCTTAGTATTTTTTAGGATGATTCGATAACTATTATAATTGACTCTGGAATTTTGTTGGGAACACTTTAAAAAAAAATATATATTCCTTAACTTTTCCTATCTAAACCTAGGTTATTCTTGGTCTCGAGTGGGGAGCTTTTAGGCGGCGTTACACTTGGTATCAGAGTCATGGGTTCAAAGCTTGGACTGTTGGGCACACTAGAAGACTTGAGACATAAACTTTAAACCTAGTACAATATTAAACCTAGCACACTTTCAAATCTAGAGAACAACTTTGTTTGAAATTGCATAATTAGTGAACATGGAAAACTGAATAAAACCTAGAAAATGAACTAACTCTCACCTTGGTTTGTGTAGGAGGTGCAAACAAGACGAGGGGTATTTTCACATAGACCTAGACTTACCACCACCAGATCATGTTGTAAAAGCTATCCTACCATAGATTTTATAGACACTTCAGGATGTTAATGCTTCTCTATGTAGAGGGACCATAGGAGCATGTTGAGTCGGTCATGATAGGGTGACATCGTTTAAGGCTCGTGCACCACCTTGAAATACCGAGGAGCATAGAGGAGAGAACTCCCACGTGGAGTCAGTCATAGCAGAGTCACCACAGAGGGGATAGGGAGACCGGGTTTCAAGACACAAAGATAGGTCTTAGAGCCCTAGGCTTAGAGATGAGCATGCAGGGAGGCCTAGGGGTCATCAGACTATAGCTTCAAACCACATCAGGGAGATCTTGAAGCTACGGCCATCACATTATTCTGGTGACGTAGGTGGATTTCAGGTAGAGGCTTGGTTGGTGAGCTTGAGTGGATGCTTCAAGCTCTGCCCTTATTCTAGCAACATGAAAGATCATGTTGTGATCAACCTACTGAGAGACAGCAGTGTCTAGTGGAGGACAGAGGAGCAGAAGCTCCATGTGGATTCTGAGACAGTTACCTAGGAGCTCTTTAAGGAGCATTTCAGGAGAAAATATTTGTCACGGAGGTTCATACAACAGAGGATAGATGAGTTTCATGACCCTAGTAGGCATCTCTTATAGTGGTTGAGTATGAGAGCATATTTATGGATCTACTCCAGTATGTTGATTACATGCAGGATGAGCAGGTATGGATCCACAGGTTCATCTGGGGCCTGAATCTAGACATTGGAGTTGCAGTGCAGATCCATTTTCCATAAACATTAGCTGAGGCCATTAAAAGGCCTATATAGCATAGGAGACTCGGGAAGACCCAGTAGGCTAGAGACCAAGTCGGGAGCCATATCCAGCAGATGCAAGACAATAGGTCGAGGGGGTCAGTACCTCCTCCTCGTGGTGGAAAGGGTTTAGCAAAGTCATCTTTTAGACCACATCAATAGCAATAATAACATTCTTGCCCACCTTATAGACCTCCAAAGAGATTTGATACACACAGAGATCGGAGAATGGGGCCTCCTCCTAGGGGTCCTATTAGGACATAGGATACCAAAAGGGCTCAATCAACAAGAGCTTACGAGAAAAGAGCTCAATAGTCCATAGCTTTGCTCATCGGGATCCACACCACATACCACCAAAGTATCGTGAACTTGCTAAACATGGGAGAGGCTCAAGTAGTTGTTTTTGTTGTGGTGTTGATGGACATTTTTGGAGAGATTTCCCTCAGAACCCTCTTAACAAGGGTAAGACACAGATCTTAGAGCCCACCGTTGGTGACATGGACGCAATCATAGGATCTATGAAGTGGTCGAGAACCACCAGGCTAAGCATCAGTACCATGATTGAGACTATAGGTAGCATTTGTGGTATTCCTAACTCTATTTTTTTATTACGGTTCTTGATTCTTTTATTGCACCATCTTTAGTAGAGCAATGAAGGTGGTGATAGTTAGACAGGGTCTTACTTGGGACGTTGAGATGGCTTTGAGATCCAAGATCTCGGTGGACTCCTTAGTTAAAGAATGTGTAGTGTATTTGGGACCTTTCACCACTACCTCGAGATCTTCATATCCTTCCATTTGGGCTCTTATGGAGTCATCTTGGGCATGGGGTAGTTATTTATACATAGAGCTAGAGTGGATTGTTACCACAAGATCATATCTAGTGTAGATGATCTAGGAGTTGAGTCAATGACCTTACGGGTCAAGAGACTGTTTCCATTCACACCATCTATGTTATGCAACTTAAGCAGTGTGTGCGCGGGGTTGTCGGATGTTTGTTGTCACGCTTAGTGAGATCGATCGGGAGGATGGATCTAGTAGACCATCACTAAATGACCATCCCATTTTGAGAGAGTTTTCTGATTTCTTTCCAAGGAGCTACCGATGTTACCACCCCCACATGAGATTGACTTCCATATAGATCTGGTTCCGGGAGAAGAGTCTATCTCATGAGCACCTTATCGAGATGACCACACTAGAGCTTTGTGAGCTCAAGTTGTAGCTAGAGGGCCTTTTGGAGAAAGGCCTAATCCATCCTAGTGTATCCCTTTGAGGTGTACCGGATTATTTTTGTGAAGAACAAGGATGGATCCTTATGGTTATGTATTGATTACCATCATCTTAACAAGGTAACGATCAAGAATCGTTATCCCTTCTACGTGTATAGATGATATTTTTATTAGATGAAGGGAACCACAATTTTCTCTAAGATTGATCTTAAGTCAGGCTACCATTAGTTAATGATTACAAAGGAAGATATTCATAAGGCCGATTTTCATACAAGATATGGGCACTATGAGTTCACAATGGTGCCTTTTGGTTTGATGAATGCCCCCGCAGTATTTATGAGTTTGATGAATGGGGTGTTTAGGAATTTCTTAGATCACTTCATGCTCATATTCCTTGATGACATTTTGATTTAATCATGTATGCATGAGTAGCACGAGGGAAACCTTCGTTAGGTTCTTCAGTGTCTTTGTGAGCAACAACTTTATGGTAACTTGAAGAAGTGTTCCTTCTTTCGAACAGAGGTGCAGTATTTGGGTCACATCATTTCTAGGGAAGGTATCACAGTTGATCCTTATAAGATTAGAGCCATTATGGATTGGCCAGCACCCACTACTATGACTGAGGTGTGTAACTTCATGGGGTTAGTAGGTTATTACAAGAGATTTGTTCAGGACTTCTCTCAAATTACGCACCCCATCACTTCTCTTTAGCGGAAAGGGAAGAAGTTTGTTTGGTCAGATAGATGTGAGCAAGTCTTGAGACACTAAAGGAGTGCCTCATGACAGCACCCATTCTTACAGTGTTCGATCCATAGGGTGATTTTTTCGTATGCACGAGATGCTTCTTTGGCAGGACTTGGAGGTGTGTTGATACAGGAGGGTAGAGTAGTGGCTTTTGAGTCTCGAAAGATAAAGGATTATGAGCTCAATTATCTGACTCATGATCTTGACCTTACGGAAGTGGTTCACGCCTTGATTTGATGGAGACACTTTCTTCTATGTCGAGAGATTCATACTCGGGAAAGATCACTTGAGTCTTCGCCATCTCTTCATGCGGCCTAATCTCAATGCTCGTCGGCGGCGTTGGATGGAGTTACTTTGTGAGTATGATATGGAGATAGAGAATGTGAGGGGAAGGAAAATAGATGCTCTTAGTAGACAGAGACATGTGACTATGGCCACCTAAGTGAGCATAAATTTTCTTGAGTAGGATTCTTTATGACTTCCTCTTGACAGCTTCTACATTGCAGTTCAAGCAGAGATCGAGTCTCGAGACCCCTTGATGGGAATTTTAATGGTTTTTCTTTAGAGGAAAGTGGTCTTCTCAGAACAAAGGATGGATTTATGTTCCTAAAGATGGAGGCTTGAAGCGGGACATCTTGGTAGAGACACATCGTGCACCCTATTTAGCCCATCCGGGGTGAAGAGGATGCACGCTACTTTTACAAAGTTGTATCACTAGAGAGGACTTCATAGAGACGTGGCTCGGTTTGTTTCATGTTGTTTAGAGTGTCGAGAAAGTGAAGGTCAAGCATCAACATCCATTGGCATTGTCTTTCCTCATGCTATACGAGTAGAAGTGGGACATCATATCCATGGACTTCATTGTTGGGCTACCGATGTCGAGATATCACCATGACGCCATCATGGTCATGGTGGATAAATTGACAAAAGTGGCTCACTTTTCTCTGGTGAAGACCACTTATATAGCTAGTGTAGTGGCACGGGTTTATCTGGATGATATCGTCAGGTTGCACGGGATTCCACGGAAGATAATTTGTGACCATGATCCTTTGTACACTTCCCATTTTTGGACTACCATGCAGCATGCCCTCGGGACGAAGATCAATTTCAGCACAACATATCACCCTGAGACAAATGGACAAACGGAGTGGGTGAATCAGATTTTAGAGGATATGCTCAGGATGTATGTTATGGATCATCAGTCGAGATGGGAGGAGTACCTGTACTTGGTGGATTTTTACAATAATAGTTTTTAGAGCTCTATAGGCATGGTGCCTTTTCAGGATTTGTATGGTAGAGAGTGCATGACACCTCTTAGCTAGGACATGTTAGAGGACAGGTTTCTTCTTAGACCAGCTTTGTTATAGGACATGGAGTAGCAGGTGGTTTTGATCAGATAGAGACTGCAGGAGGCACAAGACAAGCAGAAGAAGTATGTAGATCAACATAGGACTGACCGTAGTTTTGATGTGGGCATGAAGGTGTTCCTTCGTGTCAGACCACATAAGAGCCCTATCCATTATGGAAAAGGTTCTAAGTTAGCTCCTAGATTCATTGGTCCTTTTGAAATCTTGGAGCATATCATCCCTTTGGCCTACTGTCTAGTGTTGCTACCTAGCTTGTCTCACATACATGACATGTTTCATGTTTCAGTCCTTAGGAGATATATTGTAGATCCTTCTCATGTGTTGGATTAGACCTCATTGTAGGTGTAGGATCAGGGGAAGGTGATGGTGGAGCCCATTTGCATTATAGATCGTAGGACCCTAGGCCTTCAAGGTAGAGATATTGATTAGGTACGAGTGTAGTGGGACAGATATGATGAGACTGCAGCTACTTGGGAGGATGCTACATTGTTACAAGTTCAATTTCCCCATCTGTTCCATTGACTTCCAGGAGGAAGTCGAGTCTAAGGGGAGGGGGATGTAGTGCCCACTTCCCTTTGACACCTTTTGATATTGATCATGACACTATTGACTATATCATGGACATTATTATAGTTTTGATTTAGTATGATGTTAGATGTTTGATCATGGATTATTGTTGACTTTGATTCTTATATGATGCGTGATGATTATTAGAGACATTTTATATATTGATGTTGATATACTATTTGACATGGTTATATTATAGATGTTGTTCGGACTTGTGATATTTAGATATTTTGAGTAGACCTAGAAAATGAGAATTGAATTAAAATTGATGATGATATAGTTGTGGATGAAATTGTAAGTGATACTGTTGATTGTCTTGATGATTGTTGTGATTCACATATATATTGATGATCTTGAAATTATATTTATATTCATTTGGATGTTCTGATATGGCCACGAGGCCGAATGAGGTATTTGTATTTTTGCGGGTTAAAAATATCACAACAAACATTGGGGATTTGATACCAACCACTTTGGAATTCTAGATGAATTCAACAAGGTCACCATGGAAGCTGTATTTGTTTTTGTGTGTTTGGTTGTTGTTAGAGATCCCCATGGGGGATCACCTTTAAATGTGACCAAGGGATTTTATGTTTCTTATATTTATTTTCCTTGGTTTAATGTTGCATGTGGCTATTTTGTGGTGCTTTGACCCCTTTCCTTATTTATTTAATATGGTTTAATATTGTGAATAATCATGTTGTTAAGTTAATTAATTAAAATATGTCATAAGAAAGTAATTAATAGATTTGTTGTCCTTGAATTAAAATGTTGTAAGAAATGTGTAAGTAATTTTTAAGAGATATTTAATTTGATTTTGGAGTAAGAAACACTTCATCTTTGGCAAATTCGAATTTGTCCTTGGAGGCTGATTTCGGAGACTTATGGGACAAGTTAAACTTGTCCCATGCCTCTTAAATTTGTATACATACCTTACTTATGGTTGGAGAGTTAAATTTAGCCCTTCTTTATGAATTTCTATAAGTCAAGTTGAATGTTGTAATTGCACTTTTCTTATATGTTTTAATTTCATTCCTTATGGGGTGTGGGCTTGTTTGAGTGTGTAAGTAAAACTGTCATATTATTCACCCACCTATTTAATATGCTTTTAGAATGAAGTTGACTTTTGTGTTGGGGTTGAGGATGTGTGATGTGGCATCCTACATGGATCCACCTCATCCTCTTCCCTTCCCTCTTCTATAAATTGGAATTCCTTAGCTTGTTTTTGGGTTGCTTCACTTTGATCACTTCATTTTTCTTGGAGACTTCTTTTGGATTTTTTTTTAGAGCTCTGGATTTTGGAGAAGATTAGATATTGTTGCATGCTTGTGGATTGTTGATCTTCGACTATTTTACATTAGAAATCTTGTTGTTTTGGACTTGGAACAAACTCCATCATGGAGAGGTAAGAGCTTGGCTCTTGCAAATGTTCTTCTTTCCCTTTTATGAATATGTAAATGTTCTATGTTGTTATTGTTTGTTTGGCTGGTTGGGTATATGGCTTAGGGATGGTGTAGGAGAAGAGTATGGGGTTCTCTTGAGGGAGGCATAAGTGTGTTTGGGAGGTATAAGTGTGGAGGGAGTTGGGATTTGGGTTCCATCTTGTAAAAATAAATAGCTTGCATTTATTTACTTGTTATGGGGTGCCATAAGAGGATGGGGAGGCATAAAGGAATGTGAGGAATAAGGGGTACTTGGGGAGGCATAAAGGTATGTCAGGGATTTGAATTGATATGTATTTTGACGGTTTGTTCTCAGGTGGTGATACCCATTTCTCCTTTCGGAGACATAACTAGCATCACCCATAGTTTCTTGCTCCTTTGTCTTGCATGATGAAGCCTGAGTATTGTTTGTTATGTTTTAATCTGGTTGTAAACTAAGAATTGTGTTTAAATGTGAAATTTACATGTGTGTGTGTGGACGCTTGTTGTTGTCATGAGTTGAAACACATTTCTTATTGCATTGTGTTGGGGCTTGGGGACAAATGAAGAAGGATGGCTTCTCCTTTCATTGGATGTCTTGGTTGGGTGGAGAGCATTGTCTTTCCTCTACCTTTTTGTGATAAAAATTTGGGAAGGATGGATCTGGATATTATTGTTTCGGAGCAGAGGAAAAAGACAATTTTGACAGTTCTTGTTGAGTGTATTATTTATTGTAATGTTTTTCCCACTTGAAGTGGATGAACTTATATATTATTGATGATGGAATGATGTTTTGTATTGACTATGAAATTTGTAATTTGAAATGTAAAAGAGAGATATACTCTATTTCTGTTTTGAAAGAAAGAGATGTATTTTGTATATTGTATTGTGAAAATCAACAGAAAAGAGAAGTTGTAAAAGAAGGAAATCTTGTCTTTTGAATAAAATTTGCATTCTTTTCCACAATTGGAACTACTACTACTGTTTAAAATATGAGTTTGAAATGTATTTGAAATCTCTGTTTGAAAGGAAGAAATGCGTGTGAGGAAAATACAGAACTTTGTCTTTTGAAATGTGTAAAATTGGAAATCATAATTGCATTTTAGTTTTGAATAGTTTTATTTGAATCAACTAAATGTATTAGATTAGAATTGGAATGAATTATAATACTTGGAAGATGAAAATGGCAAATAGATCCTTTAAAATTTGATCTTTGTTTTGTATTTTCAAACTGGCAAATACTTTATCCAAAATGCACAGTTCAAACCTACAACAAGGAAATAACAAATTAAATGATTAAATTGAAGTAGTATGCCCTAAATGAATTCAATTGGACAAAAACACTTGAGGAATTTCTTAGAAAACTTAGAAAAATCGGGTTCAACCATTTGCTGTCGTTTTTGTTGTCAAAGTTGTATTTTTATTTAATTGGGAGTTAATCAAAAAAACTTACCTTCCAAATCCATCCTAAATTCATCTAAGAACAATCCTCCATGTCTAATTGACAAGTTGAGAGAGGAAAAAGACCAATTCATTAAAATTTCACAAGTTAAAATTTAATAGCTTGCCTTTTAAAAGGATGCAGATTGTCTTCATTAAGTTGACCCCTTAAATATTAAAAAAATTAAAAGTTAACGATTTCTGTGCAAAGAGGATGTCAAGATATTTCGAAAAGTCTTTCTTTGCCAAAAGCGGATTTCCCTAGCAAACTTTATGGCCTTCGAAGTTTCTTTGAAGATGAAAAGCTTCATGCGTGTGCGTCTTGCACACCCAGAGCCTCTTGCGTGCCCAGAGCTTCTATTAGGTTGTGGAGCCTGTTTTCATGTGTGAAAGTGCTGAATATTGTACACTAAGAGTAGTGTACACTTTTCATGTATCCTTGTCAGGGTTTGGCCTTAAAACGTGCCCGATATATCAAGAAACGTGATTTTCTCATATGGGCGGGATTTTGACCCATAGGTTTATGAGACAGCTTTTTTCCCACGGTTTTGATACCTATGGTTTTGTAAAACAGACTTAAGAAACTATCTATTTATATGGTTTTATGCATATGATAGAAGTATGAAAAACATTGCAGATGTGCTTTGAATTCAGGTGTGAATTATGTAGAGTTTGTTGAGCATAGCTCCAAATAGATTTGGGTATTGTATTGAGAGAGTGGTGGCTTATAATAAAATCTGAGCAAGTGATTCTTGGTGGACATAGCCCAAATTTGGTGAACCATGTTAAATACCGTCTCTTTGTGTTATGTTATTTTATTCTGCACTTTTATTTGAGATCTGTAATATTTTCTGCATATTAGTTTATATTGTTGTGATTCTGTGAGGGATTATTCCGCATATTTTATCCCTTATTCCCTAACAATTGGTATCAGAGCCTAGTTTGGTTTGTTGAAGTGTTGAATCGCAAGGAAATTTTTATCTTGAGTGCGAGCTATGGTAGATGATGGAATATCTAATGTTGATAAATTCAATGGGTATAATTTTAGTCTTTGGAAGATGAAGATGGAAGATTACCTTTATCAGAAGGATCTTTATACTCTCTTTGTCGAGAAGGTGAACAAACCTCGAGCATGACAGGATGTGAAATGGGATTGGCTAGATAGGAAGGCACTTGGGATAATCCGTTTGTGTCTTGCATCTTCAATATTATTTAATGTTTCAAAGGAAAAGGCTACAAAAGAATCGATGGATGCATTAGGGAAGTTGTATGAAAAACCTTACGCCTCTAATAAGATATTTTTAATGAAAAGGTTGTTTAATATGAATATTTATGAGAATGATTCAAGAGCAAGACAATCTAAATGATTTTAATACGGTTGTAAATATGCTAGCTTCAGTTGCAATAGAATTTGATGAATAAGTTAGGGCTTTATTAGTTATGTGCTCTTTACCTGAGAGTTAGAATAGCACAGTAGTGACGGTAAGCAACTCGGTTCTTGCTAACTCAAAGTTGAAGTTTGAGGATGTTGTAGGGGTGATTCTAAGTGAGGAAATGAGAAGAAAAATATCTGGTGAATCTTCTACTTCAGGGAATGCTTTGACAGTGGAAAGTAGAGGGAGACAAAAGAATAGAGGAAACCTGTGGAAAATCAAAGGATCGGGTAAGGTCAAAATCCAAAAGAAAGATAGTATGTTGCACTGTGGAAAGTTTGGGCATGCAAAGAAGGATTGTTGGGAGCTTTGGGATAAGAAGAAACAATAGGAAGAAAACAAGGAGGCAAATGTGGCAATGGGTAATGTATGTCAGGATGCTTTGATTCTTTCTTTGCACAATATTACTGAATCTTGGGTTTTAGATTCAGGGGCTTCTTTCCATGCTTCTCCACATAGGAATTATTTTGTTGATTATGTTCAAGGAGATTTTGGGCATGTTTTTCTTGGTGATGATGAGCCTTACAACATAGTTGGAAAAGATTATGTTCAAGTTAAGATGTAGAATGGGAATACTTGACTATTGAAGGATGTTAGACATGTGCCTACATTAAGATGAAATTTGATATCGGCAGGGCAGTTAGAAAGTGATGGTTGTCTTGTGATATTTACATTAGACTCTTGGAAGAATAACAAGGGTGCTTTGTGGTGGCAATAGGTAAGAAGGTTGGAACCTTGTATTTAACCACTTATAGCACTAATGTTTGTAATCTTGTGGCTTTAGAGTATATACAACATTGTGGCACTATAGGCTCAGTCCTATGAGCCATAAGGGCATAAGGATCATAAAGAAGGATTTTCCTAGATATACAAAAATAGGTTTGGAGTTCTGTGAGGACTGCATATATGGAAAACAAAAGCAAGTTAGATTTCTCAAGGTTGGACCTACAAAGAAAGAGAGTAAGTTAGAGCTGGTGCATTCGATGTGTGGGGCCAACTCATGTATCATCTTTTGGGGTTCAAGTTATTATGTTAATTTTATTGATAATGCAACAAGAAAATTTTGGGCTTATTGTATTAGAAACAAATATGATGTATTTGACACTTTTGTTAAATGGAAAACCTTATGAGAGAATGAAACTTGTCTTAAGCTAAAATGTCTCAGGTCATATAATGGAGGGGAGTATTGTAGCAATAAATTTGATGATTACTATTCTAAGAATGGAATCCATGGGAAAAATATGGTTCGGGAACTCCAAGCGAATGGGGTGTAAAAAGGATAATCGAACAATAATGGAACATGCTAGGAGCATGAGGTTACATGCAAGCCTGCCTCTTTCTTTTTGGGAAGAAGAGGTGAGCACAATTTGTGTACTTGATAAACAGAGGACCCTCAAGTGCCTTGGATGGAGGCATACCCGAGGAGGCTTGGTATGGTAAGAAAATTGATTATTCATTTCTTAGAGTCTTTTGATGTGAGGTGTTTGTTCATATAAACAAGGATGATATGATCGAGCTAGAGGCTAAATTAGAAAAATGTACTTTCATTGGTTATATGGTGATGAATTTGGATATAAATGTTGGAGTATTAAGGACAAGAAAATCATTCGATCTAGGGATGTGGTCATTAATGAAAAGTCATGTATAAGCAAAGCAAGCAGGAAAAAATAGGGAAGAATCCAAGAGAGAATATGTAGTGGGTTAGAGGATCTTCCGAATGGTAAAGTGACACATGAATCAGTTTAGGAACCCTCAACAGAACCCCAAAATCCTATATTGAGGAGGTATTCTAGGGTAAGAAGAGAACCTAGATGTTTTTCTCCTTCTCTTTATTATTTATTACTCACCGAGTGGAGAGCTAGAGAGCTTTGATGAAGCAATGCAAGTAGATGCTAGGAAGAAGTGGGAGCAAGCCATGGATGAGGAGCATCAGTCTCTCATGGAGAACCAGACATGGGATTTGGTAAAGCTACTCGAAGGCAAAAGAGCATTACAAAAAAATGGGTGTTCAGAGTGAAAGAAGAAGAAGGAGGCAAGAAAAGATACAAGGCCTAGTTGGTGGTCAATGGGTTTGCACAAAAAAAAGGTATAGATTTTGATGAGATTTTTTCTCCTGTAGTAAAAATGACTTCTATTAGAATTGTTCTAGGAATAGTGGCAGTAGAAGACTTGCACTTAGAACAACTTGATGTAAAGACTGCATTTCTCCATGGTGATTTGGAGGATGAACTATATATGCAGCTGCCAGAGGGCTATGAGGTATAACGTAAAGAGGAGATGGTGTGTAAACTAAGAAGAGCTTGTATGGCTTGAAACAAGCTCCACATCAATGGTATAAGAAATTTGATAGCTTCGTGATGGAGCAAGGTTATATTAGATGTCATTCTGACCATTGCGTGTATATAAAGAAATTTGAGGATGGAAGTTATATTACCCTTTGTTCGTATGTGGATGACATGTTGGTTGTAGAGGTAAAAGCATGCAGAAATAAAAGTACTCAAGAAATAGCTAAGTGAATCATTTGCTATTGAAGGATTTGGGGCAGCCAAACAAATCCTTGGTATGAGGATATCTCGGGATAGGAAGGAACAAAAGATAACTTTATCTCAGGAAGAGTACATTAAGAAGGTCTTGGAGAGGTTTAATATGCATGATGTTAAACCGAGTTAGGACTCCTTCGGTAGACCATTTCAAGTTATCAAAGGAGCAGCGGTCCTAAGACAAAGCAGGAGAGAAACCAGATATCCAAGGTACCTTACTCATCAGCGAGTTGGTAGTTTGATGTATGTCATGGTGTGCACTAGGCCTGATATTACCCATGCAGTGGGAGCGGTGAGTAGATTTATGAGTGATCTAGGTAGAGATCACTGGCAGGCAATAAAGTGGATCCTTCGGTATTTGAGAGGGACCATGGGGACAATTTTGTGCTACGGTGGATCAAACACCACTTTGTGTGGTTATGTAGATTCGGATATGGTTGGAGATGTAGATAGCAGGAGGAGCACAACAGGTTATGTTTACACTATAGGTGGAACAACAGTAAGATGGATTTCATGACTACAGAAGTTGGTGGCTTTGTTAACCATGGAGGCTGAATATGTTTTGCGACATAGGCAAACAACAAAATGATTTGTTACAACAATTACTTGAGGAGTTGGGGCATAAGCGGGAGGAAGGAAAGTTACATAGTGATAGTCGAGTGTTATACACCTAGCTAAGAACTACGATTTCCACTCTAGGATGAAGCATATACAATTAACGTACCATTTCATGATGACAGCTTTGGAGGAAGAGAAATTGAAACTAGAGAAGACTCATACTAGTCATAATCTTGCAGACATGATGACCAAGGTGGTCGAAGGGAAAACTAAAGCTGTGTTCACTTTGGTTGGTCTTTTGAAACTAGTGAAGGGTTGAGAAGCTTTTGCAGAGGAAAACTAATCTCCAAGTGGGAGATTGTTAGGTTTCGGAGCATGTTTTCATGTGTGAAAGTGTTAAACCTGTACACTTTTCATGTATCCTTTATGGTTGGGGCCATGTCGTGGCCTCAGGGGATTTGGGGCAAAGCCCCAGAAGAAAATTTTCATAGTGGTTTGGGGCGCACCCCGAATTTTTGGGGGGCCTTAAAGCGTGCTCGATATATCGGGAAATGTGATTTTCTCATATGGGTAGGATTTTAACCCATAAGTTTATGGGAAAGTTTTTTCCCATGGTTTTGATACCCACGGTTTTGTAAAATTGCTTAAGCAGTTGTCTATTTATATGGTTTTATGCATATGATAGAAGTATGAAAAACATTGTAGATGTGCTTGAATTTGGGTGTGAATTCTGTAGATTTTGTTGAGCATGGCTCCAAACATATCCGGGTATTGTATTGAGAGAGTGGTGGCTTGTAATAAAATCGAGCAAGTATTTTTGGTGGACATAGCCCAAATTGGGTGAACCATGTTAAATATTGTCTCTTTGTGTTATGTTATTTTATTCTCGCACTTTTATTTGAGATCTGTAATATTTTCTACATATTAGTTTTAAATATTGCGATTCTATGAGGGATTATTCTACATGTTTTATCCCTTATTTCCTAACAGTGTTCTTGCGTGCCCATGATAAATGTGCCTCATGGATGAATTGCAGCTCCCATGAGAAAATGAGTCTCTCTCACAATCTTTTGTGCTCGGGAGAGAATGAGTCTCTCTCAAGCCCATCTTGCGTGCCCGAGAGAAAAATCATCTCTGAGCTTCAGGACAACATGCATGTGCCCGAGAGAAAAGAGTTTCTACCGCACCACTCTTAGACTTGGAAGAAAAGTTTCTTTCTGCGCACATCTCTTTCAAGGCCCACGCTAGAAGATAATATAGCCTCACTAAGGATGACTTTTTCTCTCTTAGTGTTTTGGAGGATGATTCGATAGCAAGTTGTAATGGACTGGAATTTTGTTGAACACTTTAAATGAAAAAATAATTATTCCTTAACTGTTTCTAACTAAACCTAGGTTATTCTTGGTCTCGAGTGGGGAGATTTTAGGTGGCGTTACATCGTGCATCTACCATCGATTGGGCTGTGGGCTGTTGACTCGACATATCCGCATTCAACTTGCCCATGGGTGTTTCGGTGATTTGGTCCAGTGCACAAGTTTCTGTAAAATAGTTGATCCAAATTTTTCTACCTTTGTCACATCTTGGGCTCCGATCTCTATCACGCTTGCAGACGCTTTCCCTACACTATGTTGACCGGGTCATGAGGGCCATTGACCTCACCTTTGTAGCATTGCTTTGAGTGCGGCAATTTTAGCTATTCGGGGCCCACGCATACTTTTTCCTTGCTATCCCGTGGACCATGCGGGACACTTTTTTTATCCATTTTTTCTGCATTTCATCACCTCCTTAGCATGAAGACTTGAACTAGGTACGGTGAACCCCCGGCTCGATCCACCCCCAAACCCCGATCTAGAACTAAAATAGGCCCTTGACTTCATTTTTTTAGATTTTTGTAAATTTTTAATAACTTCTTGGATTTTTCTTAGATACGCACGGAAGTTAGAGAAAAGCAAAGGGGTCCCAAAATTCATTTTCTTGGTCTTTCACCATTTTTCTTGCTCGAGCTTGAAGAAATTGTGTAAGTTATCAAAATTACCTTGGGGGTGAATTTTGGATAACAATTCCTATATCCAATAACCCAATCGCGGGTTGTAAATGAATACATATCTCTTAGTGATTAAAGTGAAGTTTGATCAAATTGAGCAATAAAAAGGAAACAAACTCTAATCAATGTAGAAAATCTATACTATGAGTATTTTAATTTGGATAAAAGTTTATAGTCTTGAAAATTGAACATTATAGTTTTGTTTTGACAAAGTCCTTTGTTTCTCACAATTTTTTTAGGTTCTCTTTGTTTGCAACCAAATTACAATTGTACATTGTTAGAATATGATTAAATAGTTATATCATGATTCGTAGATATAATTATTTCTCTCCATATTTTTTTTGATTTATAATAATTTACATGATGGATGTTTTTTTACATTACTATATATGTTGTAATTTATTGATTAACTTTTTTCTAGATCGCTTAATTCACATACATGTGTTACAATTGTTTTCTCAATATTTTTATAAAATCAATTTATTCTTATCATTTCTTCAAATATGTGTCTCGAGATAAGTACATTCCCTCATCTAAAAAGTCAAATGAATGTAAACTAACTATCTTTCTAATTAATCCATAATATTTGGTACTCTTGATTAAATTGATTGATGAATTTTAATAAATGATCCGTTAAATTTCAAATAATAGACATGCATACCCTATCCCCTATAAAATTCAAAATATAATAAAATTGTACATAGACATAACATAAATATTAAATTTCGATAATAATTATGACATAGCCAACATCAATGTTTGAGATAAGAAAATCTTGGCTTCAGATATTAGACATCGTTCTTCTTAGGCGTGTATGCACTTCATCACATTTGCATCTCACGCATTTGAAGACTACTTCACACCCTCCTTTCTCGGTGTATCACCGCTGTAGTTTAGGATTTAATTTTATGCATTCTCTCTCCCCTGGTCCCTTGGAAATTTATATTAGAATAGTTAGTTCCCCTACATTTTAGAGTAGATTGTGGTAGGTAGTTTAGGAGAAAGAACCAGCTTTCTCGGAGGTCTATTTCAAGTAGCAAGTCCCACAATTTAGAGATAGTACCCATGTTATCCAATCACACCGTGAGTTCAATTATATGTGTTTGTATAAATATAGGGGTGTTGTGATTTGGTGATAACAGTTTTGGCACGCCCAGTGGGACCCCCTTTAGAGGTCTTCACTTAACTACGACAAGATCGATGTGCACTTGTTGTAAGTTCCAGATTTGAAGGAGCTTTGAAATTACACATCTGGTGAATCCAAAAGAGGCATAATCCACTGGTTTCAGCAGTCCAATCCTAAAATTTATGAGAAGAATAAAGACCAGGTTGAGAACTAGGGAGGAAGGATTGTTTTTTTATCTGCACCTATCTCTAGGAGAGAAAGAAGGGGAAAAAGAGCTCAAATATCTCCATCTCCACCTAATAGAACCTTGTCAACACCTCCACCTAGTAGGCCTTTCATCTAATCAATAATAGTTCTTCGATCAATCGGATGGCACAACCAAATCCATATGTCAATTTCGCTAGAAGCAGCCCACTTACTCTCAATGCACAAAATCCAATCCCGATTTGACCTTTGAAGAACATTCCATACTTTACTTGGAGAAAATCATACCAAACACGGTGATCATGTCAAGGACATTGCTAATATTTGTGTAATCCATGAGATTGATGAGATGCAAGTTGCTATCAAACTTTTGGTGTCTTCATTCAAAGGGAAGGATTTGTAATGGTTCAGGAGCCTTGCTTCAAGTTCTATCCAAAATTGGAACCAGTTATGTATATAGCCCTCCAGTAGTTTGGAGAGAAGGGAGATAACTTGTCCCTTTTGGAACAATTGACAACTATCAAGAGGCTCCCAATGAGCAAATTGGTGACTTCAACTTCATATTTCAAAGGACTTGGGAGAGAATTCCAATGGCAGTAAGGCCAACCGTAGAAGGTTCTTTTTTATATTACCTTAAAGCTTTAAATTCTGATATTTCTATGATAATTCAATCCATGGGAGGCACAACTATCCATACTGCTTATAGCATTTCCATTAGAGTTGAAAATTGTTTGATTCAAGCTGGTAAGCTAGCTCCTAGGCCTCCAATTCCATTGTATCCAAATTTAGAGAGTCTAAGTACTAATCAAGCACCTATTTTAGCTCCTATTCCCACTCCTAGAAATCAGAATTCAAGTGAAGCTTCTACTTCATCTTCTAGTGCCTCAAATGAACTTCAAGAATTCATAAAGCAATTGCAAAATTTATGTAATGAGCTGGTTACACTCAAGAGGCAGCAAGCTCAAAGTTTTAGACCTTCTTATCAACCTCAAGCTCAGCCTAACAGGCAACCATATCAGCCTCAAAGACCACCCAATCCAGCTGCAAATCAAAATCAAGCAAGGCCTCCTACCAATAGACCATTTCAACCCTATAATCCCAATGCTACATATGCCTCTAAAGCAATAGTGCCAGTACAAAACAACATAGCTCAAGAGTATGATTGGTGTTTCCCATGTAATGAACCTCACAACCAGTCTATGTGCTTCAATGGTGCCCTAAATCAAGCATTAATGGTAACAACAACTGGTGTGGAGGGTGAAGGGAGTCAAGGACATAACCAACAACAAGAAACATCCCAATAAGCAACAACTCCAAATGATAGCACACTTGTAAATTGGCAGGCCGAAGACTTTTGTGGTATGAATCAAACAATATCTCAAAGTGTTGCAGCCAACACAAGGTCAAAAAGGAGAAATTTGGGTGAAGGACAACCATTAGCTCCAAGTAATCCATAACCTTTTACCACTTCACAAGTTGTTGGCAAACAAAATGTAGTTCCAAACATGTAAGGACCACCCAAGCCACTCCAAAACCAACTCGGATGCCATCTGCATTCTTGTCCATGTGCAAGGAATGAATGTGCAAACTAAAGGACAGTAGAGGGATGCTTCATCCCCATTCAACATCATTGATCAGATGAAGAAGACAAATGTAAACATATCAATGTGGGAATCACTATCCATCCCAGGCCAAAGAGATTTGCTACAAGCTGCCATGAAGGATTGGTCAACTTCAAATCAACAGGTCCAAATGCAAGAGAAGGTACTCACAAATGCTACCCAACCTGAAGGGAATCATGGAGGACAACAAGGTAAAATGTTGAATCCCCCTCCATTTTATGTTTCATTGATCATTGGGGACCAATTAGTACACAATTGCATGATTGACTCCGGGGAAAGTAGTTCAGTAATGCCCAAGCAAATAGCTGATCAGTTGGGGCTTCAATATGAATTCATATCCAAAGGGGTAGTGCAATTAGATGGGACAGCAGTGACAACAGTGGGAGTGATTAAAAACTTGAGCCTTACTTTGCATGCATGCCCCAATGTTGTTGTTTTACAAGATATCTCAGTGATAGATCTTCCACCACTCTTTTCCCTATGTTTGTCAAGGGATTTCATAGCTAAGATTGGAGGTTACTTATCTACTGATTGGTCACACATGTTGTCGAGAACAAGATATGGAACTAAGGCCACAATCAGATCTAAACCTATTACAAACTTTCACATTGAACCTTACAATCCAAGCCAAATCAATACCAACTATTGTTCGGCATTTGATCAAGAAGATTATCCAAGCACCGATGAAGTCGACACCAAGGTTGGAAGCATCCTAGATTTGACTCTTGATGAATGGGCAAGCAAGGTGCATGTTTTTATCCTTATCAAGAAATAGAAGAATCGAGCTATGAGTTTATTATTTGCATGAAGAGAATCAACCTCTCCCCAAAGCATCACCAAGCCTAGATCATAAGGACAAGAATGAAGTATGGAAATTGTTCTTTAATGGGTCAAGGAGTGGATAAGGTGTAGGAGGAGGAACTATGCTCATTTCACCGCAAGGTATAAAGTATTACTCAACCTTCCATTTTCAATTTTCTTGCTCAAACAACACAGCTGAGTATGAAGCCTTAATTCATGGATTGCACTGGGCAAGGAAGAAAGGCATCAAGAATTTGTAAGTATTTGGTGATAGTGAGCTGATCGTAAACCAAGTTAAGGAGAAAAAATACCACAAAAATGATCTGTTGAAGAACTACAAAAATCGGGTATGGGATCTTATTGAAGATTTTGAAGCTTTTAGCATCAATTCCATCCCAAGAAAAAAGAATGAAGCAATGCGGACACTAGCAGCAATTGGGGCTATGTTTGATGTTGTAGAAAGTATCAAAAGTGAGAAATCTCAGCCTCATATCAAATTGGTTGTGAGACCAGTTGTTCGAATAACAATACAAGTTGGAAAGTCTTCGAGAATGATCAGCAAATTGTTAATTTCCTACAAGAAGAAGTTGAGTTCTCCACTAGAAATCAAGACAAGCTAGAGTAGCAGTATGGTGACCAAGTGGTGCAGCTGAGAACTAAAAAATTACCAAAAGGCCTCATAACCTTGGATTCAATCTTCAACCTGAACGATCAGTTCTGGAAGGAGAAAGCGAACATTCAAGTAAAGGGTGAAGATTCAAAACCTATTTTAGTAGATGAAGGAAAGACATTGCAAATTGGCAAAGTAAGTACTCCACAAGAGAAATCTGATTTTGTTCAGCTTTGTCAAGAGTTCCCAGATGTCTTTGCTTGGACTTACAAAGATTTAAGAGGTTTCAACCCAAAGTTGGCACAACATACTATTGAGCTAGATCTGGAATCCAAGCCTGTTAGGAAAAAGCAAAGGCCAGTGAATCCCCATATCGAACCTCTCATGAGAAAAGAGTGCAAGCTTATTGAGGCCAGTATCATCTTCCCCATCAAACACTCAAGTTGGGTTGCAAACTTGGTGCCAATAAGAAAGAGAAATGGAGAAATAAGATTGTGTGTGGACTTTCACGATCTAAATAGAGCATCACTCAAAGATCATTATCCGCTTCCATCAATGGAACAAATATTGCAGGTTGTAGCTGGTTCAGAAAGGTTTTCATTGCTAGATGGATATTTAGGCTATAATCAGATAATGGTGAAGGAAGAAGATCAATTCAAGACAACCTTCACTACAAAATGGGGCATGTATGCTTACAAGAAGATGCCATTTGGACTGTTAAATGTCGGAGAAACATTTCACCAAGCTATGGATATGGCGTTCAAAGGCTTAATCAACAATATAGTCTTTGGTATACCTAGATGATATCACTGTCTTCTCAAAAAATGTAGTAGACCATCTCTTTCACCTCAGACAAGTGTTTCAGAGGTGTAGAAGGTTTGGAGTGTCATTAAATCCAAAGAAGTGTATATTCTTGGCACACGAGGGCAAATTGTTGGGCCACATTGTCTCTAGGAAGGGCTAGCAATTGATCCTGAAACGGTTGAAGCCATCCGAACACTTCCATTGCCACACCGCAAGAAATATCTTCAAAGCTTCTTGGGAAGGATAAAATTTGTCCGTAGATTTGTGTCTAATTTTTCCACTCTTGTGAAGCCTTTAATAATGATGTTGAAGAAGAGTCTTGCATTCAAATGGACAGCAGAAGGCAAATAGAATTTTGAGAACATTAAGCATGCAATATCACAAGCTCCAACTCTTATCAACCCTAAATTTTCAAAGGATTTAATGTTGTATGCTTTTGGAGGGTCAGATACAATCTCAGCTATCTTGACATAGCTGAATAGAGAAGGTTTAGAACAGCCCATAGCATTCTTCAGTCAAATCTTGGAAGATTACAAAATAAAGTATTCTTTCATCGAAAAGCATGTCCTTGCTGTCATCAGGAGCTTGAAGAAGTTCAAACACTTGGTCTCAAACAATAAGATTTAACTAATGGTGTCTCATGCTGGTGTCAAGGACTTTCTCCTAAACAAGGATCTAAAAAATAAGAGAGCATGTTGGATCACTCGGGTGATGGAATATGATATTGAAATCAAAGTGACCAAGTTGGTTCATGGTGAAGGTTTGTGTGAGCAACTCACTTCCAAACAACCAGATAGGTCAGAAGGTGAAGAAGATGTTGTCCTGCTACTACAGAATGATCAAGAACAACCAACTGATGATGCACCCATTCCATGTTGGACTCAAGACTTGGTGCATTACCTCCAAAGAGGCTTGTGCCCTCCAGAAATAAGCAAAGAAAAGAGGAGATACTTTAGATTACAAGCCATCCCATATGTACTCATTAATGGTATCTTGTTCAAGAAGGACATCAATGGTGTTCTATTAAGATGCATTGGAACATGTCAAGTTGAGAAGATCTTACATGAGTTCCATGACGGGAAGTAGGAGGCCACTTTGCTCCACGAGTAACAACTCTCAAAATCATGAAAGCTGGTTACTATTGGCCTACTGTGTTCAATGATTGCTACTCATGGGTCAAGAAATGCAAGAAATGTGCATTCTTCACAGGGAAAGAAAGGTTAGCAGCGCTGCCCCTTCATCCAATTTCAGTAGATCAGCCATTCATGCAATGGGGATTAGAATTCATTGGGGTTATCAATCCCAATTCAAGTCAAGGCCACAAGTGGATACTTACAGCAATGACTATTTCACCAAGTGGACCAAAGTAGTGGCACTCAAGGAGGTAAATGAATCCAATATATTGGATTTCTATGAAGGGATAGTCACGAGGTTTGGTGCCCCTACCACTATCATATCAGACAATGCATTGACATTTCTTGGCACAAAGATCACTGAATGGGTTGTCAAGAATTGTGTGTATCTCAGCACTTCATCGAATTATTACCCTCAAGGTAATGGTCAAGCCGAGTCTATGAACAAGAACCTACTAAGAATCATCAAAAGGACTCTGGATGAAAATCAAAGGACTTGGCACGCAAAGCTCAAATCAGCCCTATGGGCTGATAGAATCACACCCAAGAGGTCTATAGGAAGCTCTCCATACAAGCTTGTGTACGGGAAAGAAGTAGTTCTACCTATATCACTCGAGTTGCCAGCATTGGAACTCATGAAACAGTTGGAACTAGCTGAGTTTGAACCCATGGAGGTTAGATATGCAGAATTAATGGAGCTCCGAGAAATTAGAGAGCATGCAGCCCAAGCAATAGAGAAGGATCAAGCCTTGATCAAGAAGAATTTTGATAGGAAAGCCAAGGCTAGAACCTTCCAAATTGGAGATCTAGTGTCGAAATGGGATGCAGATCATGCAAAGCCAGGAAATAATTCCATGTTCGATGCCATTTGGAGTGGCCCATACATGATCATTGAATACAAAGGAAGAAATGCCTTCCAGTGGCTAAGTTGGATGGTGAAGAGTTGTAGATTCCGGTCAATGGAATCTATCTCAAATGTTGCTACTAGAAAGATAGCTTCTCACCCTTGTAAATATTAATTTTGAATTTCCATTCCTCTAAGTGCTTATGCACATTGTACTACTATTAGAGTATTTTTTATTTCCCTAAGTTCTTGCGCACATGTCCTATTGCTTCTAGTATGTGCATGTTTGCAGTTCATCGAGCTCCTGGAAAAGAATTTGCATCCATAGGAGAACCAACTCAACAAATGTTTCAATGGCTCAAGGATACAGGTTTTAAATTTCAAATCAGCCGAGAGATTATCAAATAGACTCCATGCCCAATGGATTGCTACGAGCAGCTGGTCATTCTTCATCTAGCTAGGCAGATAACCCCGCTGAGTCGCCAAAATTGTTATCCAAAATTCACCCCTCAAGGTAATTTTGATAACATGCATCAAATTCTTCAGTCCCTGAGCAAGTAGATTGATTCAAGGCCGAAATCATGTTTTTGGGGGCCTCGGCTTCTCTCTAACTCTCCCATCCAAGAAAAAATCCCAACGAGTTAGAAAAATGGAAAAAATGCAAAAAATAAGGTTGCAAGATTGTTTTAAAGCATTTTGGTCCGAAGGGTGCAAATCGTCGTACAAGGCGGTCGCATCGAGGTTCATCGTACCATGTTTGGGACCAAAAAAGGGGGGAAGAAAATCGGCTAAGTCGAACATTTTTGTCCCAGGCGGTCCGCGGGACAGTTGGGACGTCAGGATGCGAAAAGGTGAAATGGCCACGAGGTAATAAAAAATCGTTAATTTTTTTTTTTGCGCGGTTTGGGATAGCCGGGAGAAAATTACGCACTGGGCACAAATTGGCCGATTTTCCATAAAACGGTCTATTACGGGCGATGTGGAGATTTTAAATCTGGGGACAGCGGGACAAAAGTACGTGTGGGACACGAAAAGGTGAAAAGGCCAAAAAAGGGGACAAGGAATCCCGAATCAGCCGATGCGGGAGAATTCATCCGGGACAAATACGTGGGACACATGGACCCAATTTTTCCGAAAAATAGCTGCATTAAAGAAGAAAAGTCAACATTTCACCCATGAGCTTCAAATGCAGCCATAACTTTTGACTCGAGCTCCGGTTTTCACAAAATTGGACTTTCGGAACGAGCATGATGTCCATTTTTCAATGAGAGTAGATATATTTAAATAAAATAAACATATTCGGCTCTAGTCAGTTAATGCTCATTCCCGTCAAATGACGTAAAAATACTGTTAGACCCAAAATAAGCGCCCGCACTCGAGAAGGCCATAACTTTTGCATTTCTCAACAAAATCAAACAAAATTGGTACCATTGGAATCATGGATCCGAGCCCAACACATAGTAATCAAAAAATTATGGATTTGATGAGAAATTGGTGGGTATTTTTCATAAAATGAGGCCTGATTCATAAAAAGTGTTTAATTTGGTAGTTGGGAGTGCAATTAAGAGGCATGGTCACCATTCTTTCTCTTGCAGCACCTGGGACAATATGGGGATCCTTTTTCAAGTAATATACAATAATTTTACTCCATTTAATGCCTCTTACAAGTGGTTGAAGGACATATTTCAGGATTTCCATTTTTCCTTCTCTTTCTCTTCTCAATTTTTCTATAAATTAGAGTGTTGGGCTCATTGAAAAGGGGGGTAGTTTTTGTAGCAAAGATCTACCAAAATTTCTTTTTGAAGCCAATGTGCTGCAAGCCCTTGTTGTGGACTCCTTGCATGGTGATCCAGGACCTTATCTTGTAACCAATTGAACTGTGCATATCAGGAAGCTGCGATAAAATATAAGTTTGTGGATGCATCTTCCCCTGCTATATTTTCATGCATTCTTCTTGCCCCTTCAACCTTGATTGAAAGAATATTGTGTCTATTATTATATTCTTGCAGGGATCCATTATCATTGTGTATGTTTGAAATATTGTTGTGAAAGCATTTTGCTAGATTATGGAGAACTATCATCACGCCTTCTAGTGTGCACTTCGCTTCTGCATCTCACGCATTTGAAAACTACTCTCACACCCTCCTTTTCTGGTGTATCATCATTTTAGTGTAGGATTTCATTTTATGCACTCTCTCTCTGGTCCCTTGGAAATTTAGATTAGAATAGTTAGTTTCCCTGCATTAGAGTAGATTGTGGCGGGTAGTTTAGGAGCAAGAACCACTTTCTCGGAGGTCTATCTCAAGTAGCAAGTCCCACAATTTGGAGATAGTACCCATGTTATCCAATCACACCATGATTTCAAGTATATGCATTTGTATAAACATAGGGGTGCTATGATTTTGTGATAATAGGTATGTCGGGATTTGAATTGATATGTATTTTGACGGTTTATTCTTAGGTGGTGATAGCCATTTCTCCTTTGGGAGGCATAAGTAGCATCCCCATAGTTTCTTGCTCTTTTAGCTTGCATGATGAATCTTGAGTATTGTTTGTTATGTTTTAATGTGGTTGTAAACTACAGACTATGTTTAAATGTGAAATTTACATGTGTTTGTGTGGAAGCCTGTTGTTTCCATGAGTTGAAACACATTTCTTATTGCATTGTGGTTGGCGCTTGGGGACCAATGAAGAAGGATGGCTTCTCCTTTCATTGGATGTCTTAGTTGGGTGGAGAGCATTTTCTTTCCTCTTCCTTTTTGTGATAAAAAATTGGAAATGATGGATCTAAATATTGTTGTTCTAGAGAAAAGGAAAAAGACGGTTTTGGCGTTCTTGTTGAGTGTATTATTTATTGTAATCCTTTTCCCACTTGAAGTGGATGAACTTGTATATTATTGATGATGGAATGATGTTCGTATTGACTATGAAAGTTGTAATTTGAAATGTAAAAGATTTATATATTCTATTTCTATTTTGAAAGAAAGAGATGTATTTTGTATATTGTATTGTGAAAATCAATAGAAAAGAGAAGTTGTAAAAGAAGGAAATCTTGTCTTTTGAATAAAATTTGCATTCTTTTCCATGATTGGAACTACTACTATTTAAAATCTAAGTTTGAAATGTATTTGAAATCTCTGTTTGAAAGGAAGAAATGCGTGTGAGGAAAATACATAACTCGTTTTCAAATTTGTAAAATTAGAAGTCAAAGAGAATTACATTTTGGTTTTGAATAGTTTGATTTGAATCAAATAAATGTATTAGATTATAATTGGAATGAATTCTAATACTTGGAAGATGAAAATGGCAAATAGATCCTTTAAAATTTGATCTTTGATTTGTATTTTCAAACTGGCAAATACTTTATCCAAAATGCATAGTTCGAACCTGAAACAAGGAAATAACAAATTAAATGATTAAATTGAAGTAGTATGCCCTAAATAAATTCAATTGGACAAAAACACTTGAGGAATTTCTTAGAAAACTTAGCAAAATCGGGCTCAACTGTTTGTTGTCGTTTTGTTGTCAAAGTTGTATTTTTATTTCTTGGGAGTCAATCAAAAAAAATTACCTTCAAAATCCATCCTAAATTCATCTAAGAACAATCCTCCATGTCTAATTGACAAGTTGAGAGAGGAAGAAGATCAATTCATTAAAATTTCACAAGTTAAAATTTAATAACTTGCCTTTTAAAAGGATGCAGATCATCTTCATTAAGTTGACCCAATAAATATTAACAAAATGAAAAGTTAATGATTCCTATGCAAAGAGGACATTGAGAGCTTTCTAAAAAGTCTTTGTTTGCCAAAACATAGTTCCCTAGAAAAATTTATGGCCTTCTCGAAGTTTACGGTAAGAGGAAAGGCTTGTTGCGTGTGCATCTTGCACACCCGTCTTCTGCAGTGTGCCCAAAGCCACTGTTAGGTTGTGGATCCTATTTTCATGTGTGAAAGTGTTGAATACTGTACACTAAGAGTACTGTACACTTTTCATGTATCCTTGCTGGGGTTCGGCCTTAAAACGTGCCCGATATATCGGGAAACGTGATTTTCTCATATGGGCGGGATTTTGACCCATAGGTTTATGGGATGGTTTTTCCCCATGGTTTTGATACCCACGGTTTTGTAAAACTGCTTAAGTAGCTATCTATTTATATGGTTTTATGAATATGATAGAAGTATGAAAAACATTGCAGATGTGCTTTGAATTCAGGTGTGAATTCTGTAGAGTTTGTTGAGCATAACTCCAAACAAATCTGGGTATTGTATTGAGAGAGTGGTGGCTTATAATAAAATCTGAGCAAGTGATTCTTGGTGGACATAGCCCAAATTGGGTGAACCACGTTAAATACTATCTCTTTGTGTTATGTTATTTTATTTTGCACTTTTATTTGAGATCTGTAATATTTTCTACATATTAGTTTCTACTGTTGCGATTCTGTGAGGGATTATTCCGCATATTTTATCCCTTATTCCCTAACAATTGGTATCGAGCCTAGTTTGGTTTCTTTGAAGTGTTGAATTACAGGGAAAGTTTTATCTTAAGTGCGAGCTATGACAGATGATGAAAGATCTAGGGTTGATAAATTCAACAGGAAAAATTTTAGTCTTTGGAAGATGCAAATGGAAGATTACCTTTATCAGAAGGATCTTTATACTCCATTTGTCTGAGAAGGTGAACAAACCCTCGAGCATGACAGATGTGAAATGGGATTGGCTGGATAGGAAGGCACTTGGGATAATCCGGTTGTGTTTTGCATCTTCGGTATTATTTAATGTTTCAAAGGAAAAGACTACAAAATAACTAATGGATGCATTAGGGAAGTTGTATGAAAAACCCTCTGCCTCTAATAAGATATTTTTAATGAAAAAGTTGTTTAATATGAATATGTCTGAGAATGGTTCAGTAGAAGATCATCTAAATAATTTTAATACGGTTGTAAATATGCTAGCTTCGGTTACAATAGAATTTGATGAAGAAGTTAGGGCTTTATTAGTTTTGTGCTCTTTACCTGAGAGTTAGAATAGCCTAGTAATGACAGTAAGCAACTCGGTTCCTGCTAACTCAAAGTTGAAGTTTGAGGATGTTGTAGGGGTGATTCTAAGTGAGGAAATGCGAAGAAAAATCTTAGGTGAATCTTCTACTTCAGGGAATGCTTTGACAGTGGAAACTAGAGGGAGACAGAAGAATAGAGGAAACCGTGGAAAATCAAAGGATCGGGAAAGGTCAAAATCCAAAAGAAAGATAGTATGTTGGCACTGTGGAAAGTCTGGGCATGCAAAGAAGGACTATTGGGAGATTTGGGACAAGAAGAAACAACAGGAAGAAAACAAGGAGGCAAATGTGGCAACGGGTAATGTATGTCAGGATGCTTTGATTCTTTCTTTGCACAATATTACTAAATCTTGGGTTTTAGATTCAGGGGCTTCTTTCCATGCTACTCCACATAGGCATTATTTTGTTGATTATGTTCAAGGATATTTTTGCATGTTTTTTTGGTGATAATGAGCCTTACAGCATAGTTGGAAAATGTTTGTTCGGGTTAAGATGCAGAATGGGAATACTTGACTATTGAAGGATGTTAGACATGTGCCTACATTAAGATGAAATTTGATATCGGTAGGGAAGTTGGGAAGTGATGGTTGTATTATGATATTTATAGCAGAATCTTGGAAGGTTACCAAGGGTGCTCTTGTGGTGGCAAGAGGTAAGAAGGTTGGAACCTTGTATTTAATCACTTATAGCACTAATGTTTGTAATATTGTGGCTTCAGAAGTAGATACAACATTGTGGCACTATAGGCTCGGTCATATGAGCCGTAAGGACATGGAGATCATAAAGAAGTATTTTCCTAGATATACAGAAATAGGTTTGGAGTTATGTGAGGACTACATATATGGGAAACAAAAGCGAGTAAGGTTTCTCAAGGTTGGACCTACAAAGAAAGAGAGTAAGTTAGAGTTGGTGCATTCTGATGTGTGGGGGCTAGCTCAGGTATCATCTCTTGGGGGTTCAAGTTATTATGTTACTTTTATTGATGATGCAACAAGGAAAGTTTGGGTTTATTGTATTAGAAACAAATATGATGTATTTGACACTTTTGTTAAATGGAAAGCCTTGGTAGAGAATGAAACAAGTCTTAAGCTAAAATATCTCGGAGTCGGATAATGGAGGGGAGTATTGCAACAATAAATTTGATTATTACTATTCTAAAAATGGAATATGTAGGCAAAAGATGGTTCCAGAACTCTACAACAAAATGGGGTAAGAAAGGATGAACAGAACAATAATGGAACATGCTAGGAGCATGAGGTTATATGCAAGACTGCCTCTTTCTTTTTGGGTAGAAGAGGTGAGTACAACTATGTACTTGATAAACAGAGGACCCTGAAGTGCCTTGGATGGAGGCATACCGAGGAGGCTTGGTATGGTAAGAAAAATGATTATTCATTTCTTAGAGTCTTTAGATGTGAGGTGTTTGTTCATATAGACAAGGATGATGACTTGAGCTAGAGGCTAAATTAGAAAAATGTACTTTCATTGGTTATGGTGGTGATGAATTTGGATATAAATGTTGGAGTATTAAGGACAAGAAAATCATTCGATCGAGGGATGTGGTCGTTAATGAAAAGTCATGTATAAGCGTAGATTGTAGGAAAATAGGGAAGAAACCAATAAAGAATATACAACGGTAGAGGATCTTCCGGATGGGAAAGTGACACATGAATCAATTCGGGAACCCCCTCAACAGGAACCCCAAACTCCTCTATTGAGGAGGTCTTCTAAGGTAAAAAGAGACCCTAAACGTTTTCTCCTTCTCTTTATTAGTTATTACTCACTAATAGTGGAGAGCTAGAGAGCTTTGATGAAGCAATGCAGATAGATGCTAGGAAGAAGTGAGGGAAATCTATGGAAGAGGAGCATTAGGATCTCATGGAGAACCGGACATGGGAGTTGGTAAAGTTACGAAGGAAAAAGAGCATTACGAGAACAAATGGGTTTTCAGAGAGAAAGAGGAAGAAGGAGGCAAGAAAAGATACAAGTCTGGTTGGTGTTCAAGGGGTTTGCACAAAAAAAAAAGGTATCGATTTTGATGAGATTTTTTCTCTTGTAGTAAAAATGACTTCTATTAGAAATGTTCTAGGAATAGTTGTAGCATAACAATTGCACTTAAAATAGCTTGATGTAAAGCGCATTTCTCCATGGTGATTTGGAGGATGAACTATATATGCAGCTAGACCTAGAGGACTATGTGTTAAAAGGTAAAGAGGAGATGGTGTGTAGGCGAAGAAGAGCTTGTATGGCTTGAAACAAACTCCGCATCAATGGTATAAGAAATTTGATAGCTTCATGATGGAGCAAGATTATATTAGATGTCATTCTGATCATTGCGTGTATACAAAGAAATTTGAGTATGGTAGTTATATTACCCTTTGTCTGTATGTGGATGACATGTTGGTTGCAGGTAAAAACATGCAGGAAATAAAAGTACTCAAGAAGCAGCTAAGTGAATCCTTTCTTTATGAAGGATTTGGGTGCAGCCAAACAAATCCTTGGTATGAGGATATCTTGGGATAGGAAGGAATGAAAGCTAACTTTATCTCAAGAAGAGTACATTAAGAAGGTCTTGGAGAGGTTTAATATGCAGGATGCTAAACTGGTTGGGACTCCTTTGGCAAGCCATTTCAAGTTATCAAAGGAAAAGTGTCCTAAGACAGAGTAGGAGAGAAACCAGATGTCCAAGGTACCTTACTCATTCAGTGGTTGGCAGTTTGATGTATGCCATGGTGTGCACTAGGCCTAATATTGCCCATGCAGTGGGAGCGGTGAGTAGATTTATGAGTGATCCAGGTAGAGATCATTGGCAGGCAATAAAGTGGATCCTTCAGTATTTGAGAGGGACCATGGGGAAAGTTTTGTGCTACAGTGGATCAAACACCACTTTGTGTGGTTATGTAGATTTGGATATGGCTGGAGATGTAGACAGCAAGAGGAGCACAACATGTTATGTTTACACTGTAGGTGGAACAACAATAGTAAGCTGGATTTCACGACTACGAAGTTGGTGGCTTTACAACCACGGAGGATGAGTATGTTGCTTAGGACATAGGCAAACAAGGAAATGATTTAGCTACAAACAATTACTTGAGGAATTAGGGCATAAGCGGGAGGAAGGAAAGTTGCATAGTGATAGTCGAGTGCTATACACATAGCTAAGAACTTTTCTTTCCACTCTAGGATGAAGCATATATAATTAAGGTACCATTTCATTAGGAAAGCTTTGGAGGAAGAGAAGTTAAAAGTGGAGAAGATTCATACCAGTCAGAATCCTACGGACATGATGACTAAGGTGGTCACGAGGAAAACCTGAAGCTGTGTTTAGCTTTAGTTGGTCTTCACAGAAACTAGTGAAAGGTTGAGAAGCTTGCTCAGAGGAAAACTAGTCTCCAAGTGGGACTTTGTTAGGTTTTGGAGCATGTTTTCATGTGTGAAAGTGTTGAAGACTGTACACTAAGAGTAATGTAAACCTTTCATGTATCCTCATCGGGGTTCGAGGCCGTGCTAGGCCTCGAGTGGGGATCTGGAGTGGCATCCCTAGGTAGCAGGGGTTCTGGGCGCAGCCCCCAAATTTTTTTTTTGGGCCTTAAAACGTGCCCGATATATCGGGAAATGTGATTTTCTCATATGGGCGGGATTTTGACCCATATGTTTATGGGACAGTTTTTTCCCATGGTTTTGATACCCACGGTTTTGTAAAACTACTTAAGTAGTTGTCTATTTATATGGTTTTATGCATATGATAGAAGTATGAAAAACATTGCAGATGTGCTTTAAATTCAGGTGTGAATTTTGTAGAGTTTGTTGAGCATAGCTCAAAACAGATTTGGGTATTATATTGAAAGAGTGGTGGCTTGTAATAAAGTATGAGCAAGTGATTCTTGGTGGACGTAGCCCAAATTGGGTGAACCACATTAAATACTGTCTCTTTGTGTTATGTTATTTTATTCTGCACTTTTATTTGAGATCTGTAATATTTTCTGCATATTAGTTTTTACTATTGCGATTATGTGAGGGATTATTCTGCATATTTTATCCCTTATTTCCTAATAGCTTCTTGCGTGCCCATGATAAAATGAGCCTCTTGCGCGCCTGTCTTGAGCTCCCATGAGAAAATGAGTCTCTCTCGTGCCCGTCTTGCGCGCCGGAAGAGAATGAGTCTCTCCCGCACCCATCTTGTGTGCCCGGGAGAAAATACGTGTCTTCTACGCCCGCCTTGCGCGCCCGAGAGAAAAAGAGTTTCTCCTGCGCCTCTCTTTCGTGCTCGGAAGAAAATTTTCTTTCGGCGCCTCTCTTTTGCGCCCGACAAAATTTCTTCCACGCGCCCCGCTAGAAGATAATCTATTCGCGCTAAGGATGACTTTTTCTCTCTTAGTGTTTTGTAGGATGATTCGATTACTGTTGTAATGGACTCTAGAATTTTATTGGGAACACTTTAAACAAAAATTATTGTTCCTAACTAAACCAAGGTTATTCTCAGTCTCGAGTGGGGAGCTTTTAGGTGGCATTACACCATGCATCTATCGTTGACTAGGCCATGTGGGCCGTTGACTCCTGACATGTCCACATTCAGCTTGCCCATGGGAGTTTCAGTGATTTCGGGTCCAAGCTGCACAAGTGTCCTGTGAAATAGTCGAGCCAAATTTTTTCGCCTTTGCCGCATCTCGGGCTCCTAACCTGCATCATGCCCACATCGCTTTCCCTGCATTGTGTTGACCGGGTCGTGAGGGCCGTTGACCTCCGCCTTTGTAGCATTGTTTTGAGTGCGGCAATTTCAGCTTTTCGAGGCCCGCACGTACTTTTGTCCTGGCTATCCTGTGGACCGTGCAAGACATTTTTATCTCTTTTTTCTGCATTTCATTGCCTCCTTAGCATTTCAGACCTGAACTAGGTACGGTGAAATCTAGTTCGATCCACAACCCCTGCACTGATCCGCACTAAAATAGGCCCTTGACTTCATTTTTTTAGATTTTTGCAAATTTTTAATAACTTCTTGGATTTTTCTTAGACAGGGAAGTTAGAGAAAAGCAAAGGGGGTCCCAAAATTCATTTTCTTGGTCTTTCACCATTTTTCTTGCTCGAGATTGAAGAAATCGTGTAAGTTATCAAAATTACCTTGGGGATGAATTTAGGATAACAATTCCTATATCCAATACCCAATCAAGTTGTAAATGAATACATATCTCTTAGTGATTAAAGTGAAGTTTGATCAAATTGAGCAATATTTCCAAAAGGAAACAAACTCTAAGCAATGTAGAAAATCTATACTATGAGTATTTTAATTTGGATAAAAGTTTATAGTCTTGAAAATTGAACATTATAGTTTTGTTTTGACAAAGTCCTTTGTTGCTCACAATTTTTTAGGTTCTCTTTGTTTGCAACCAAATTACAATTGTACATTGTTAGAATATGATTAAATAGTTATATCATGATTCATAGATATAATTATTTCTCTCCATATCTTTTTTTGATTTATAATAATTTACTGATGGATGTTTTTTTACATTACTATATATGTTGTAATTTATTGATTAATATTTTTCTAGATTGATTAATTTACATACATGTGTTAAAATTGTTTTCTCAATATTTTTATAAAATCAATTTATTCTTATCATTTCTTCAAATATGTGTCTCGAGATAAGTACATTCCATCATCTAAAAAGTCAAATGAATGTAAACTAACTATCTTTCTAATTAATCCATAATATTTGGTACTCTTGATTAAATTGATTCAGTCAGTTTTAATAAATGATACTGTTAAATTTCAAATAATAGACATGCATACCCTATCCCCTATAACATTCAAAATATAATAAAATTGTAGATAGACGTAACATAAATATTAAAATGCTGATAATAATTATGACGTAGCCAACATCAATGTTTTCAGATAAGAAAATCTTGGCTTTAGATATTAGACATCGTTCTTCTTACGCAAGTATCAACTTCGTTATTAAAGTTAATAACTATATGGATGACTTTCTCTACTAAAAACTTAAGAAATGTGGGACACCCTGAATTTCGTTATCCTTTAGTGTTCTCGAATATAAAAACTTTTAAATTGTTGCGGTAGGTATAAGACTTTCAACTCGAATTCCTTCGACAATGTTTATTTTGAGCACCCATAAATGCGGTTAGCGTATTCCTTCTAGAACAGTAGAAAGTCTACATGGCGTAAGCAATGTGTGAAGGAGACACGCCTGTTTCCCAGAACTGTCTTCAATAAAGCTGCTTGAAGCGCGTGGTTCATTGAATGATTATGTCGACGGCGATTGGCTTATCTCTCACGCAAAAATCACATGGGAGTCATGTTCTGCACCAATAATAAATTCAACACAAATTTTGTAGATAGCTCTGAGCCTCTGACTAGAAAAACAAATCGTGTCCACGCTCTGCTCCTCAGTGCCGGAGTCGAGTCATTGCGAAAATAACTTACAATTCTGATACCAAGTGAGTATCAAATGAAGATTTTAACTAACTATTTTTCACGTTTCAGAGAGACGAATTTTCAACAGATTAATGAATAAAGACATTCAAAACAGATTTGTAAAACGGTACTTGTAATTATGAAAGTTTTGACTGTTACAAGTTTTCTATGACTTTTTGGCGTACAATATAATGACTCGTGATAACATTTATTCATGCTTTAAAATCAACATACAAATATATTAATTATAAAACTCTCAAGAAAATAGATCAAAATAAAAGTTATTAAAATAATCTATCTATAACCTCTACATGGTTATCTATAATATATCTCCGTCTCTTATAAGCATAGATATTTAAAGTGATATAGCTGTGCAAGGAGGCGGGATCGTGGATCGTGGCTATAATTCAATCAGGATCCCTGCAACAGAGCTTGAGATTGTTTTTCGTATTGGAAGCCATTGGACATGGAGCTGTCCGCACACCACACAAATATGCCATTGAGCTTGCCGGAGTTCCTCAATGTGCTGCAGGCGTCGAAGAAGCCATTGGCTGGCGACAGGCCTCCACTACCTTCTGTAACAAAACTAGCAAGCATTTTTCCACCATTATAACGGGCGGACTGAGAGTTAAAATATTGAATGAACTGGGAGACGGTGGTTGTGGAATCGTAGGCATAGAACTGGAAGTTCACATAGTCAACGACGCTGCCGTACTTGCTCCAGAGTGCACTGTAATGCGACTGCACTTGATCGTCGTCGAAGGGAGCGATAGAAGCAAAGGAGATGACGTTGCTCTGCTTTAATTGCGTGATCAGTTGGCCAATGCACTCGGCAAATGTATTGGCATCAGAGTAGTCGAAATGCTCGTAGTCGATGTCGATGCCGTCAAGATGGTATTGTTGGATTATATTTGTGAGAGAAGACACGGCGTTGCTCACCCACGAAGACACAGAAGACGGCCTGAACTGCGCAAAGCCTTTTCCCACGGTGTCCCCGCCTAAGCTCAGAGCGACCCTGACGTTGTTATGTTCTGATTTGATGGCCTGCACTGCACTGGGACTCAAATTGTTGTTATCCCAGAAAATGTTGAAGTCCCCGTTTGTAGGAGAATTCTCCGATGTCGTATAGTCGATGGCGAACGCAAGAATGAAGTGCACGTCGATTCCCTGATCGATGGGCACATCCGAGAATTTCACGCCACTAAACTCCGCGCCTATATATTCCCTGAAAACTTCAGCACCTGTATACCGATAAACACAAAACACATGCTCATTAAACTTCATACAATAAACAACAATCAAATCCAGAAAATAAACCATATTATCTGGTTGCAAAATAATAGTATGCCACAGATGACCTAGCTCACCCATTGATAGATTCATTAGTAAAGAGAGCACCGAAAATATAATCAGCAGAAGGGCTGATGAAATCATAGACAGTGTTGAATAGGCCATTACAAGAAATTATGTAGCTGCAGTTAAATTTAACTCAATCCACAGGCTGTGGAATGGATTGATGCAATGGCCATCAGTCTCGCATATGTAGAGTGGATTAATTACGAAATAGGCCCACCACCCACTCGGAGGTCTGTCAATCCTTCTTCGACGTTTGGCAGAGGGGTGAACTGGTCAAGGAAAGAGGTTGAGGTGAGATCAACTTGGCGTTTGTCCGAAGCAACGTTTGGACATGACATAGTTTAATTATTTACGACAAGAAAAGTCTATGACCATACCTATGGCTATGATATTCTCAAGGAAGAAAGATATGCTTCTCGATAGCTGACGATATAATTCCTGAACCGCGTGGTCCAACGGAAAGATCAAAAGACTCGAAATGATGTGATAAAGTATGAGAAAGTCGTAGATCCGAATTTCAATTCTCATAAAGATAACAATTGAACAAGTCCGCATTTTAGTTGAAAAATCGGGCGATCGGTGGCCGACATCGCGAGCACAGAAAGTTTGAAGTTGTTCATTACAAGAAGGTTTACTATCCGTTGATCTCTCGAAGTAGGTTTTGGGGCCCTTCATCGTAGGTAAGGTTCGTCTCCAGTGGCTGGTTTGGTTTGCCCTGGCCCGTAACATGATCGACCAATGGATCTATGCATACTTCGTTTGGAGAAACCAAAGAGTGGGTCTTCTTGAAAACGAAGATAGTAAACTAGATGAGGAGGGCATGTGGGGGTGGGGGTTGGGGTAGAACCTAACATATTCTTTATTTTCCCCTCTAATTTTATATTTTCATTATTATTGGCCAGGAATCCATTTGTATTTATGATTTTTCTAAATATTAATCCTCAGCAAGAAATGATATTTTGAGGAATTCACATAATGGTACAAGATTAGGAAAGTGCAAGACAAGAGGAAAGGGCAGTAGTGAGGCATTCAGACATTTCTGAACTTCCTATCTAGAGGTAGTGGTGAGAAAGACTTTGCAAAGCCTCCAAGGGTGGGGATATTGTAAAGGTTGGATGCCTATGATAAAAAATGGCCGGAAGGCTCAAGGCTTCATAGATCCCAATGGGCCATCAATAATCTTATGTTTTATAAGTTTTTAGTTGAACTTGTAGTAGAAACAAGGAGTTTACTTGTTTATGATTTCACCTCTCTAAATATGATGTTTTTTTGTATTTTTTATGCAAGTTATAATGTGTCAAAGTGCTATTGAAATTAATATACAAATAATTGTTTCTTTAATTCGGTGTGTGTGTGTGCGTGTGTGCGTGTGTGTGTGTGCGTGTGCGTGTGTGTGTGCGTGTGTGCGTGTGTGCGAATGTGCGTGCGTGTGTGTGTGTGTGTGTGTGTGTGTGTGTGTGTGTGTGTGTGTGTGTGTGTGTGTGTAATATATGTTCTGCTTCATTCAAAATTCACTTAACACACACCGTTATAAGGATTGACCCCTTCAAATGCTTCAAGTTGGTGTTGTAGCTTGGGTTTTCGTAGACCTAAAATTATGCACTTAACATGTCATTGCATGCCGCATTCGAAATAAGAAAACTAGACATTGATAACACTTGTTTTACCTTACGTTAACATGTTTGATATTTCCATGCGTTCATCCTCCACTTTTCTAGAATTATCCCTTTAATTTTGGACATAACACAATGTTTTATTCGGGTGAGCATTTCCGATTTATCATGGGAACTTTCTTGACATATAAACGCTGGTAGTAGAAGATAGTAGTGGGTGACGCTAGTGTCCTCATGCGGGTGCCCATGTCTCTTCGCTTGTGTTCTTATATTTTAGAATGAACCTCGTTTGTTTATATTTTTTAAACTTGTATTGATCACTTTGGGTCATCTTCTAGTATTTTTATTGTCTAAATTAAAGCAAAGAAATCATATATATACGCAACCTATTAACTATTCTAAGGTACACATGGGGTTACTATTTTCTATCTATTGCGAGTGGGAAAAGGGGTCAACTTAAGGACTTCATTCGAGCTACATCATTCACTACAAAGGAAGGAAAAATTATGAATTTCATAACAATAATTATCTTCGGGGAAAAATTGTTGTAGCCCACTATCTTGGTGCAACATGGATAAGGAAAACCTAACTTCAAGGGACATAATTTCTATCACACACACACGAACTACATTGAGTTTGAAATGTAGTGTTGTGCTCAGTGACAATCACATTGGGATGACCACCTAGGTAAGTTTAACTCAAGTATTTACATATTTTATTTATTCTAATGTGTGCTTGAGTCTTGTGCAAGTAGTTAGGGTTTATTTGTAGGTACATGTATGACAATATAACGCTATAGCGAAGTGGATGTGACATAAAGTGAAGTGAAGCTAATATTATTAGACTCTAAGAAAACCACATTTCCACACATTACAAAGACATTAGCACCAGTTTAGACACTTGCACCCATTTAAATTTATCCCCTTCTTGGTGGTACAGATGAATGAGGCAAATTTCTACAATCGGATGGGTAGGAGTAAGAATAAACAACTCAAATACATTAATATTTGAATAACTAGAGAAGAGGTATAGAGCAAGGTCATGATTGCCCATATTATTCCTCGAATGAATGATTCCCACAAGACTTCTTGGAATATGTTTTGAATAAAGAAGATGGCGGTATACGTAGGTGACCTTGTGTCCTCAAACCCTTGATACATTTTTTAATGTAAGAAAGATGTCATTCTTTATCTCCAATGTCATTATTTTTACATGTCCTTATAACAAGGATTAATAATATAAAAAATAATAAAGAGCATGTCTTTGAAATATTAACATGATAGTTTTCATTATCATAAAGTAAGGTTAAAAAAATGTAAACATAATTATCGTAAAGCGCAACAGGGTTAGAACTAGAAGTGATGCTCGAAAGCGGCGACACCAATGATCATGCCAAGTCCTTTGTTGTTTTGATTTTCAAACATGTAAAAGATAACACTGAAAATATTGGCAGGTTTTAAAACCCTCACAAAAGACTTTAGTGCTTTGAAGATAGAGAATGATTTTGCAAAAGGTTCTCGAGGCGGAGGCGAATATCTCCCATCTTGGCCTCATTTGCAAGTTTCACAAGTTCTGGCCTAAGCTATCTCATCTCCATGATTGGATTTCTCTAAGATGGAAGGAAAATATTAAAGGTAAGATTGAGCTTTATCCATACAGTAAAGCTTATTTCATTGTTTTCTTCGAAACCTCTGAAGAAAGGGATTTAATTTATGGCCAACATGGGTTTGGGGAGAACATGAGCTCATGTTCGAGGCCTTGGTATCAATATTTTTACCCTCTAAAAGACACCTTTGATATCTATCATGTTTTTATTCGCTTCATGAGGACTCATATTACAACTTTGGAATAGCTCATGCCTTATTATTGTAGGCAATACTTTAGGCTCTTTTTAGAAATCAAATGATAAATCTGCTAAGAAGATTCGCACTACTTATGGTAGAATCTTGGTAGATATTGAAACCTCACAAGACCTTCCAACATAATTTTTTTGCAAATCGGTGACAAATTTTTTTGCATAAGATTGACTATGAGGTTTAGCCTTCGGATGCGGTGTTTCTTTCAAACAGGGAATCTCTCAAATGATTGTGATTATTTTCTCGTGATGTAAGAGAAGAGAAAACCAGCTTGGTGGAAGGACTCTGTTCCTAAACATCTTAAGTTTAGTTACCATTCGGATATAGTTGAGGAGAGCCCTTCAAAAAATAGCCATTCTCCTCCCGAAGATCGAGAGAAAGATCCACAAACCCCAAATCCTCTAGACTCTGTTGGGATGACACATGATTCCTCTAACATAATTGATGAATTTATGAAGGATAATGCACCGTTGCTTCATGGTCACATTCCTATCAAGACTCTCAAAGTTGTTCTTTTGGCATACACGAAAGAAGAAAATGATAAGTGGATAAGAGAAAGAAAGGGCATGCCAAAATTATATCCACCAACAGTTTAAAAGGAAAAAATATTTTCCTCTCCCTTAACTTTCTATTGTTACTAGTTTCATGAGGTTTCGGTGTTGTTGTGGTGCTTTGCGGCATTGTTGTTTGCTTACTTCTTTTGGCGGGATGCTCACTTGCTTTCACTCCTTAATGTTGTATTTGTCTTTTAGGCCCTTTTCTATGGGGTGTGGTCAGGACTTGTCAAAAAACCACTAGTATATCTTTGTATATCTTGTTTTAAACCCTTCTTGTTGTTAAGGTATGGTCCCTCCAAAAATACCATTTACAAATTAAAAAAATAGGTTTTGTTTTTCCATTTTAATCATCTCCCAAAACGAGGCAAGACTAAAGAAACATTAACATGAAGCCATTATAGTTTATTGCATGCTTGGTTTTTCTATTAAAGTAATGATCATCTCAATGGGAATTAATGTAGATGCATGTTGAGATATTGATTTCAAAAGACCTAGAGATCACTAGAAAAGGAATAAGTGAGATGTAATTGTCATACATGTGAGTTCTCATAGGAGGTTAGGACAATTCACATAAGTATTATCTTATAAAAAAATTTAAGAGTGGTAGAAAGGAGGTAGTATAAGAGTTATCACCTTTAAAAAACCGCATTAACTATTGTGAAAATAATTTTGCATGAGAAAATTCTCTCCGTAATAAAACCTCAATATATTTAGTACTAATAAAGGAGAAGGGGAGGTCTATCCCATGCATTACTTTTATGTCATGATAAATTGAGTTTAATGTCCTCCACTATGATCGGGAAGGTTTCATATTTTCCACCTGCAATAAATAACCATTGTTGATATATTGTATATGACCACATGGACTATCATTGATCATCATATTTGAACTCAAATGTAGTAACGTATAATGTTATGCAAAAATATTTTTCCTATACATTGGTACATAAGGGACATTAACTATTGACACATCAAAAAATTAATCCGCTTATTATAGGAGCCAAAATCCAAATGCAATAATTACAAAATTAAATCTTCAACATTGTCAAAATATTTAAAAGGTAAAATATATGTATAATAAGGAAACACCTAAAGGTGAATGGTGGAGAGGCCAAAAACATCCCATCAACCATATTGGTGCCATGAGTAGAGAGGAAATATCACAATAGCAAGTGAACAAACAGATTCAATCATAGTAAATCCTTCACCACACATATAGGGAAGCTTGTAGATGTCCATATTTTTAAACTTTTCTATCAAGCGTTTTAATTTTTCTTGGTATGGAGTATATAAAGTTATTCCATGGATTTCTATTAAAATAGAAGGAACAATTAAATTTTGTAGTGCCCGGTTTTCTCACCATAGTTCTTGTTGACTCATTACTTATATTGATGATGGAAATGGACTTTAGCATTATTTGATTTAGATATGTTTTATTATGGTTCATTTGATGACACTTATATGATTTGAGTGCATAATGCCAAGATAGTTTGATGGTTATTTCTTAGCTCATGCATGTCATGGTATTGGATATCAACATATTATGTTATAGTTGAATTCATTCACATGAGATGGGTTTTGTAATGCCCCGTTGGGCATTGACTTGTTTCTGCCACCTTGCCCCTCTGTTTTTCATTGAACGTTTATTTGAGCTCCCTTTTTATCGTAAGGTGACTTTGACCTTATTGCGATAACACACCAAAAATACCAACACAAGGACAACACAGTGAAATACAGGATAACTTTTTTTTGACTTGCTTTGACTCAACACGACACAACATGTCGTCACAAGGTTACAACCAACACCAGGAACCACTTGTTACGGGGGAGACCACAAGGTCAGCACGAGAACGTTCACACCTATCAAGGACAATGTACTCTTCTTTTGACAAGACAACATGGAAGTCCAATCCACATGACACACTTACAGCTAGGGCAAGCCACAGTAAGAAATGATTGGAGGTTATTTATTTTGATAAGACACCCTTTAGCTCATGACTTAAGTTTTTAGAAGGATTCAATATATGATTCGCACAAATTCATCTTACCAACTGAGTTAATTTCTTATACACTGTAGAGAAGTTCACTTAAAATCTTCACTTTACGACAATAGAATTGTTTAGTTCCAATAACTTAATAAAGGGAATAATTAAATTCCACAAGGCTATCTGTCCATACTTACGCTACTAGAACTTGTTCATTTCCTTGCTACAACAAGAATTCGTGTTCAACAAAATCAAGAGGACTTACAAAGTATCCTAGGAAAGAGATAAGGAGATTAAGTCGAGTTAAATTCCTCTTTAAGACGTCATTAGTTATTACCAAGGTTTAATTGGAGCTTGGGGTTTTATACGTAATTATTAACGCTTTTACTTAGGCTTAACTGAAAGAGTTTATCAAAAGGAAACTACTTACTTTCAAATAGGCTGAGAGATAAATTGTGTGGTTTCAAAATTTTCTTCTCTTACTTGTTAAATCTTATTAGAAACTAACTATTGTTTTCCTTTGGCTTGTTTTAGGCATTCACCAAAAAGAGTAGTGTTCACTAGTTTAGCTAGGGATATCAATTTATAAAAAAATTTACTTTACAAGGATAGTTTCACCTTTGAGTACTTCAGGAATCTCTTGTTCTCAAGTAAGTCATCTCTATATTAATTTATCTGAATACACATATTTTAGTTAACTTCTATAAGGGTTAACCATTCCATTTAATTTTACTTGTATCACATCATTACAAGGTGTCAGAGAGTTTTGACTTAACACTTTATTCTCAAAAACAAGGTTTTACAATACTTATGCCAAAGTAATGATTGAATATCATATCTCACCAAGGTAAGTAACTTGTCTAACAACAAAAAAGGGAAAGAACACTTCACCACGTAGTTTTTCCAAACATACAACGGCAGGAGATCTTCTAAACTCCTTGCAAGCAAAGTTACAAAATTTACACCGCATTGAACTTTCTACAAGAACTTCATAATTTGAACTGATGAAACTTTTACACTCTTTTCTTTAATCTACTCGCATAATCCATCTGCACAAATATTATCTAGAGTCAGTTCGCTAGAACTGAGCATGATAAGATATAAACCTCTCCTAATAACTTATGCCATCTAGTATTTAAATAAATGAAAGTTTGCAATACTCTTTATCAAGCAATTTCTAATAGACATTTAAAACTTAACCGCACATCTCATGATAATGCATTTCATACTCATTAATGTTCACTTCCTTAAGATTTGCTTACATAAGAACACCATCCCAAGAGACTAGATATACAACCTTAATCATGCAATTAAACATACTTAAATTACAGTAAATAATAATGACGCTCACCTAATACCCTCGACCTACTTCGCATATTTAAGTACCCAACAATATTATCTTTCAATTAAATAAAAGCACCAACGACATTAAGCTTATATAATAAATACAAGTACCAATTTTATATTATTCATCGATATTACCCAAGTATCAAACCTTCATAGAAACTCAGTGATATGAAGTATAATTTGGATATTTATTTCACAATTTTAAGGATATACTTATGTTAACAAAGATTCCACCAATCCACAAGTTCGTATAATATTTAGGTATCCTTTTGGTTGCTTATTCCATGTCTCTATATATTTCTTTTAGTACAAGGGTCCAACTCATTGGAATGAGCTACGATTAACGACATTGTCATGTTTTGCTAATATGTCCAAGATACATTTGACTAACTAAGATAAGTAAGCGCAGACCAAGCCACTATAAATACAAGTACCAACATTATCTCAACTCCCAGTTGAGATGCAAGTATCAAATTTTAGCTAACATAATAATCATCGTAAATACCAGAAAATATTCCATTCGTTAACCAAGTATTGAAATAACATATTTATCCTTACTGGTTACCTGATAACATAATAAATCCTGTTATATAATTCAACCTCCACTTGCATACACCAATTTATGGGTATTAATTATTGTTATATAAAAATGAAGTTAAATAATTTCAAGTGGACTTATATCCTTACTGGCATACATGGTATGCACAGTCCCATTATGGTAGTTATTACCTTTATTTAAGGCTGTGTATGAATGCATTCTAGGGTAGTTATCTTAACTTCCCTATTCATCTGTTTTTCTACCAAACGTCTTTCGACAAGCTTCAAGGTCAAGTATAAGATAAATTTATAATTTCATATTTCAGGCATTACCTGAATTCATATGCATGAGGGCATCACATATCAATCAAACTTGAGGAATGTCGATGTATCCAATATTACTTTAACCGATTCAAGGATCCAAGTAGTGCCTCAAAAATTAAGCCAATTAATTATCCACAGAGGATAATGAATTGCGTGCATAACATATTTGTAAAGGTCATAGAAAACCCATTAACGCATGCTTCAGGAGGGTTCCAATCTAATAATAAGCTCATAGTAATAGTAATAGTAGAGGGCCTGGTGAGGGGTTTTCCATAATCCCCAAGGTAAATGATAATCGAATGACTCAGATGGAGCTATCTAGAAAGACCAATTAAACTAGTATGACTCTCCAATTAGAAGCCCCCAATTCTAAAGGGGTTTATATCGTTATCAAACCACATTAAAAGACAAACATAGTCTTCCAAGAAAATTCCCGTTTTCAAGCCATGTTCTACAAATAAAAAAACAATACAAGGGATATTCTACATCTCATACACACACCACAATATCTTCTACAGAAACCACTGTTCACAGAAATAATCATAAAAAAATGATAAACCAACTTTATAAGATCGATAAGCAAGAATCACTGGAGAGATTTCTTATTGTCAAATAGTAATAAGATAAACGGAAAAACGGGAGAGAGATCAGCTCATGCAATTATAATTATAAGTCATCCGAAACCCATCTCTACAGAATTCAAACAAAATAAAATTTGCAGAGATTGATTTACCCAAATACTAAAGGAAATAAATTATTAAGAGAGAGGGTTAGGGCTTATCATGCCTGTTTGGGGCTTCCTCAATGCAGCCACGTCGAACCAAGGCTCGGGCAACAGCAACACAACCTGCGCAACTTCTCTTCCTCCGCCTGCTGAAGATCCATATCCTGTTAACGGCCATGCTTGGCATAGGAAAGGGGGTGATTGAAACATGCCTTCTTGGAATCCTCGGGAGCAACTCCGGGAAGATAGAAGCACTCTGTTCTCTTGTGTACATCAATGTACTCATCTGTTTCGTCCACAATTTCTTCCTGCAACAGCTCTTCAAAAACATCTTCAAGTGTGATAATACCTATGACCTCCCCTTCTTCAATGTCATCCAGCATCCTATTATCTCCATTTCTCAAGTCCTCATGCCCTGGAAAATTCTGTTGCTTGTCTAGTGAATTAAGCTTGGTAGGAAATTCTGCATTTCCAACTCGACCCTTCTCAAGGTCAACTGGCTCAGCCTGGTTCAGCAAAATAGAAGAATTGACATTTGAGTCTTCAGTTTTTTTTTTTTTTTTCTTGATACTTTCCTGAGAATTTATATCCTCAACATCAAGTTGAGGCTTTGGTTTTCTAGCTTTGACAACTGCAGCCATGTGACTGCTTCCCTTCTGAAATTCATTTAAGATATCATAAAGTGGCATGTCTGCTGGAACCCTGGGTATTCTCCTAATTGAAACAGCACTTACAGGAGTTTCTATTTCAGCACGCACTGTTAGGAGACTCTTAACCAGGAGAAGACCTATTATATTCTTAGGGTTTCCAGAGTACACGGGAACCCAGCTATGGCCTCGGGCCAAGATCTTCCCCATTGCCTCCCTGCCAAGCTCAAACAATCCAGCTTAGAATTCATAGCCAACGAAAAGGTTGATTCAATTGGTGTCATGGCCTCCTGAGTAGTCTTCTCAGTCAAATCAAGTGCTCCACTTATTATTGTTGTCTCATCATGTGAAAGCTCCCCACCTTTACCTGCCTCCAGGCCATGGATTGAAACCAGAGCTTTCAGTTTGCCCTCCTAAATAAAGCAGACTCGTTGTGCCCAAGAACACAATCCAGCACCTTCCCAACAGGATAGGCAATGGGATGGCAAATAGTCATAAGCACGCGTACAAGCCAAACAAAGTTTGCACCAGCACAGCAAGGCCGTATCGTGCACATATTGCTTGTGGAGTAACCTCACCAAAGGCCAAGACAAAGGTAACAGAGAGAATCACAGCAACAACAGGGTGAAAATTCTTATCCAAATATATTGGAAGAGCCTCCAACATGATATCCATTCCAAATTAATAACACGTCCACCAGCAGCTTCGATACGGCCCATCTCATCCTCTCGTTCAGGCTTATGGTCATTAGAAAGAGGGATTGTTTTTTCCTCCCCTAGATAACACTGCTCTTGAATCTCCACAGTTAGCAATAACAAGTTGAGATGGACTCACATCAGCTATGACAACCGTTGAACCCACATTTTTCAGTGCAAATTTGGATCTTGGCAAAGAATTACTTATCATTTATACATCCCAAGATCGATGCGCAGCCTCCAGATTTGATCGAGCTTCTTCCATGTTAGATTCACCACCTGGACAGAAGTGACTTCCAAAATGAAAAGGCAAGACAGCTCAACTAAAGCTTTACCTCGTTCTTCTACTACAGCTGCAAGGTTCTGCAACAACTGGTCTTGACTGTGGTCGCGTGCAACCAGAACATCAGGATCAACACCAACGGTTCCTTGGGCTCGCCCTGTAGCAGCTGTCGCACTCAGCTCTCTCTGGGCCACTGATTTTCTGAGATAAGTTTACTTCTCTACCCTGTAGCTGCTGCATACAACCAAATCTTCCTCACGACACTCCTAGAAGGATTTCGGTTCTGCGCCCATGGATTCTGCCTGCACAGCCTGATTTTCGAGACCCACACCCACCTGTACGCATTGAAGGAGGATCCCAGAAGAGATCATGGCGTAGAAAATGGGGCTCCACCCACTCCCGTCTCCCTCACGCAAGGACAGCAGAAAACACGGCGGTCATTTCAACCCGCAGGTCAGGTGGTTGGGAGGGGGCAGGTAGAACAAAAAAAATACGATGCTCAGCTGGGCATTACATTCTCCTCCCCTTAAGAAAGCATCTTCCTTGATGTGACATTACACAGAGGAAAGGAAATGGTACGCAACAAGGGATAGATACCGAAGAAAACACACTCTATGGTTTGAAATTTTGGTTGATTAAAGCACGGTCACAAGGTAGCCTTAGGAACATTTGGTAGAATTTTTAACTTTCAATGTTCTGTGAAGATTGGCAGTTCTTTCTTGTTTATTATTTTCATTAGTCTCTTTCCATTAACATTATTTCTAGTTTTAGTTTCTTTTAAAAATATCATCATTGAAGGGTTTTGATTTATTCCTTATTGTGGGTGCCCAACATGAACTGCTAACACAACACCCTATCAGGTTCACAAGACCCTACAGATTCACAAGCACACAAGTATATACTTCAAGACTGTATTACACCACAAAAGGTTACACAATTACGGAATAGAATAGGCACACTCCACATAACATAGTACTCGGCACACATCAATGGTGACATACCAAAATACTTAAACCAAAGCAAGACTACAATCCACAAGACATTTCCTCAATTTGCATCAATGAAAAACTCACATAACACCAAACAAATGCCACAGGTACATAGTGTCCACAAGGGGATCAATGACATGTCCACAACATCACAACACATATCCATCTGACATGAGTAACACATACATCAAAAGACCACTACCAAACATCACAATAACTCAACATATATCCTGAAACATCAACCATACAGACAAATATCATAAGCCTCCTCAAACTCTTATGCCTCCCTCAAGTCTATCATGCCTCCCTCCTCAAGCTCTTATGCCTCCTCAAACTCTTATGCCTCCCTCAAACTCTTATGCCTCCCTCAAACTCTTATGCCTCCCTCAAGGAGGCCGGTTGTCCCTATGGTCCAAGACACATAGAGTTCGAACACTCCTAACCCAAGTGACATAATAACGCGTGGTTCAACAACCCACTAGTTATATGTACCCCTTGGGGCGTACCCCCATACAACGAAGCGGGTCCATAGGTCAAACCAATCCATGGTGCATCCTATGACCCTATTCCACACATCACGACAATAGAACCAACACAACAATCCAATCAAAGTGCCAAGTGGCAAAGTACAAGCCTTGGGCAAGGCGGTAAGAATTCCAAATTTAAAAGAAGACCCAAATCAAGCTAAAATAAATGGCCAAATAGCCAAAGTTAGTATCAAAATCCCCATGTTAGTGCCACAAACCAAGGAAATGCCCAAAATTGTAAAGCATGGCAATCAAGAAAAGATGCTGGTCCTTGCAAAATAAAGTAAAAGCTCAATTTACGAATAAAATCAACTTATAATAATGTCACATTACGATAACTGTGTGGCCTTATCTAGCCACCAAAGGGGTACTCAACGAGTTGCTAGCACTCGGAACATCGAGCCTCAGCTCGTAAAATACATATCAATAATACAACTTTCATCACCTCCATCTGAATCATCCCGCCACCCTTCGACAAGGCTAAACATAGTCATAGATACACTAAGGTTGCATACATACAACCACATAGGGAGAGAGGAAAGAATCACATGTTATCTACTAAACCGAGTTTTAGCTCGAGTTATTGACCCATGGTCTACCATTCCTCACTCTCAACATACACTTCTACCGATTTCCCTCAGGATCGGTTAGCGTAAGGTTCACAACATAACATACAACAACATCACTAACATAATGGTGGCACACACATAACTACCATAACGTCTCACGTATGGTATGTATATAGGGTAGATCATGATTATACATTCATTAAGTGTAACACATCACTTTACTACATTCTGCACCCAAAGTGCAAGCACCATACGATAGGGTTCATACACTCACCGTATGACCCACAATCACAACATGAAGCATTACATATTACACAACTCATATATACGATGAACATAGTACATCACAACATAACATCCATTGCAACATAGCAAGGTGGTACACACATTTCTTCAGAACATGGTAAAAACATCATGATACAACTCGTTTCTTTTAACATCAACTAGTCATACAACACATTGATACACCCACATATCACAATATGCCACAATGCTCCAACACTACGTCATCCACATTAGAATTCTTTTCACACATCTCAAACAACAATTCACACGTGAACTCTTCATAGAATCCACAAGAAGGAGAGAGAATACTCCCATCCCCAACATATCAACATGATAACAAACACGCACAAGGTGACATACCCATAGTGTGCGTTCAAAATATCAAAATTATGACAATAATCACATCACGTTTAAAGCACATTACTCTTCCAATATCTACCACCATCATGCAACATCATCATCATCATGCAGTATCATCATGTAACACCACCACCACCATGCAACATCACCATACAACACCAATCCGGCCCATAGGTTCGAGAGCATGAACCTATGCTCTGATACCAAATGTAACACACCAAAAATACCAACACAAGGACAACACAGTGAAATACAGGATAACTTTTTTTTTTGACTTGCTTTGACTCAACACGACACAACATGTCATCACAAGGTTACAACCAACACCAGGAACCACTTGTTACGGGGGAGACCACAAGGTCAGCACGAGAACGTTCACACCTATCAAGGACAATGTACTCTTCTTTTGACAAGACAACATGGAAGTCCAATCCACATGACACACTTACAGCTAGGGCAAGCCACAGTAAGAAATGATTGGAGGTTATTTATTTTGATAAGACACCCTTTAGCTCATGACTTAAGTTTTCAGAAGGATTCAATATATGATTCGCACAAATTCATCTTACCAACTGAGTTAATTTCTTATACACTATAGAGAAGTTCACTTAAAATCTTCACTTTACGACAATAGAATTGTTTAGTTCCAATAACTTAATAAAGGGAATAATTAAATTCCACAAGGCTATCTGTCCATACTTACACTACTAGAACTTGTTCATTTCCTTGCTACAACAAGAATTCGTGTTCAACAAAATCAAGAGGACTTACAAAGTATCCTAGGAAAGAGATAAGGAGATTAAGTCGAGTTAAATTCCTCTTTAAGATGTCATTAGTTATTACCAAGGTTTAATTGGAGCTTGGGGTTTTATACGTAATTATTAACGCTTTTACTTAGGCTTAACTGAAAGAGTTTATCAAAAGGAAACTACTTACTTTCAAATAGGCTGAGAGATAAATTGTGTGGTTTCAAAATTTTCTTCTCTTACTTGTTAAATCTTATTAGAAACTAACTATTGTTTTCCTTTGGCTTGTTTTAGGCATTCACCAAAAAAGAGTAGTGTTCACTAGTTTAGCTAGGGATATCAATTTATAAAAAATTTACTTTACAAGGATAGTTTCACCTTTGAGTACTTCAGGAATCTCTTGTTCTCAAGTAAGTCATCTCTATATTAATTTATCTGAATACACATATTTTAGTTAACTTCTATAAGGGTTAACCATTCCATTTAATTTTACTTGTATCACATCATTACAAGGTGTCAGAGAGTTTTGACTTAACACTTTATTCTCAAAAACAAGGTTTTACAATACTTATGCCAAAGTAATGATTGAATATCATATCTCACCAAGGTAAGTAACTAGTCTAACAACAAAAAAGGGAAAGAACACTTCACCACGTAGTTTTTCCAAACATACAATGGCAAGAGATCTTCTAAACTCCTTGCAAGCAAAGTTACAAAATTTACACCGCATTGAACTTTCTACAAGAACTTCATAATTTGAACTGATGAAACTTTTACACTCTTTTCTTTAATCTACTCGCATAATCCATCTACACAAATATTATCTAGAGTTATTTCGCTAGAACTGAGCATGATAAGATATAAACCTATCCTAATAACTTATGCCATCTAGTATTTAAATAAATGGAAGTTTGAAATACTCTTTATCAAGCAATTTCTAATAGACATTTAAAATTAACCGCACATCTCATGATAATGCATTTCATACTCATTAATGTTCACTTCCTTAAGATTTTCTTACATAAGAACACCATCCCAAGAGACTAGATATACAACCTTAATCATGCAATTAAACATACTTAAATTACAGTAAATAATAATGACGCTCACCTAATACCTCGACCTACTTCACATATTTAAGTACCCAACAATATTATCTTTCAATTAAATAAAAGCACCAACGACATTAAGCTTATATAATAAATACAAGTACCAATTTTATATTATTCATCGATATTACCCAAGTATCAAACCTTCATAGAAACTCAGTGATATGAAGTATAATTTGGATATTTATTTCACAATTTTAAGGATATACTTATGTTAACAAAGATTCCACCAATCCACAAGTTCGTATAATATTTAGGTATCCTTTTGGTTGCTTATTCCATGTCTCTATATATTTCTTTTAGTACAAGGGTCCAACTCATTGGAATGAGCTATGATTAACGACATTGTCATGTTTTGCTAATATGTCCAAGATACATTTGACTAACTAAGATAAGTAAGCGCAGACCAAGCCACTATAAAAACAAGTACCAACATTATCTCAACTCCCAGTTGAGATGCAAGTATCAAATTTTAGCTAACATAATAATCATCGTAAATACCAGAAAATATTCCATTCGTTAACCAAGTATTGAAATAACATATTTATCCTTACTAGTTACTTGATAACATAATAAATCCTGTTATATAATTCAACCTCCACTTGCATACACCAATTTATGAGTATTAATTATTGTTATATAAAAATGAAGTTAAATAATTTCAGGTGGACTTATATCCTTACTGGCATACATGGTATGCACAGTCCCATTATGGTAGCTGTTACCTTTATTTAAGGCTGTGTATGAATCCATTCTAGGGTAGTTATCTTAACTTCCCTATTCATCTGTTTTTCTACCAAACGTCTTTCGACAAGCTTCAAGGTCAAGTATAAGATAAATTTATAATTTCATATTTCAGGCATTGCCTGAATTCATATGCATGAGGGCATCACATATCAATCAAACTTGAGGAATGTCGATGTATCCAATATTACTTTAACCGATTCAAGGATCCAAGTAGTGCCTCAAAAATTAAGCCAATTAATTATCCACAGAGGATAATGAATTACGTGCATAACATATTTGTAAAGGTCATAGAAAACCCATTAACGCATGCTTGGGAGGGTTCCGATCTAATAATAATCTCATAGTAATAGTAATAGTAGAGGGCCACTGGTGAGGGGTTTTCCATAATCCCCAAGGTAAATGATAATCGAATGACTCAGATGGAGCTATCTAGAAAGACCAATTAAACTAGTATGACTCTCCAATTAGAAGCCCCCAATTCTAAAGGGTTTATATCATTATCAAACCACATTAAAAGACAAACATAGTCTTCCAAGAAAATTCCTGTTTTCAAGCCATGTTCTACAAATAAAAAAATGATACAAGGATATTCTACATCTCATACACACACCACAATATCTTCTACGAAACCACTTGTTCACGAAATAATCATAAAAAAATGATAAACCAACTTTATAAGATCGATAAGAAAGAATCACTTGGAGAGATTTCTTATTGTCAAAAATAGTAATAAGATAAATGCGAAAAATGGGGGAGAGAGATCAGCTCATGCAATTATAATTATAAGTCATCCGAAACCCATCTCTCTACAGAATTCAAACAAAATAAAATTTACAGAGATTGATTTACCCAAATACTAAAAGAAATAAATTATTAAGAGAGAGGGTTAGGGCTTATCATGCCTGTTTGGGGCTTCCTCAATGCAGCCACGTCGAACCAAGGCTCAGGCAACAACAACACAACGCGCAACTTCTCTTCCTCAGCCTGCTGAAGGTCCAAACTCTGTTAACGGCCATGCTTGGCATAGGAAAGGGGGTGATGAAACATGCCTTCTTGGAATCCTCGGGAGCAACTCCGGGAAGATAGAAGCACTCTGTTCTCTTGTGTACATCAATGTACTCATCTGTTTCATCCACAATTTCTTCCTGCAACAGCTCTTCAAAAACATCTTCAAGTGTGATAATACCTATGACCTCCCCTTCTTCAATGTCATCCAGCATCCTATTATCTCCATTTCTCAAGTCCTCATGCCCTGGAAAATTCTGTTGCTTGTCTAGTGAATTAAGCTTGGTAGGCAATTCTACATTTCCAACTCGACATTTCTCAAGGTCAAGTGGCTCTCAACTGGTTCAAAAAAAATAGAAGAATTGACATTTGAGTCTTCAGTTTTTTTTTTTTTTTCTTGATACTTTCCTGAGAATTTATATCCTCAACATCAAGTTGAGGCTTTGGTTTTCTAGCTTTGACAACTGCAGCCATGTGACTGCTTCCCTTCTAAAATTCATTTAAGATATCATAAAGTGGCATGTCTGCTGGAACCCTGGGTATTCTCCTAATTGAAACAGCACTTACAGGAGTTTCTGTTTCAGCACGCACTGTTAGGAGACTCTTAACCAGGAGAAGACCTATTATATTCTTAGGGTTTCCAGAGTACACGGGAACCCGGCTATGGCCTCGGGCCAAGATCTTCCCCATTGCCTCCCTGCCAAGCTCAAACAATCCAGCTTAGAATTCACATCCAACGAAAAGGTTGATTCAATTGGTGTCATGGCCTCCTGAGTAGTCTTCTCAGTCAAATCAAGTGCTCCACTTATTATTGTTGTCTCATCATGTGTAAGCTCCCCACCTTTACTCGCCTCGCCGCCATGGATGAAACCGAGCTTTCGGTTTTCCCTCCTAAATAAAGCAGACTCGTTGTGCCCAAGAACACAATCTAGCACCTTCCCAACAGGATAGGCAATGGGATAGCAATAATCATAAGCACGCGTACAAGCCAAACAAATTTTGCACCCAAGAAGTAGGCCGTATCATGCACATATTGCTTGTGGAGTAACCTCACCAAAGGCCAAGACAAAGGTAACAGAGAGAATCACAGCAACAACAGGGTGAAAATTCTTATCCAAATATATTGGAAGAGCCTCCAACATGATATCCATTCCAAATTAATAACACGTCCACCAGCAGCTTCGATACGGCCCATCTCATCCTCTCGTTCAGGCTTATGGTCATTAGAAAGAGGGATTGTTTTTTCCTCCCCTAGATAACACTGCTCTTGAATCTCCATAGTTAGCAATAACAAGTTGAGATGGACTCACATCAGCTATGACAGCCGTTGAACCCACATTTTTTGGTGCAGCTGGATCTTGGCAGCAATTACTTATCATTTGTACATCCCCAGTACTGCAGCCTCCAGATTTGATCGAGCTTCTTCCATGTTAGATTCACCACCTGGACAGTGACTTCCAAAATGAAAAGGCAAGACAGCTCAACTAAAGCTTTACCTCGTTCTTTTACTACAACTGCAAGGTTCTGCAACAACTGGTCTTCGATTTGTGGTCGCGTGCAACCGAGAACATTAGGATCAACACCAACGGTTCCTTGGGCTCACCTATATAGCGGCTATCGCACTCGGCTCTCTCGGGCCGCGATTTTACGAGATAAGTTTACTTCTCTAACATGTAGCTTTTGATACAACCAAATCTTCCTCACGGCACTCCTAGAAGGATTTCGGTTCTGCGCGCCCATGGATTCGCCTACACGGCTGATTTTGAGACCCACCCCACTGTACGCATTGAAGGAGGATCCCGGAAGAGATCATGGCGTAGAAAATGGGGCTCCACCTACCCCGTCTCCCTCACGCAAGGACTGTAGAAAACACGGCGGTCATTTCAACCCTTGCAGTCGGGTGGTTGGGAGGGCGGAGTAGAACAAAAAAATATGATGTTCGGCTAGGCATTACAAAATTAAATAATACAAAAAGACTCTTGTGTTGATGTCAGTTGGAAGTTGGGTGAAAATTCTGGTCTTTCCTTTAATGATCTTTAATGCGTATTGTTGACATCGACGGGTTTGTTGTTCCACCGTTCTCCTGTTCAACAGTGCTAGTACCATTAGTTCTCCATTAAGGTTCTCAGATTTCTGTTGTACGCATTCGGCATAAAAACCAGGGAGAAGAACAAAAGAGATGATGTTTGAAAAGTTGATAAGTTTTACAATTTGATGTCTCAACGTTACAAATTGGGTGAGGAAGTATCTAGTTGCAACTGCTTTTAACATTTTGTAATAGACGAGGAAATTGGTGCAGACACCAGTGCAGTGGTGGTGTAGAAAACATGCCGCGATGCTACCAACAAGCCTGTAGCAATCAAAATGCGAACCTCTAAGCCTGTGTCTGTGTTTCAGTCAAAGTAGAAAACGCGGATGCGAGCTCTCATCCACACCAAGTCTTGCACAGTTTGCTAGAAAATCGAGAACAACAATGAAATAACCTTGATGAAAAATCGAGAAATGGTGCACAAATATCCAAATGCCATTGCGTGTAAAGGTGTAATTCAGAGGCAATTAAATATATTGAAGTGTGCAGAGTTTAGGATCGTTGGCTGTATTTAAAGAGTACTTTTTGGTAGTAGCTGGTATACATATCAGGAAACGCTGGGGTCAGTAGATGGCAAGTGTCAGGGCCTTGCGAACTAGAGAAGGGCATCCTTGCTGTTGGAATCGTTGTTGCCCATCTTGGCGGATCCAATTCTGGAGGAGGAACCGCTTAAAGCCCTCACGGAAGGAAAAATTGTGAGCGCCCTGAAATGCCGTATATTTATCCAATTGGCCCGCTCATGGTGGAAAATACTGATCGGCCAGAGGAGTCGGATTGTCTGAAATGGTTAGATTTGCAGCCTCCTTCCTCGGTCGTGTTTGTGTCCTTCGGTAGCGGATCGGTTTTGGCAGTCTGCAGACATTACGAGATCTAGCGTTGGTGGTTCTTAACCTGGGCTCCTCAAGTAGGCGTTCTTTCGCACCCTGCTACAGGAGGCTTCATTTCTCACTGCGGGTGGAACTCTACGCTGGAGAGCATCTCGCCATGGGGTTCCAATGATCGGTTGGCCCTTCGATGTAGAGTAGGCGATGAATAGGGTCATTACGGTGAAGCGGGCATGTTGCCTCCACTTTTCATTGGGTGCTACGAGGTGTGTTCTTCTGCGAGGCAAGGTCCTGTAAACTTTATTCTTCTGTTATAATTTATTTCCATCTAGTAAATGCATCGAAATGTCTCAGTCAATGTTCAGATCTGGTTGGCTAGATTTACAAATGTATGTAAACTGTGTCTATCAAGGTTCAGTACTGGTTGGTTGAAATTAATTTAGATAAGTTCACCTGTATGTCACTCATATGCTATAAATCTAGTTATTATTTTTCTGTAAAATAGGGTTCAGATCTCTGTTTTCCTTCTTTAATGGCCTCATCCGTTCCTTTTGATTGCAATTTTAGAATAGGGTTTATAAATAGTTTTTGAAGGTAGTCACATACAGTTGTAGTTTAGGGTTATGCACATGATTTAAGATATTTCTTTTCGAAGCTAAACACACAGGTTAGCTTTTCCCTGCGCAGATGTAGTATTATTTATAGTTAACGGCCCCATAATTTTTATTGGTCAAGCAGTTTACTACAACAAGGTTTAATGTTGAATATCAGGAGTTAGCCAGGCAGCAGGCATGTTGCAGTATAGTAGAAGCCTTTTTGAGCGCTTCCAACAAGCAGGAGACCTGATGAAATTTATTACAAAGATTCTCTATTGAGACTTTACTTGTTTTACGATGCAACTCATGGAAGAGGCAGGAGGGGCGATGTTGAACCAGGAGGAACAGGCATGAGCTGTTTTTTCTATTGATTGCATGATTATTGCTTGTTCTCCTGGTAAATGTGTGCTGTATTTGTTTTGGGATAGCTTTGCGTGAGAAAATATCAATTGAAATGCTGTGTGGTTGTGGTACGCCTTTCCCGCAAGATTGTAGTTTTCTCTGGATAAAATGTGCGTGGAGTTTTACTGGATACATCTGTGTTATGCCTGTAAGAGTAGTTTTGTCCTTTTTCGACCTGGTAATGGACCATCTTCAGCGTGGCAATGAGTTATTGTTTGCTTAAGTTTTTTCCTCCTTTAAAAAAAAATAATAATAATAATAATAAATGAATAAAAATATTTACCTCATGAGAAGTTGTGTATTTATTGCCTTTTGATGTTATCAGATCTGGTATTAATTTTGTCTTGGAAATGATACTAGAGAGACCCTTGCTCATCCTTTCCTTTTAAGCAATCTAATTTTGGTATAATCTCATCCCAATTTCATCCCTGGGAGGTCGACTACAAGGTTGGAACATTGTAAATTTCTATTTCCTTTTAGAAGCTTTAACAAACTGTATATTATGCTTGTCGGATGTGACTGGCTATGACTAGATAGTGGGTTTTCGACGCCGTCTTATGCAAACATGTTTTTGGCCAAATCTAACTTGCTTACCTAGCTTATGATGACCTTAAAAATTTTAGTACCCTGGCCAAGGGATATCCTCGTCAGTCCTACATTTGTATTACCTCCCTAACTGGTCTTATGAAAGGTCCACCGACTTCTTTGTGATGGAAAATTTGAGGGTTTGTTATAAGGAAAACCTTACTCAAACCTTTGGAGAAAATACTTAAAGTATTCAAGGGACTCTCGTTTTGTACATGGGATACCCTATGCGCCCGACGTAACTGTGTAAGTTTACTTAATTCTTTTTATTATTATAAGAAAAGCCTTTCCTTGTCGGACGCCCCCACGGTAGTGAGTGCATGAACAGTGTTTTACCCCTTCCGAGCAACAAACAATGAAGTATATGTCGGATGTGGTGAACATGGAACTAAGTCTGAGGCTTGAGGTGCTTTTGGGGACCTGTGAAAGGTAAATTACATTTACCCCCAAGCAACAATGTTTTATGAGACCTTTCTTCGTTATATCAGTAAGTAAGTTAATAGTGTATAACATTGAAATATTTTATTATGTTGGGAATGAAGGGTTTTTCGTTGAGGGATGTGCGGAGTTGGCACTTGCGGCTTAAGAGTGCTTTCAAAGTTTCAACTTATCATTCGTGGACGTTGTTTAACCTTGAATATATAAATAAATTTTGGGTATAACAATAAAAAAACGTCAGCTACATTCTTTAAGGTGTACGCATGTGCAATGCATTCCTTTTACATGATCTTTGAATTGGGTCCTTGAGTGGCCATAACCCCCCATAGGCTGTATGAGTTTTAGTGGACTTGTGTGGCATTCTTGGTCTGAGTAGGGATGTTCGGAATAATAAAACTTGTTACCTTTTTTTTTACATTATCAGGAGAATTTACTATTTCCATATCGGGTGGTTGTTGTACGATTCCTTTATTCTGTTTTGTGAATGTGAAGCTGCTATCGCTATCTTACTTAAGGAAAATAAAAAGGTGTATTATGTGGGAAATTTGTTATAATTTAGAATGTATGGTGTAAGGGTAACCTTGGATAGAAAATGCACAATTTTGGCTTTCATATGTTCTGCAGTGTGCCTTTTGTTAACTAGATATCTATTTTGTTTACATTCATACAAATTACTTTTGCTTATGCCTTGGAATGGAAATCATGCACTAGTCATTCAATTAATTTTGATGAAATATCTAGGAAAAGGGAATGCATGCTCATGCCAGTTCTTTTGAACTGACAAAAGCTAACATGTTTTTGCAGGTTGTTTTTCCGAGCTCAAGTATGAAAGAAGTGGCTATTGTAGTTGCATAGATGATATCCACTTTGGTGCTTGTACGTTGTTTTTATGGTTATACTATTGATAACATCTAGTGGAAAAATTTTAGAAGAGGATCAATGTCTTAGTATTTTTGTATCGTGGATTATGTCGTCTTAACCTTGGAACCTTGAATTGTCTGTCTATCTTGGAAAATATAAGAAAATTTTTTACCACTTGTTGAGTGACCTCAGTGGATTAACGGTATTCTAAGAGTTGAAGTACCCTTTTTTTGTTTTCGTAAATGAATATTGTTAAACTTTATCCCTGCGATTAAATGTTGAGTTAAATCTTCCTAATACTTAGTCATAGTGTGTTATAAGTAAAATAAGATGGGTTGTTTAATACTTATAGAAGTTAAACTAAAATTTATATTGCAAATAAATTGGTGCAGAGGTGACCAACTTGAGAGCATATAATTCCATAAGTGATCAAGATGAAACTATCTTTTGTTAAGTAACATTATATAACCTGATATCCCTAGCGACACTAATGAACACTATCCCTTTTATGGTGAAATTCTTAAACGAACTTAAGGGAAATCTATGGTTAGATCTGGAAGATAATAAGATTTAATAAACAGGAGAAAACAATTTAGAAACCACGCAATCTATCTCTCAGCCATTGGAAGGCAAATTGCTTTATTTTTATAAAACTCATTTAGTAAAGCCTAAGTGAAATCTTTAATAATTCTGGGTAAGTCCTCAAGTTTCAATTAAATCTTGGTAATAACAAATGAGGTCTTGAAGATGAATTCAACTCGACCTTCTTCCTCTAACCAGTTTTATTTTGGTGCTTGGTAATCTTTCTCTTGAGTTTGTTGAAAGCGAATCCATATTGTAATAAGGTTATGAGTGAGTTTTAGTAGCATAAGTGAGGATAGATGGCCTTGTGGAATTAATTTACCTCCTTTATTAAATAATTGAATTAAACAAATAAATGTCATAATAGAGAAGATTTAAAGTTAATTACTCAGTGAAAAAGGAATAAACTTAGCTTGGTAAGATGAATTGTATGAATCGTATCCTGAGTCTCCTTGAAAACATAAGCTAAGAATTGCAAGATGTCTTATTAAAATAAATAACCCTCAAGAATATCTCATTGTGGTTGGCCCTAACTGTAAGTGTGTTTTGTGGTTGGACTTCTATGTTGTCTTGTCTAAAAGAAAAGTAAATTGTCCTTGAAAGGTGTGAGCGTTTCCGTGCTGCCTTTAGGGCCATCCTTGTATCAAGTTGTTCACAGTGTTAGTTGTATCCTTGGTGACGACATGTTGCGTCATGTTATGTGTCAAGCAAGTCAAAAAAATTATCTGTCTTTTCTTTGTGTTGTTCGTGTGTGTGTGATTTCGGGTCGTTTCAGATTTACTTATGGTTTCATCATATACTTGGTTTTCTTTTGAGATATAATGTTTAATTGGATGTCACCATGTGTCGCTTGAATGGTTAATATATTTTTTCACTAGTATGGATGTATATGATAGCCTTAGTCATTTAAATCTTGACATTGTTTGGTATAAATGGCTGATTTATCCGTGTATGATTTATTTATATATTTTATTGGGTAGGTATGTTTAATGTTTGCAATGAGTGTGTAGATTACGAGGATACAATAGAATGTGGGTTTCAAGGCTACACTTACGGTTTTACCAAGCGGCTGATTGGGCCAAGTCCTAGCCATGGTTGTTTTGTAATTCCTTATTTATTGTTGTATTGAGCTTGTTCGGGGACCTAGTGGTCCATACTTGTGCTAATTTGTGTTTCCTGTTCTTTAAGTGGGTTGTTAGAGGTGGGGACCACCTAAGTGCCACTTGTGGGCCCCACCACCTCAACTCTTGTGCCATTTATCCCAAACTCGGATTTGGGCTAAAAGTGGCAATTTTGGTGATCACTTTTCATTTTGGGAACTTCCCTATCATGGAAAAGGACCCCTTGGACCCTACCTATGGGTAGGACCACTCACACATCACTTTCTTGTAAGTGAGTTGGTTTTTGTGTGTGTATTAAAAGTTGTAGAGGTTTGGTTTTAATCACATTTTGGGTAATTTGGAGTTTACCTCCAAAATGAGAGTTGTTTTATTCTTGTTTTTATTTTTGGAATCTTTGTGTGGGGAGAAGAGAAGGGTGACACATGTCACCCTCTCATTTGGGGGAATTTTTAATTGTTTTTATTTTAATATTCCCTCATGGAGAGGATTTTGACTACTTGGTCATTATTGAATTTTTGAGTGTTGGATATTTTGGTGTGCTTGTGGAGCTTGGAACTTTGAGATTTTGGATTTCTTAGAGATTTTGGAGAGATTTTTTGAGGTAGGTTTCCTTTCTCTTCTACTTTGTTTTTACTTATGGAAAATAGCTTATGTTTTTAAATGATAATGGTGTTTTGTTTTTGTGTTGTTGTATGTGGATGATGGGTGTGTATGTGGATTTTTTATTGTTATTTTTCTCCATCCATCATGCTTGTGATGGATTTTGGAGTGTTGGGGAAGAGGGAGGAATACCTTCTCACCACATGGCTTGATGGGAAATCCATGATGGTTCTCTTTATTCCTCCCCTCATATGGTTTGATGTGGGGAAAGATGTTCATATGGTTTATAATTTTACCCCCATCCTTGGCAAGAAATCATAATCGTTTGAAAACGCTTTCAAGGAGGTGTCTTGGTGCATAGGTTGGAGAGATAACGAGGGAATTTGTGTCGAAGAGATAAGGTGGTTACATGGAGATTTTATTGTGTTTCCTATGGTTGGATTCAACACTTGGTTTCATTTGGTTTCTTACCACTCTTCCCCATATTGGGGGAAAGCATGGATCTTCTCCCTTGTGTATTGTTTGATTTTGTTTTAGTGTATGTGTGAAAATGTGCTTGTATGTGTGTTTTCCATGCCCTATTCACTTGTGCAAAACCGAGGCATGTATGATCTATATCCCATGGGCTTGGAGGGAGAATAACATGTCCTCCATACCTTTGATATGGCATGCAATGATGCCAATAGGTTGGGAGGTAATCCGGCCCTATCTCCTTGTGATTTGAAGATCTTAAGAAGTGGAAAACATGCAAATTTGAGCTTGATGATTGATGGAGAAAGTTGAAGACATTGTTATGTTGTTTTTCCACTCATTTTTCACTTGGATCTTGTATAGTACATTGTAACCTCTTTTTTAAAGTAGTGGGACATGTTTATAACTTACTCTTAAAAAGATGTATGTTGTAATTTTTTTCCCTATCCTATTATGGAGTTGTATGGTTGCATTAGAAGAATGAGTTTGATCCTCTTCATAAAGAGGAATATTGTTGTGTTTGAACCTTGTCTCCTTCATATTGTAAGGAGCTCCTACTCTTGTTTTGTACATGTCTTGTAAACCTTATTTCAATGAAAGTTGTAAGAATTTCTTCCTCTACCGAAATGTAGTGTAAGAATTAGAATCTAGAATGTGAAGCTTGTAATGTTACCTTGTATTACAAAGGAAATAAATTGAAATGCATTGTAACTTCAAGGATGGTTGTAGTAATAAATCTTGATGCTTCATGTAAAAATGAACTTTCCATTCCTCTGTTTTTGGAAAAAATTGAAAAAGTTTAGCTTGAAAGCTATTGTAAACTATCTCCTAATTGAAAAGAAATATTGCATTACTTTGCATGTTGAAAAGAAGATTTGATGGATTTAATGAATGATAGTGTTTAGCTTGTTTTGGTTTCTATGACCCTATTTGTGTTGTTGTTGTAATAACAGGAACAATTAGCCTTATTTATAAATAATTTTTGTATATTCAAATGATCCTTCTATTTATACGAAATATGAAAATAAGTAGCATTGGTTTTAGTGTTTGATCTTTTATTTAGGTTGGAAGAAAATATTGAAGTGGTAGGATTGTTTTGAACCTTAAAAGGATCCTTTAAAATTTCACCTTTTCTCTTACTATGTTGAACTTGAAAAGAAAAGTATTCTTTTGAAAATGACGTCTTAAAAAAATTCTCAAAAACATCCTCTTCGATTATTGCTCTTAGAATGTGGAATTTACTCTTGCCTTGAAAACCGTTACATTTAATTTACATTTTATGAATTGGTTTTGGTTTAAAGGAAAGAAAACGAGAGGTTTGATTGAATAAAGAGTAAAAGTTTATCCCTAATCTAAATCATTTAGTTGGTTTCATTATTAAGGTTGTAAATCAGATTTCAAGAATTGTTTTCTCCTATTTGTATGCCAAAAGGGAACAATTATATCAATACCAAAATATTAATCTTACATTTACTTATATATATATATATATATATATATATATATATATATATATATATATATATATATATATATATATAATTGAAAACCTTAATTTCTAAAAAAACAAGGATAAATATGTTAAATATGAGAAGTCTCCTCCATTGAAATCCTACACAAAGAAATAATCATGGACTGTATGGCCTCCCCTTCAAACCCGCGAAATGAAATGAGGCAAATAAAAGTGAAAGAAAACATAAAGAAGCAACTCTTAGGGTTTTGAAAAGAACTAAAATATAATGGTCAAGATTAAATCAATCCTAGGATGGAGATTAAATCCTTTTACCTTTTAAGTTTAATAATTTAAGTGGGAATGGGAAATTAAATAAAATGAGGGTGTGGGTAAGTTTATTTAAATGCACAATTTTAATCAAGGTGGGTAACCTAGGAAGTTTAATTAAAGCGACTCTTGCGGGAATAAATTAGCATTTCCCTTTAATGGTGGAGTATAGGGTTAGGGATGATAAGTTATCTCATGGAATATAATAAATTGAGTAAATATAATTATTATTAAATAAAGGTGGACGCAATCCACCAACATTAGAATAGCTAGGCTAAAACAAAACAAAATTTAATATGTATTTAAAATATGTTTGAAAAAAAAATTAGACCGGAATGACGACAAAGTAGTCTTAGGCTGATTTCTAGTGATGTAGAAATGAGGCATTAAATTAGGTATAAGAGAAAAGGTTCACACACCTCACACACCTCATGCTTTGGGTGAAACTTTAAGTTAATTAAGAATGGTTAATGTACTAAATTTTTTTATTCAAACTGTTTCTGCTACCTTCACAACTTAATAACTTACCATTTTCTTTTGTACATAGGATGGAACTTGTGAGACTATGATCCATTAGGGAATTGGGACGTAGATCACCTATGCCCAAGATGTGTGCCCCCAAGCTTGTAATGCAGATATTAGATGCATTTCAATAGCTGATAGGTTTTGTGCAACATTGTCTTTTGGGCAGTGTGATCCCACAGAGGAGGATGTTCATGAGGGAGAGGACACACCATTAGATAATGAGGGCGCATATTGAGAGCCACAACATAATGACACTTAGAGATGTCAGAGTTCCTCTAGCTCTTCCCTTCATCATGAGAGAATGTCCTCACATTGTTGTATCCGCTCTCACATACTTGAGGGGCCATTTCGGGGTGGAGGATTGCATGCACTAGTAGAGAGGATGGTTGGGCATCAATGTCGGGATTGAGACATAAGAAGTGGGATTAGGGATCTCCTTCACCTATAAACGCCTACTTATAGTGGCACCTCAAATGGATTTGGGGATGATTCATGGCTCTTTAGCCTTGATAGTTTATTTGGATTGCACTCATATGAGAGAAATGTTAAGGATGGGTTCATCATACACTACCTCTGTGACAGAATACATTCGATCAAGGAATGAGGAGTGAAAGCTGCACTTGAACAGAGACACAATGACTTGGGATCTATTTGAGCAGAGATTTAGAACACGTTATATGTCGGGAATTTTATTAGAAGAGGATTGATGAGTTCCATGACCTATGACAGGATCTAACATAATAAAACAATATGAGAGTGGATTTCTAGATTTGTTAGAGTGTGTGGATTAGATATAAGATGAGAAATTACAAGTTAATAGGTTTACTCAAGGTCCGAATGTAGATATAGCTGAGGGAGTTAGGATGTTATCTTCTCATATGCTTGAGAATGATGTAGAGAAGGCTACCTAAGCGAGGAAAATAGGAATAGAGGAATAGAGGAAAGTATCGGGAGAAGATGTAATCATTTAAAGATCAAAGATCATGAGGTATACCACCAGCCCCTAGATGAGGATTTAGGCCTCAAAATTTAGTTTCGAGACCTACGTAATACACACAAAAATAATCACATCATCATTCTCACCAGCAATAGAGGGCTAGGAAAACCTAGAGAATGCAGAGAGGAGTTTGGGGAGGTTTATGTGGGGGTAGAGATAGAAAGAAGGATACCCAACAGGTATAACCAACTCATACTTAGCAGTCTGTTATTGTTGGGTCAATATGATTAGTGCATTAGAGTACATAAGGGACCACTTCTCGGATATGTGTAGTAGGATTTTTCATTTGCAAGTCCCCTAATCACTATGTTCTCTATGTGTTTGAACAAACCCGCCACCATTAATAGTCAGAGAGATCCTATCTTTGAAAGGCAGACAAAACAGTAGATATCCATAGGCCAAGCATCAAACCAAGATTATCGAGACAACATGTACTATCAGGGGTATTTTTGTCTCAGTTATTTTTTATTTAGGTGCATCAGATTCATTTATATCTCCATCTATAGTGGACCAGTGTGGGCTAGTGGTGGCTAAGCACCCTGAGATAGTTTTCGAGTTGAGCTATCCTCTAGGGCAAAGATTTTGGTATATACCTATGTGGAGAGTTATGTAATTGATTTGGGAGTATTCTCCACTACCTTGGACCTTTGGGTGTTTCCATTAGGATCCTACGAGGTTGTTCGGGCATGGATTAGCTTGAGTCTCATCAGGAAAAAGTAGATTATAGGGGTAAGATTATAGAGTGTTAGGATGACCTTGGGAGTTCAGTTGTTATTTCCATGATGCATAGGCCTATCTCATTGCATATGATCTTCGCTAAACAAATCAAGTGGAGCATGTGCAAGGGTTTTCTGTTATTTTCCATCACCATCGGTGACTTTTTAGACAAGTACTCCAAATCACTCACCTCTTTATGAGGATGTGATATTAAGGAGTACTCGGATGTTTTCCCACATGAGTTTCCTAGGTTACCACCCCGTAGAGGGTGTATGTAGTGCCCACTTACCTTCGACACCTTTTTGTTATTGACTTTGATACTATCGACTATACTTATGGATATTATTATATCTTTTGATTTAGCATGATGATTAGATGTTAGAGACAATGGACTCGTTGTTGATTTTGATTCATACATGATGCATGTGGATTATTAGAGACATTTTATATTGATGTTGATATTTGTTGATATGGTTATAAGTATATATTTTAGACAGGTGATATTTCCTCATATTGAGTAGACCTAGATAATTGAACTAATTTTATGATCATATGGATATTGATGAAACGTAGAATCGAGATGTTGTTAGAAATTTTAAATGATATTGTAATTTCCTAGATTATGATTTGATGCATTTATAGATGATTGTGGATTTATATTACATATTTTTATCTTGGATGTTTTAATGTGGCCACAAGGCCGAATGAGGTATTTACGTGTTTTGCAGGTAAATTTATTCACAACAAACAATGGGGGATTGGAGACCAACCACATTGGAATTCTAGGTGAATTCAACAAGGGTCACCATGGAAACATGTATTTTGTTATGTGTATGTGTTTGAATTATTGTTAGGAGGAAATTGTGACCAAGGGGTTATGTGTTGTCTTTTAGTTAGTTTTCTTTATGTAATGCAAGTATGTGATTTTTAGTGATGTAATTTCCTTGTTTTAATTATTTAGAAAATGATGTATTCTTCCCCTTTATCTTAATGGGTTTTGTGTCCTATTTAAGTTAATTAATCTTGTTATTAACTAATTATGGATGTGACCAAAAGTTTTCATTTATTAGACTAGATGGCTCTTGGGTTTTGTGTTGTAAGATTGAGTGCTTGTGATCTTGAGTGTTGTACACTCCACCTCCCCTTTGAAATTCAGATTTTTCTTAAGAGAAAATTTTGGAGGCTTGTGGGACAAGTTAAACTTGTCCCACACCTCTTAAATTACTATACCAACCCTACCTATGGGTTGGGGGGTCAAAATTAGACCCCATTATGTGTTTTGGGAAGACAAATTGTAAGTTTTTATTGCACTTTCTTACATGTATTTATTTTAAGTCCTTAAGGGGTGTGGACTAGTTAGTTTCTGTGTGTAAGTAAAATGTCATTTCTTCAAGTACTTATTAATTGTACTTTGGAGTATGGGGTTGACTAGAGTGATGTGGAGTGCAGAGGAAATGAGATGGCATCCTACTTGGAGCCACATCATCCTCCTCTCTCCCTTTTCTATTTATGCAAGTTATTTTTATTGTTTGGGGGTTACTTCTTTCTTTTGTGCTCTAGCATTTCTTGGACTTAGAGGATTTTTGAGAGCTTGTGGTTTTTATGGCAGCTTGTTGGTGATTTCTTGGGTTTAAAGGAGCTTGGAGTTTGACTCTTGGAACAATATCTATTATGGGAAGGTAGGAGCTTTACTTGCTTATGTTATTCCTTTATTTTTGTTTGTGTGCTTGTTTTGTTGAGTGTTTGGAATGCTTGTTGGGTGCTTGGGTAGATGGCACGAGTGTAGTGTGGGAGGGGACTATGGGGAGAATCCATGTAGGGAGGAATAAGAGTTATTTTATGTTTTCAACAATAATTTTGTGGTTATATGATATTCCAAAAATTAAAATTGTGGAATTGGAATTGTAATTAATCTACATTTTGATATATTATTGTAGTTTTTCCACAATTCATTATACCATAGATAATCCACAATTTATAAAATTTATAGCTAATCTACCTTTTTTAAATTGTACATTGTCCACATTTCTTAATGTTTGTATCATTTCTACAATTTCTTGTTTTGTTATTATTCCACAATCTCCAAAAAAAGTAGTTTTTCTATATATTCCATTTTTACGAAATTACACAATTTATAATTTGGAACTTTGATAAATGTTTTATTTTGAAAATTTCAAAAAACAAATTCTAAAATTTTCTTTTCCACATAAAAATTGTAGGTGGAAGCTACAATTTGATTGCCACAATAATTAATTGTAAAATTGTCTCTTAAAAAATTGTAGAAATGTTACTAGTAAAAACTTTTTTTTTTCCATATTTTATTTATTTAGTTAAAATACTTTAGAACCAAAGTACTAAAAACTAACTAAAAAATTGTGGATCAAACATAATTTCTATGTATTATATAAATCGTACATATCATATATTTTTACACTTTGAAAGTTCACTCATCCTCTCACACTATTATAGATCAAACACTCCCTTTTTGGAGATTTAACTCTTATCATGGGTTTGTGGCCTCAGATTGGCTAGCTCCCTTCATTATTTTAACTCCACAAAAATATCATTATTTAATTCTTTATCACAAGTTTAATATTCACTCGATATATTCTCTCATGTTCTTTAAGCTTGTTTGCTGATCACATTGGGAATGAGAAGCACAATTTATCACATTGGAAGCCGAAGCACAAGTAGAGAGGACCTGCAATCAATGCATGAATTAGAAGGTACAAAGATGTTACCATAAGAAAAAGAGGCCGGATGAACAATTTACGAGATCTATGGATTTCATTTGGTAAAATAATTTCAATTCATACTGAGAGGATACCCTTGTCTCATGTATTTTGCAATGTGTTATTTCATGATATACCATCTTTTTCTATGATGTTGTCAATTTTTTTTTATAATCCGCTAAAATACCGCATGCAACACTCATTTTGATAAGATAACTTAAAAACCAGAACATGCACACAAAAATGAAAATCCCCAAAACTATTCATTATCAAAACTTTGATAGAAATAATTAAAATTTAGTTGACAGATAATGAACTTGTTTACATATTGTAAATTGAAATTTAGTGTAAACCTACAAATCCATGGAAGTGGTTTATGTTAAAATAAACAAACCGATTAAATAATATTTTGAGAGTACACATACATGCACATGGAGAATTGAGAACCAAGCCCACGTTATTGTAATTAATTTAGTCTATATCCTCTTATGATTAACTATGAGCACTAAGTGTTGTATAACTATAAATGTCATTCCCTGTTGTATTTCATAAATGTTATATATATGTATCTACTACTGTAAGTAATGCTCCGAAAACAAAAAATCAAATTTATTGACTATGAAATTCAAACAATTACTATATGAGGGAAAACCTTATCCAAAAATATTTCTAGCATTGAAAGTGACCACGTATATATAAATAAAGGTGGAATCCTTAAATAACACAAATAATTTATTTCGAAAGGAATTCATTTAAAAAAATCTAATATTACAGGGTGGCATTCATGTTTCTTTGCCTGAGCATGGAAATCGAGGAGGAATACAAAGGAGATGGGAAGGAAAAGAAAAATGTCCCTGTCTAATATGAATTGTTACCACGGTCCATATGGAAATTCTTCATCGACTTCCCTTATATTTTGTTATTTGTTTTGTTGGAGTGTGCGAAGAATCGAAAAAATAATTTACATTTCGGAATTCGAAAGTTAAAAAGCACAAAATTTAAATGACATCAAGCTTAGAAAACATAAAATTTAAAGGATAGAAAAATTGAAGTATATGTAGCTATGCAAATATTTTGTATTGATAAGTGTTAATATATATTGCATCTTACTTTATGTGAAAATATCATATCAGAAATTATTCTCCAAATTATGTATTAAGTAAAACATTGTACTTAGTTTTGCTTGTTCGAAATTTCTCAACCGATATTTCTTGAAAATGTTACGACTTTAGGATAGGAATATATTTTTATGCCCTTTGGACAAGCCGAAAGGGCTGTAGTCCAAAGACAAAATTGTCTCTTCCCAACTTGCACTATTGAATACTAGAAGAGATTTGTATTGACTTGAACATTAAATTATCCAGGTCATTACACATCAGTAAAGACAACAAAACATAATAAAAAAATGCCTACTTGCATTTGTTTTTTATTTCAAATTCCAATGAAAACTTTAATCTTAGGAAGTGGAAGAACCAAAAGGAACTCAATTCAGATCAATTTAGAAGCCTCCGATACAACCGTGGAAGATAGGTGAAGCGCGCCCTCGAACTCCAATAATTAACATAAAGCCAATTTGTCAATATCTTAACAACGATAGCTAACAAATTAACTCTATAAATAATAAATCCAAATTCAAGAATTATCCTCTAAAAAATGACTGGAAATGACAGAACTCAAATAGTCCGATAATGCTTAGTAGTTATGCACTTCTTAATTTATAGGTCTATAATTATTACTCTAATTCGATATAGAAATATTTGACCCTAGATGAGGTGGATCTGCAACTCCTTGAGACATTTCAGAAATTAGGAATCCCTCCACCTGAAAAGAACATACTCGCTAATGTTTCCTTGGATTTTATTTTTGACAATGTCTCCCTTGCTGCAACACCTAGGAATATCCCATACTCACCAATTGGAAATTCTATCTTGATTTTAATCTATCCATGTTAAATTGTAGATTAAAAGCAAGACATAATAAAATTATTAAATCATGCTTTTGTTTGACTACCTTTTGATGTCGTCTCATTAGCATGCCATATAAAAAGATAAATGATAGTTGTTACATTGATTTTATACCTGCAAGGATCTCAATGGTAGATTTATCTAGAAGTTGCGTTCCATCCACTGTATCCTCCATAAACAAATTAAAAGGGAGCCATGTAGAAACCCAACTTACTCTGTAAGCGTGCCCAGATGCTGATGTCCAAGAACCTGAACAAATAAGGCCTCTGATTTCATGGTGTTGGCTTGGTTGATTTTTTTGAGATTATTGAATTTTAAATACATCCAAATATCTATCAAAATACATGCAAATCAATGGGAGTGGTCTATTTTAAAATAAGAAAAATGATAAATGTGAGGGAGAACATTGCATTCAATGCACCATGTAACCAAGGAATACAATCGCTGTTCAATAATGAATCAGCAAAACAAAGTTACAGAAAGGAATCGCATTTGAGATAACCACAAATAACAGAATTAGGTTCATGCAGTTTATTTTATGCCCGAGTAAAACTATTCTTATGCCTAGTGTCTCACTTGCTTAAGTTTCCATATCGTGTGGAAAAATCTATTAACACATGGACATTGACTGGGCTTCATGGACTGCCAAATGTTAGAGATAAAAGTTATTAACCCGTAGTGGTACTTATATATTTATTATTTATAAAATAATTAATATACTTTAAAGAAATTTATTTATAATAAAATGAATAGTAAAAACAGTAATAATAAATCATTAGTTTTTTTAATTAGATGTTGAATTTTTATAAATTATTAGTTATGTTTAAAAATTTATGTATAGTTAATATATACATAATAAATGTTTGCTATAAACATAAAAATATATTGTTCTTCCTAATAAATGTAACATATATATATATATATATATATATATATATATATATATATATATATATATATAATTTAATTTATAATTTTGAGAAAATATGTAAAAAATATTAAATTTTTATATTGTGGTATATTTATATTATTTGATTTCGAAATTTAATGTCAATATAAAGTTATATTTGTATTTTTAAAATATTCTATAAATTTAATGTACTAAACTGAATTTTATGATAAATCTTGTTCGATTTTCGACAAGTTGTGGAATTTCTATGAAGAAGTGTTGGATACGTGACTTCTCTACAAATTATTATCATTACATATAAATTGTAGAATATCTACAAAACTTAAAATTGAATAAAATAATTTTTCGTAGAGATGCTACAATTATTCTAAATTGTGGAAATGTTGTGGAATAATTGTGGTAAAAAAACTTATATGTTGTAGTGATAGATTTATTATTAAGTTATTGTAGGATTCTTATAAGTCCAATATCACAAAAAGTGATATTTAGTGGAAATTGGATTAAATTAATCATCTTATAAAATTTTATCAAATTATAAAAAGAATTTCTTTTCTTATTGAAGGACTATATATATATATATATATATATATATATATATATATTTGTTAAACATTATTAACATTATAATATTATTACTATTATTAATAATAATAGTAATAGCAAAATATTAACATCTGTAGTTACTATTTTATATATATATATATATAATGTTTACATATAAATGATTTAAAATAAACCTATTAATAACTATTATTAAATGTAGTAACAAAAGTATATTAAATTCTTTACCAAACAAAAAGTGCAGCCATGGAAAAAGATAAGGCCGTGGTTTTCTATGTGGTTGGTTTGATTATGAGTGGTGGGAATATATATCCTCACAATGTATTAAAACCCAACCACTTTGTTTTCTTCAAAATCTGCGCTTTTTTTTTCAATCTGTCATTGTGTGGTATTTGCGTGACCAAATCTTTGATTTAAAATAAACGTATTAATATCTATTATTAAATGTGGTAACAAAAATATATTAAATTATTTACCAAATAAAAAGTGCAGCTATGGAAAAAGATAAGGCTGTGGTTTTCTATGTGGTTGGTTTGATTATGAGTGGTGGGGAATATATGTCCCCATAATGTATTAAAACCCAACCACTTTGTTTTCTTCAAAATCTGCGCATATTTTTCTTTGTCTTGTGTGGTATTTGCGTGACCGAATCTTTTGTAATTATATATATATATTTCATTTTTAGGTATATATCTAATAAATGCCATATATATATATATATACACACACACACATTTTCATATACTCAAATGAAAATATAAATCAAACCAGAGTTATATCAATAAAATAGGAAAATACCCACAAACTAATTTGGGACAAACCCAACAAAATGAGCTAAATAAAAAAATATAAACACATTGAAACCCTAGGAGAGGGTGTAACCAAAATAGGTAAATAATAAAACATGTAAGCCTTTCCAAAAGCTTGGAGTGACCTTCAATGGCTCTCCCTCCTCCAAATAACCTGCAAAAACAAAAGGGAAAATAATGAACCAAATGAAATGAGAAAGAAGCTTTCATAAGGATGCTTTAGGGTTAGAATGCCCTTTTTCTCATCAAGGGTCCAAATTGAATCCATCCAAGGGATGAGATTCATCCCTACAAAAATTACGTGGAGAGTGGGTGAGTGGAAATTACCATTTTAATTTAAATGTTTTAATTTCAAAAACATGAGTTGAATTTTTAAGGGGTCACTTTATGGGGTAAGGGAATGTTTATTCTAGCCCCATGTAAAATGGGGACCTTGGTAATTGTTTAAATCTTGTGGAATTAAATACCTTGGGTATTTATTTATTTTGGCCCCTTTAACCCTCTAAATTTATATATGGAATATTTAACTATAGTAGAAATTTAATTGTTTATTAAATTAACACTTAGGGAGATTAAACATACTTAGTCAAATCCAATGTATTAAAGTATAATGTAGTTTTTAAATAGTGTGTTATCATGGGAAATTATTCACCAGAAATTAATGCCTTAGAAACATCAATGTGGCAACTGTCATTTTCGAAAACTTTTGTGGGCACGATTTAAAAAAACATTCCATAATTTTTCTATCTAACCCTAGGTTGTTCTTGGGTCTCGTGCAAGATTTTTAGTGGGTGTTACAATATATTTCACCATAGGCCTAATACTAGAGCAACACCGGTTTCTAGGGCACCTTATCAGAGGACGACTCCATAACTTCATGAGCTCAAGATTCAACTAGAGGAGTTGTTGGAGAAGGGCCTTATTTTCCCTAGTGTGTCCCCGTGGGGAGAACCAATTGCTTTTGTGAAGAAGAATGATGGTCATATAAGGCTTTGTGTTGATTTTAAATAACTAAATAAGGTTATAATTAATAAATGTTGTCCATTTCCATGGATTAACAACTTGTTTGATCAAATGAGGGGATCCAGAGTGTTCGTCAAGATTGATCTCGAGTTAGGATATCATCAATTACACATTGCAGATGCAGATATTTACAAGATAGGTTTCCGCACTTGATATGGGCATTATGAGTTTGCGATTGTCCCTTTGGCTTGAGAAATGCCCAAATTCTCTTCATGAGCCTCATGAATTGGGTACTCAGGACCTTTTTAGATCACTTTGTCTTGGTGTTCCTATATTATATATCGATTTATTCTCATTCTTAGGAGGAACATGAGGAGTATTTGAGACAGGTACTACAAGTTTTGAGAGAGAATAATTTGTTTGGGAACTTGGAAAAGTGTAGCTTGTTTCAAATAGAGATTTAGTACTTGGGACACATCATTTCAGAAGAGGGTATCTCAATAGATCCCTCTAAGTTATGAGCCATTATTGATTGGCTAATGCCCACATCAGTTACTAAGGTGAGGAGCTACATGGGGTTAGCATGGTTCTATTGTAGGTATATACATGATTTTTCCAGGATTGCACTTCCTATTACTTCTCTTCAGTGGAAAGGGGGAAATTTGATTGGTCGAGAGAAGTATCGGCAGGCCTTTAAGTTGCGTAAGGATAGATCGACCACATCAGCTATTTTAGTAGTTCTAGATCCGACAAAGGAGTTTTTGTTTACATAGATGCTTCACTAGAGGGTGCAGGAGTATTTATTATGCGGGATTGTCAGGTTATTACTTTTGAGTCGCATAAGCTCAAATATTATGAGCTTAACTATCCTACTCACAAGTTGGAGCTCACAACATTTGTTCATGCTCTAGTGTGTTGGCGTCATTTTATTTTGGGTAGGCCATTTATTTTGAAGACATATCATCGTAATCTTTAGCATATCTTCTCACGGCCAAATAACAACACTTACCAATGGTGTTGGATGGAGTTCTTATGTGAGTATAACACGGAGGTTCAATATATTAAAGGAAAAGAGAATGTCATTAAAAATTCATGTAGTAGACGACAACATGTAATTTCTTCTATGAGACTACGGTCATACCTTCAAGTAGGATTCTTGCATTTTCTAGACGATAGGTTTTATGAGGGTGATAGGAAGATGTTTGAGTCAAAGAGTTCCTTAGAGGACGAGATATTCAGGGGTGTGTTTTACGGGCACATTTATGGGCGTAAGTTAGGTGATCTTTGTAGCTTCATTATTGTAGAGGCTTATTGAGCCCCATATGAAACACATCTAGGAATGAAGAAGATGCACGCTAACCTTGGAGAGTTATATTATTGGTTTGGTATTTGACGAGATATGACAGATTTTGTAGCACAATTCCTTGAGTATCAGAGCGTCAAGGCTGATCATTCTCATTCCACAGGACTCTTAGATCCTCATAACATTATCGAGTGCAAATGGGATGTCCTCTCCATGGATTTCATTATTAGACTCCCTATGTCTTATTATCATTACGATGCCATTATGGTCACTATGGATAAGTTGACCAAGGTTGCGCACTTCTCGCCAACCAATGTCACCTATAATGCACTAGCTATCACCAAATTTTTATGAAGGACATTGTGACATTACAGGATTCTGAAGACCATCATCAATGACATGGACACCATTTACACTTCATATTTTTGGACTTATTTTCAAGCCGCTCTAGGAACACATTTTAAATTTAGTTCAACATATCATCAAGAGATAGATGGAAAAACTTAGAGGGTTAATCAGGTATTAGAGGACATGTTGAGAATGTATGTGATGGACTGACATAAGGCTGGGAGGATTACCTACATCTTGTGGAGTTTGCATACAATAAATTTCACATTTCTATTGGTATGGCTCCTATTAGGATTTTTATGGACAACCTTGCCGGACACCTTTCGGTTAGGAAATGCTAAATGGCAGGGTTATACTTGTGCTATCTTACCTTCAATATTTTAAGCAAGCAGATTATCTTGATTAGGTAGTGTATTGAGCAGGATACAACTGTTCATAAGGCACATGTAGACACCAAGAGGACCGATCATCACTTTGCAGGAGGTGAAAATATCTTCTTAAGGTTTCATCCACATAAGAGCCCAATCCTATATGGATAGATTAATAAGAATTCACCTCATTTTGTTGGCCCATGTTATATCTTAAAGGTCACGGAGTTTAGGTTCCTACCACTTAGCTTTACCACCACTCCTTTGTGAGGCCCAAAATGTGTTTCATGTTTCACTATTAGATACGTAGGTGCTTGATATTTCTCATGTATTGAATTGGTTGAAATTACAAGTGGAAGATGAAGGAAAGTGAAGACTGGAGCCCGTGCATATTCGGAGCATCGAGATTGGCCCTTTGAGGGAAATACTTGGACAAGGTTAGAATGCATTGAGACGGATATGATGAGACAATATCAATATGGGAGGATACTACACCATTGATGGCTCAATATCCATATCTCTTCTAGTCACTTCTAGGAGGAATTATAATTTTAGGAGATGGGGATATAGTGTTGTACACACCTAAATTTGCACTTGTTGCATTGTCGAGAAAATGGTTATAAAAATATTCAATGATGATTTATGTCTTTTTGGAAAGTGTTCAAGCCCCTAAAACGTACTGTATTTTATATTTGTAGCCTAGTATGTCTTACTTAGCCTATGTATGCCTTGTTTCAGACTTCCCACTTTACTTTCCTTAGTTTTTAGCCTTTACTATCAAAATCACCACCCTACCTTAGTGGTGATTAGTAATCGCTACCCAAATAGGGTGGGAGATTTGTAATCACCACACAATCGGGGTGGTGGTTTTATGATTAGTGCTCTACACTGGGAAGTTATCCTGTCCATATTTTTAAGAGAGTTTCTTTGATCCATGAAATCATGCAACTCAACTTTAGTTCCATTTTTAGAGATGTTTCTTAGCTAAATTTCCTAAAAATAGCCTTGATTTTTTCATGCATAATTCCTCCTTCAGGTATAAGTGTTAATTACATGTTTGAACTACCTCTTCACCCAATGATGTGGCACCCCAAGGCTTCCTTGTGTGTGAGTGCACATCCCAACCAATTTCTTATATAGCCAATTCTTGTATTCAAGTGAATGGCTAGAGAAATTTTGAGTATTCTTGTTATTGAATATTTGTTGCCTTTGTTGTCGGAAATTGACAAATAAAATTTTAGTTAATTTGTGCTTGCATTCTTCCAAATGCATTTCTTCCTAGTTTTCCAATTCAAGTTGTTGCTTACTCCTACACTTTTTCTTCTTTTTTTGTTGTTGCAGTCAGACCCGTTTGACTCATGTGGACACATAAATCGAAAATATAAAGCTGAAGGGTTGAATATTCAAACAACAAGATTTGTTACTATTGTTGCACATCTAGGTTGGATGTGTTATTTGTTTTGCTTCATTGATTTAATTGTCAAATATGAATCATATTAATTCAAATTCATATCGAATAGAATAGAGAAATTGTTTTTTGTTTCAATTATCAAGCAATTACGATAGATCAGATTATATTATAAATATTTGTCTTCAATATTGTCAGGGGAAGCTATAGGGAATAATAAATTATTTGAGGTTTTGATTTATTCTCTACCTTTAAGGTAGGATTGAGGGTTTTGATTAGGAAGTATTCTATTTATTAATTGTTTTAGGTTTATATTAACACAATTTCACAAGAAATTAGATACATCCTGTTAATTGTTTGTATTAGGTCCATTTGTTAGATTATAAGATTTGTTCAGAATATAAGATAATAATAAGAAACATTTACTTTTACTAGATTAGCTGTTGTTATTGCTTTATTAAAATCTTGAAAATACAAAAATATAGTGTAGATTTTCTTTGTTTGGTTAATTTTCTTTACTAAATTAATTCAACCATTTCTTACATGATAATTACATGGCCTAGAGAACCCATGAATTTTGTATACAAATCAATAATACCTCAACCAAATCTTTCCATACCATTAGTAGATATTGATCAAGGTCTTATATTCAATGTTTTCAAGAAAACTAGAGATATACAAAGAATCAATTGACAACTAGGCTCTTTAAACATTGAAGATGACAAATTGTTTGAGTTTTAGTCAAAACAAGCCAACTATAGATTGCCTAAAAACACTATCAATTCATGACCATTAGAGGTCTAGAATAAGAGTGTACTTATAGAAGTGATCCAAGGGTGCCACGACTGAAATGACCCAAATTGATCATGGATATAGATATGGGAATTTGTCTTCTTGTCCTTAAAAAAATGGATAGATACGCAGAGAAAATTGAACTTAACATATTAAACATTGCGGCCAACGAGGATTATGATTACTAGATGCCCTTAATGGTGCATTTCCTAACCTCCCTTATGCATAGAGTCGATCATTCATATGAATATAGGAGGACCTCAACAACCAAGAATATTTGGTAGTGATCCCATAGTCCCACAACCAAATGCACCGGAGCTTATCACCAACATTGATACAATTTTGCGTACATTATTTTTCCACACATCACCATTACCACCACTTATCATCTCACAACTATATGCTCCAAATGAGGAAGCTCAACCAACCATCACATTTTGGAATGGTGATGACAATCGAGATCTTATTTTATTAAGCCACATCTCTTTCACTTGTTCCATGACTTTGTCTCGAAAAAATTATGAGGTTCCCATTGGTTTGTAGAATTCCACAACTCGATGGAAAGGATATCTGTAGAGATCAATATTGACTAAAGCCTCTGTGTTTCCATCTATCGACCCATATAGGTTAGACAAAATTTAGTTTCTCTTGATGAGTACATCCCATTATTACAAGTCGAAAACATTGTATTTCCTTGACAACCCATTCATACCATTTACGCACACTTCATATATATACCATATATCTCTTCCATCGAGCCATCCATTATTTCCACATCATATGCCTCGGCGGGACCTTAGGGGTAGAGTACAAGGTGAAGGTCACGTGTCGATTCTCATCTATACAAATTGGTGAACCTGATGTTAAGAGATAGTCTATTTTCGTATCCACTTTCTTAATCCATCTTCCTCTCTCTCATTATTTTGTGGGTATTTATATACCCCCAAAATACATTGGGATACGATGAATACGACTGACCCATTTTGTTTCTTGTAGCATATAATTATCATATGGGTAGACAAAAATAGTCACCCTCACTTTTTGCATAGGCAAACAACTATTCGACTACCCATATTTGTGACTCTGAAACTCCTCCTCCTCTGGGGAAAAATGTTGGATCCTCGGTAAGCATCAAGGAAGTAAACCAACTTACACATACATAACAGCCTAATCTCTCAAGCTCTAATAATATGAGTTTTACCCGAGAGATAGGCTCATCTCCTCGGGTCTTGTTTAGACAACCGATCAGTATACAATCTGACCAAATCCCACATATAGATGAGGATTACTTCGTGTGTTATGATAGAAATAAGAAAATATTCCAAAACATAATGAATCAAACTTTTGATAGTTTGCAAAGACATGTTGATGTCTTTCTTCAAAACAACAACGCTACCCCTCCTACAACGGAAAAAGTTGCTAATGAGGGGTGGCAAAAAAATGAACAATTTATAGCAGGATATCACATTCCTCAGTAGCCTACAAATTTTCAATAGTGTACACCAAAACAAAACCACACCATCAATGAGAGAATTCATCTTGGTGTTGTGGACAAGGTCAAGGAATTGGAAATTTCCCAAAATACACAAAATTCATATCTTTGGGAAAGTAAAGTTTCCTTTCTATCTACAAAACTATGGCCTAGTGCTACTCGCACCAAATCCTCCAATTTAATACTTGAGGATCTTCTAACCGAGATGGGAACCACGGGTATGCTGAAATACTACATATAGATACCCACCATAGGCACCAATCATAAGTGTTTCCTCAAATGCCATGCCATCGGAAATGCGAAATTCATTTTGTATGCCTCAAAATCTGTATCAAAATAATCTTCCCCCTTACGTGCACATGTATTCTAAGCTACCAATGGGGACAAGTGTTCTTACCCATGCCCATATATTCAGCCACAAGAGATTCCTTATACCCCAATAAATGTATATGCCACACCATTTCAATAACCAATGTCACCGCCACCGCCTTAGCAAGGATCATCGATGGTCAAGTCATAGGTAATGGGGACCTACTCTTAATATCTTAAGGATCCCCTTAACTTCTCCATAAAGAGTGTCATGCTTCCAAGACCTCTGTCGAGATCTTCCAAAATTAAAGGGGGAGAGTGATCCTAATGTGCACATCAAGACTAACGCAACTTCCATTCAAGAGTTTCTCCGTGTGATGTACTTGTCACAAAAATATTCCCTAAGACATTAGAAGGTATCACTCTTGATTGGTATTAAAGGATAGAAGAGGCTTTGATACACTCTTTTAAACAACTCTTGTCTGAGTTTATTAAAGCTTTCTAGATGAAAAATTTCAAAGAAAAGGAATCGAGAGAACTACGATGTGAAATTGATAAGCTTATGTAATATAAATAAGAAACCATTACATTATATAATTGTACAAATCAATAAGAGACGATCTTTGCATAATGAAGATAATGACATAAACACAAAATTAGAGCACAAATATATAATAAACACACTATATTTTTGATTGAATAATTTTGGAGCTAATTACATGGTGAGAGAGCTTACAATATATAGCTTTTCTATTTCCTATAGAAAAGGATATGAGGCTTACCAATATCATCCCACTAATCTCTCCTAGAGAATCTCTCCTATGATCACTCACCACTATTCTCTCATATATCCCACCAATATCTCCACACACAATAATCTACGTGATTTTTTTATTCAACAAACTCACAACTAATACAATATCCTATAGTGTTAATAATGAGTATTTTTATGACTCATATTAATAATATTACAATCTTTTATTTTTCTCACACAAATATGATATTAATATAACAATATTAATATCTTACTAACACACTAACTTACTAATGTAATATATGAATATTATATTTAACTATTACAAATAATAATGTGAGCACTAATCCAAGGAATATTCCTAACATTCCCCCCCTTAGTGCGAACATGGGTGAGTTTTGTCTAGTACCTGCTCATGTTCTACAATCCGATGGTTTTCAAAGAGTACCATCAACTCCAACAAGTTTTCTAGTGGAACCATTCACCACTCTGTATGCGATTTATTAAGAGATTAAAAACTCTCAAATTGGTTTTCTAGTAGACCACAAACCATTCCATATTAGCGTACATGTTTCCCCACCTTCATCCTTACATTCAAGGGAAAATACAAGAAATATCACTCACGTAGGAGCTCACATATTACAATATTGAATAGGAATAAATTACCTGTTCTTAGTACAATAAAAATTGAAAATTAAACACAATAAAAACAAATGCCAAAATTCATTGTGTGGCCCCTTCGCTTGTAGCTAGCAAGAGGTCACTGATTAACCTCCTTCCTCTGTTGCCTCCTTCCTCCATCTTGATTATGGTAACTCGGCCAAATTTTTCTTTGAGTATCATTTTACAATTCTATTAGGTGTCGATTTCAGCCAATAATTCACCTTTATAATAATAATCGGCTCTATATTTAACCAAAATAATAAATCATATCAGATTTTTATTGCTAGAAATCAGTCACTATTTTTTTACTGAGTAATTAGAAACGTCGAATTGGTTACGTGATTTCACTTAAAGCGTGAAATGGGTTTCGTAATTTTTGAGAAGTTTCCCAAAATACAAATAAAAAAATAAAATAAAATTAGAAAATTATAAATCCAGGTTTTGTGAAAAAAATGAATTAGCATTCTTTTTTTGTAAGATAAGAATCTAGAAAAGGGCGACGGAAGCTTCAAAACTCTCAAATCTACATTCAAGAGGCTGCAATTTTATCCTACAATGAATCTCATAACTCATCCTATCCTTCTCTAATACTAGATGATGTGAAATTGATAGCTTATTTAATATAAATAAGAAACAATTACATTATATAATTGTACAAATCAATAAGAGACAATGTTGCAGAATGAAGATAATAACATAAACACAAAATTAGAGCACAAATATATAATAAACACACTATATTATTGATTGAATAATTTTGGAGCTAATTACATGGTGAGAGAGCTTACAATATATAGCCTTTCTATTTCCTATAAACAAGGAGATGAGGCTTACCAATATCATCCCACTAATCTCTCCTAGAGAATCTCTCCTATGATCACTCACCACTATTCTCTCATATATCCCACCAATATCTCCACACAAAATAATCTACATGAGGTTGTAATTAAACAAACTCACAAGTAATACAATATCCTATATTAGTAATGAGTTGTTTTATGACTCATATTAATAATATTACAATCTTTTATTTTTCTCACACAAATATGATATTAATATCTTCTTGACACACTTTGAATTACTAATGTAATATATCAATATTATATTTAACTATTACAAACAATAATGTGATCACTAATCCAAGGAATATTCCTAACAAATTCCTTCACATAAAACAATAGCACAATGATTCTATTGCTCATTTCATCCAGATATGGCTGTAGGTCATCTATTCTTCGGTGATCACTACCGACATGGATAAAACGAAGCTTTGTGATTTATTCCTTCACTCTTTTAATAGGGAAACAAAGGAAGAGGTATTGGAGGGTGATCTCGAATTGATTAAGAAACTATAGACAATGGTCAAAATACCTATGAAAAAATGGGAGGCTCATCACTTGTAACCAAGGAAACTCCGCTTAGCCTCGATAACATGAAAAAAATCAAGGACCAAAGGTCCTTAACAAGAATCATGGGGTTACAGTTCTGATTTGGCGGTGTTACCGATTAGGTGAAGAAACCAAATGTTGTTTGCATCCCCAATGAAAACAATATTAAAAACATCATAAATGGAAATAACTAAAGAAATAATTATTTTACGCCTATAATCAACCATGTGAACTTTAATCGTCCTCATGTAAAAAATAACAAAAACAAAAAAGCAAGTTCAATAAATGCGGGACCAAGGCCCTAGCCAATACCAAAGCGATTACCCAAACCAAGATAAAAATTAGGGAAATGGGCCTCGAAATTCAATTATAAAAATTAGTAGTTGAATAAAAATTGAAACTTCAGAGACACAATAGAATACAAACCAAATACCTTGGGATTACAATCCTAACGTGTCTTGTGTTTTCCATAGAGTACGAGGGCATGATGTAAGAACATGTCACAATTGTAATAATTTTTAAAAATATTTTCCACAAGACCAAAGGCAACTCTTCACGACATGTTTTCAGAAAATCCAATAATGCCTACAAAAATACTTACACAAGGCCGAGTGTCCTCACAAAACACGTCACTTAGGATCCATAGTGATTCTCACCCTACACACCCTAAAAATGGTAAAATAGAGCCCAATGGTTCAAATAAGGGAATCACATCAGGATCCAACAATCATGAAGCCTTAACCTCGTCAAACACACAAGTGGCACCTTTGTTGGATGGTCACCAACAAATAAAAATTGTGGGATTGGTATAATTGGATACTGAACCACATATCAACACTGCCACAAGAACTCAAGATTATTCATCACATATGATACCTATTTACCCATCGATATTAAATGATATTCAACAAACTCTTGCAAATAGGGGCTTATGACTTGATTAATGATTTGACGAAGACCTTTTCTTTTTTTTTCTTCTTGGATTTTTGGAAGAACTACCTCGATCATAGAGTTTCTTTGTTATAAGAATTTGGTCTCGGACATTTAATCAATGTCAATCCTCCTCCGAGAGGGATAGATAAACCACGTAGACTTCGATTTATATCTTCCCATGCAACTAGAAAGAGATGTTGGATTCATATTTGACATCAGTAGGATGCCTACGAATGTTGAAATAACATGAACAAGTAATTCATATTTGTACCTACATATCTAGATATATAGTAGCTATGTAGAATGCATAATGATCAATGATGGGGAAACAATTAACATCAATTATAACCATAGAGCTTCAAGTCAATCTAGGAGAAACTAATTTCTCTTCAACAAGAAACATGCTAAGAGGTTATAATAGCCTCAAGGAAACGTCAATTAGAACCAACTATAATATGATCCTTGGCCATCCTTGGATATATTACATGAAGGCTATTTCCTCCACTTTGTTTCAAGAAGAAATATTCTTACATTTGGGAAATTATTTATCACATAAGATGACCCAAATCCCTTTTACATACACCTAGAAAATCTAAGAATAAAGTAGGGGTGCATTATGAATTTGAGCTCGAGAGAACCAATTAAACAAACCAACTAGCCCAACAAAAGAAGAAAAAAATAGTTCCCACTATGGAACTAGAAACTATGAGTTTGATTGAAGGATTTCCTACAGTAAAGGATGAAACTAAAATTATTAAGATAGTGTTAGAAGAAATGACAAAAGTATAGTGGAGTTGTTGGAGAATGATTTGCTCATTCTCCTTCCATTTGATTCCATGGGAATAGGACATGCTCTAGGACTCGGATCTCTTCCGTTGATGAAGTATGCATGGTAGAGGTCTCAAAAGTGAAGGAGGATGACAAAAATTGATCCAACGTCAATATCTCCAAGTGATTGTTGAAATTTAAATTATGACAGAGTGAAGTGTTGCTTTAGTCTTTGGAGCGGCGTAATTCTTACCTCTCCTCAAGGGAAGGTCATGCCTTTTTATTTTAGGTTAAACTTTGAATGTATGAATAATAATGCAAAATACGAGGCTCTCCTTCTTGGTCTCATTTTAGCCAAAAGGATGGGTGCTGGGGATTCACAACTAGTCATAAATCAAGTATCTGAAGTATATGAGACTTGTGCTTAACACCTGCAACTCTATAAGACTATTGTCCTAGATTTAAGTAATGTTTTTGATTTTATTTCAATTAAATATATACCTCAAGAGAAAAACCACTTGGATTATTCCATTGGAATTTCTCCTTCTCATTTCACTCTAAGAAAATATTTAGAAGATACAAGATTTATGGTTTCGGTTTGTGTCAAACATTTGATTTGCAAAATGTCAAAAAATCCAATTATGGCATATGTAGAAGCTGAGAACGATCCTATCACCCTAAAATACACTAAAAATGATGAAGCAGTCCTAGGGTACTTAAATGAATACACGGATTTGTATCCCACCCACCTTACGATTGGATTTTCTCTTGTCCCACACTCTTCCTCCTACTTTGGAGATCCCACAATGGAACCTTCCTCTATGGAAGGTCTTGAGATCTATGTGGTAGAAGAGGAGAGAGACTTAGAGATACCTCCAGCCCCATTTGAAGAGGGTTATGCCTCTTTGATTGAAGGAAAAATTGATATAAACATCGACACAAAGGAGGAACCAAATATTTTAAAGCTAGGATCTTCTCTAACTCCGGAGGAAGTAGAGTTACACATGCGAATTGTCACATAATATTTAATAAATTTGGCATTTAGCCACAAGGAAAGGATTTGAATTTATCCTCATGTTGAAGTTTGAATCTCTTCACTAATCTAGCGTTAAGTCTATTAAGAAGAATTCAAGGCCAATGAAGCCAAAAATGGCTCTCGTGGTAAAGGAAGAAGTGATGAAACTCCTGTAGGTAGTGTTCATCAAACTAGTTCAATAATCACATTGGGCATCCAACATCATCCCCATTCTCAAGAATAACATAAATATCCATATTTGGATTGACTTTCAGGATATCTACAAAGAATGTCTTAAGTATGATTTCCCACTACCATCCATTGACGTTATTCTTGATGCAAAAATTAGCAATGAGTTGTTCTCCCTTATGGATAAGTTATTCATTTATAACCATATCAAGATCTATGAGGAAGATTAGATGAAGAATAAATTTATCACTCCTTAAGGAACCTCTTTGTTACCCTATCATGCCACTCGGTCTCAAGAACATTGATGCCACATATCAAGAGGCCATGAATTACATATTCCATGATCTTATTCATAAGATTATGGAATCCTATGTTGATGACCTTCTAGATAAGGCCAAAAAGCACTGTGATCACCCGAAGTGCTTTGTGTCATCCTCTCCCATCTAATCGAATATGATGTCACGCTAAATCTAGAAAAATGTGTGTTCGGTGTGATGGGAGGTAAATTAATGAGATATATCATCTCCTCATGAGGGCTGATGTAGATCCAACCTAAATCGGCCGATTCTGGAAATGATCCCACCATCGAGATGATTCTAAAATTAGGTATTTCCTCGAAAATCTCGATGCAATCCAAAAGTTCATCCCTAATTTGTCCTTTGTTATTCATACAATAAACAATTTATTGAAGAAGGATTATTACAGCTTTCATAAATAAAAGTGCAATGAGGCATTTGATTTGGTCAAACGATTCTTACTGTCTTCTCCCACACTCATGCCTCCTAAGTCAGATCACCCCTTAATCTTATATTCATGGGTTACGGATGTCTCATTGGATTACATGCTATCTCAAGAGGATGATGATAAACGAGAGCATGCAATATACTTCATTACTCAAACATTAATTAACTATGAGACATGTTATATGTAGGTAAAGAAAGAATACCTTACAATAGTTTTCAGTAACAAATTGGTTAAGACACTACATGCTTACCAAATAAATGAGGGTCATCATCAAGACAAATCATTTGCAGATTTTTCTTACAAAAGGGTCCTTATCTAAGAAAGTTGGATGTTTTATAACTCTAATAGGAGAGTTCGAGTTAACATTTGTTAATCAGAAGTTTGTCAAAGGAAAAATCATTGCAAACTAGTTGAATGATAACCCATTAGATGGAGGTGATCTAGTTGATTTGTACTTCCCTAATGAATGTGTGTATTTTTTTGAAACCAAGCCTCCCATATATAAATGTCAATGGTATTCAGATGTCATTAATTTTACTATGGAACATGCATATCCGAGGGGGAAAATTCACAACAAAGAAGAAGGCTATGTGTCATAGCCTCTAAGTATGTGATCTTTGAAGAAGTACTTTATCATAGAGCCTTTCATGGAATGTTTCTAAGATGTGTTATCGAAGAATAATCTAAGAGGATTCTTTATGAATCTCTTAGTGGAGTATGTTGAGGTCACTTCGGAGGACACACCACTAATAAAAAAAATACATCAAATGGGCTAGTATCTTGGCCCATGATAGAACATGATGTGATATATTTTATGCGCAAGTTTCATAAATGTCAAGATTTATTCCATGAGATCCACATACCGACACAAGCTCTACAACCGGTTGCAACACCATAGTCATTTTCCACGTGGGGCCTAGATTTGATAGGTAAGTTCTCTCCCTCATCAAAAAACAGCCATAACTTCACAATCACGGCAACAAACACTTCACCAAGTGGGTAGAGGAAATGCCTCTTCCCGCCAAACCAAGATTTATGATAGAAACAACAATGTTTTTAGTGGCGAATATTCATAATTTGGTGAATATTCCATTTTAGGAAAATTTGAAAAGGTGAATTTTTCAAAGTAGGTCAATGTCCTATTTGCCTAAAATTTATAGTATATTTTTTTAGGGGTCAGCTTTGCCTACATTTGAAAAAATCTCCTATAAAAATCTATTTGATTCAATTGATAGTATAATACTAACTAACTACTAGTTGATGTATCATCATATCAAGTACCATGAATTTGCATACTTTAAGCATCAATGCACAGTGCATATCTATTTTGAAGTTTTCAGTCAGGTGATAAGTGCTATTTATTGACGCTTACGAATAATGTTATTTATTGATGTCGACAAAGGTTTTTAGCTAATGCACGAAAAGGAAATTTCACTAAAGTCGACAAGGGTTTGGTTGTTGTGACGCAAGACACTACTACTAGTGATGTACGTGAGTACTCTTGTTGATGCACGACATAATATTTATTTGACCCATGACAAGGATATTTTGTTGACGAGATATTTAAGTTTTTCGGTCGTGTGACAACAAGGTTGTTCTTGTATAACATCAACTTTACTATTGTGTGACAACAACATTGCTAAGTGCGAAAATAAGGTCTCTGTCAAACAACACCCTTGTTGACACCTAACAAAGACCTTATTGTCGCTTGACAACAAGGTTGTTATTACATGAAAACAACTGTTATCCCAAATTTACCTCCCGACAAATTTGGTTAGAACAATCCCTACACATAAAGAAAATATGAAGGGAAATGATTCAGACCCATAAGCTTGAGTTCCAGAACTAAACAAAGTGAAAACAAAGGCCCGAGAAAGTCAAATTTGACACTTGCACAAGAATAAATAGAAGAAAGTATTCTTTTGAGCGTATCCATACCTTAAATATATTTCAAGGCTTGAGGGGGGACTCAATGATGAAGTGGTGGGGTTGAGGAAAATTAAATGGCCCTGTGCAAGAAGAAACAACTTTTTAAAGCCGTTTCATGTCTTAAATTCATTCTGCAAGTTATAGGTAGACTCAACAATGGAATTTCAGGTCGAGAAGAAAAGGAAGTGCCGCAGAGAGGACGGGAAGCAAGATAGGGAAAAAACGGAGAGGATCCAAAGTTTTCGAGCTCAAAAATAGTTTGGGAAAGGTCAAAAATGACTAAGTATGGAGGAGGCTATGGAAGGAGCCACATGTCTTAACAACACTTCTCTAAAGGTGAATCCAAAAAGGGGGAGCCCAAACTTGCACCAAGCTTCCACGCCTCCAAAATCGCAATAAATTGTGGGGTGTTGAAAAGTCTTCAACTAAAAAGGAAGTGCAGTGTCAATTTGGCGTAAAAAATCGGGAGGGAAATATAGGGTGGAGACTCAAATTTGTGCCAGCCTACCACGTAGCAAATGGTCGAATAGATTCGAAAGGAGGACAAGGCGGGCCTCAAAATTGGCTAAGTATAAAAGTGTAAGCGGAGAATGCCAAGTGTCTTAATGACGCATCTCCAAGATTTGGTTTGAAGGCAAAGTCCCAAATGAGCATGAGCTCACCACATAGCCTAGAGCCCAAAAGGATAAGAGGGGCCGTTGAAAGATCCACATACTGTGGAGACCAAAATTATCAACTCTGTTCTCCTCAAAAGGCAAACTTTGGGCCGGTTTTTCAAGCAGGCGCGATGCCTCCATGTGTTATTCCAATAGTGGCCAAGCTAGTTGAATATTCAATGCACAAACAGGCCAAAAAAGGCTGCTAAGTGTCTTAATGGCACTGATTTAAAGATTGAATAAAGAGAAGGTTTCTAAAAAAGTGCCAAACTACTATGTGTCCTAGGGAAAAGTTTGTTCTTTACCCCTTGGTGTATCAAAAGGGGTAAAAGTTACAAAATGGCCCGCAACTCCGCCCAAGGAAAAAGTCAGTGCGTGAACCCAAGTCAAAGCCAAAGGGAGTCGAAGGGAAAAGTGAAAATTTTCCTTTCATTTAAAAGGCACAAAGACAAAGATGAAAGCATATTTCCCAGCCAACAAAAAGGAGTCACGTGCCTAAGTAGAGTCTTAGGGCTGCAGGAGTTTTTTTATTTTTGCATTTTTTGCACAATAGGGATAAAAGATAAATTGAGAACCCATAAGCCCAATTTTTATCTAATCGGCATCACGTGTCCCATATCAAATGGGGAACCCATTTTTCAAAAAAATTTCCCGCCCATATGTACAGACCTAATAAAAACTTTGAAGAGGCATATCTTTTGACTCAGGGCTCGAAATATCATGAATCTTGACCGTTGGAAAGATTTCGGTCTCACCCACACCATGAAGGCCTGAAAATTTAATTTTGAGGAGGTTAGGTGAAGGAAAATGGAGGAAATGTCTTTAGGATTTCAATGTAGGATCTTCTTACCTCAACAACCAAATTAGATTTGATCTGTTTCGTCATTTCCTCCTCCTTCAAGGCATCGAACCAAGGATTGATGCAGTAAAGATAGATTTGGGGGCAGATTTCATCAGAAGCATTAATAGTAGTGGTTGAGCTTCGACCTAATTTTCCCGCTTCTCTCTCTCTTTCTTCTCTCTGATTGAACCTATAAAAAGGGGGCATGATTCATTGTAAAGGGGTGGACATTCTCTTATCTTTGCAGGCTCAACATTCCTTCTAGCAAGGAACTCATGGAGTTAAAACCTTCTATTAAAATTGTAATATGATTTCTCACCTCTTGGATGTTTATTAATGTATTGTATCAATCTGCAGAGCAATAAAGCATGTTTTGTGATCGATTCTAGATCCTTTCCTATTTTCTTTGCTCTCATCTGGTCTTTCATTTATTAACCTAGTTATCTGTGCTCAATTATTGTATGCATTTTATTCAATTTGTGTCTACCAGCAAAATAAGTGTCCATCATTCCTTTGGTGCATCACCTTATAGCTTATCTTTTGTTTTAATTTCTATATTCCTTCCACCCCTATCTCGTTGGTAAAGTTTAGATAAGGATTAAGAACAAACCCTCTACAAGTTTCTACATTTGCACCTAAATAGAGGAATAAGAACCAGTGTTTAATTTGGAGAGTGTTCCTATTTTACAGAGTCCCACACTTTGAAGAAGAATCAATGTTATGTGGATCACACCAAATGATTCTACCTTAGAAAATAATATCTATAGACTCATTTGGGGGTGCTGTGATTTTGCACTAACAATTTTGGAATGCCCAGTGGGACACTAATAAGTCTCCATCTTATTACAAAGTAGGAATTGATGTACACTTGCTGTGATTTTGGATTTTAAGAAGCCTTGAAATTGTACATCTAGTGACTCCAAAAGAAACAAATCTACTAGTTTTAGCAATCCAAGCAAGTTCATGAGAAGAATACAAACATGGTCAAGAACTAGAGAGGAGGGACTATTTGTCTATCTAGACTTATACCCAAGCAGAGAGAGTAGAGGAAGAAGAATCCATAGGTCTTTATCTCCACCAAGTAGATATTTATCAACACCTCCTCTTGGTCGATCATTCATTCAATCAAGAGGGATGCTCGGACCGATCAGGATGGACTAGTCAAATCATTATGTTAACTTCACCTAGGTAGTAGTCCACTCACCCCTGAATGCACAAAATATAGTCCCAATAGCGCGTTAAAGAGCATCTTGTATTTCACTAGGGAAAACATGAATTCTCTTGGTGATCATGTCCAAGATATTACAAATGTTTACACAATCCACGAAATCCATGAGATGGACATCGGTCAAGATACTCACCTCTTCGGAAAGGGAAAATCTTGACAATGGTTGAGAAGCCTTGAGGCGACTGTATCTAAAATTGGAACCGATTGCACAACTCTCCACAACCAATTTGGGGAGAAAGTTGATTTGAGTTATGAGTGAAACTTTTAACCTCTAAAGTGCCTAAGATCGTGAAAATTGAGAAAAACTGTGTTTGGGTCATTTTGTATGTATTTTCGTTGTCCACTGTCGGACATTTTTGTCACTTTGTCCCAAATCAAAAGTGAGTTATGAGTGTTTTCCCTAAAGTCGGCATGAAATTGAAAAAGTTGTTCCATTTTGGTATTTCGGGTCTGTCGGACTTTTTGTCCCAAGTGTCCCAAAACTTATTGTGAAAGTGTTTGATTTCGGCCGAATCACCGAAACCCGTTGTTCCACTTTCTTGTTCCAAATGTCCCAAATCAAAAAGTGCGAGTTGTTCCATTTTGGCCGAACCAGCCGAACCGCGTACTCGAACTTTTTGTCTCAAATGTCCCAAGTTCAAACGGGCCTTTTGTTCCATTTTCCCCGAACCGGCCGAGCCGTGACTCAGTTTTTTGTCCCAAATGTCCCAAAGTTAATCGGGCCTTTTGTTCCATTTTCGGCCGATTCGCCCGAACCGCGTCCTTCGCGCAATTTTGTCCCAACTGTCCCGAGTTCCAAATTGCTCTCTGTTCCCCGATCGGCCGAAACTCCCGAGTCGCGTACCTCAGAGCTCTTTGTCCCAAATCAAAAAAATGCAAACTGTTCCAATTTCGGCCGAAACACCCGAACCGCGTCCTTCGCGCGTTTTCGTCCCAAATGTCCCAAAATGCATTTGTGCGTCTTCTCCCTGTTTCACCCGAATCGGCCGAACCGCGTGTTTCGCGCATTCGCGTCTCACATGTCCCAAGTGAACCTAATGCAATTCATACTTAGTTTTTCCCGCTCGACCCGAATATGCTAAAATATGAATTTAAGTTGCGGCTCACGATCTTTATCAATCCGAAGATCAAATTTCAAGGAAAGGTGGCGGAAGAATGAAGCTCAAGGCAGCTGGTTACATCAGTTTTCAAAGATATTCATTGTCATCCTCAAGATGAAAATTCTGGTGTGTCCCTCGTGGCAAGGACATAGCTGATACGTGGAAGAAAATTCAAGCAGCGGTTTCCGAAGACGGTGGGTCCCTCTCAGTGACTGTCCACCTGTCTCCTTCTTCATTCTTTTCTCTTCTTCCTATTCCTTTCGTATTCCTTGTAATTAGTTAAGGTATTGCGATTGGCGGTCCTTGACTATCCGTTAGTTAAAAGAAACGGTTACGAAGAGTAACCGAATTGTAAGCTATATAATGGCCTTCTTTGCGCCATTTTGAAAGGAGGAAGAACTTGGCATATTTTCTGGAAGTGTAAATAGATCAGAGAGAAATCAATACAAAAGGGCTTTCCATTCATTGTCTATCCAATCTCTGTTATCTCTGTGTTTTCTTTTAATTTCGTGAAGATCATTTGTTTCTAGTTCGTTAGTCTCACTGATTGCATATTTTCAAATATTGCGAGTATAGTGATCTTGTATAACCAAGAAGGAACTTTGTGTCCTTGATTAATGAATCTGAAGAAGATTATTTACAGAACTTTGTGTCTGGTAATCTCATCTTGTACAAACGATCTTGTTTTAAATTCACTACAACTTCGTATACATAAAGGATTATTCTGCTATCTATAATCCTGCATGTTGCTCTTCTGCTCACCCTCGTATTCCCTTTCCTCAGTCCTTTTGTAACTGATGATCCTTGTGGAAAACACTTTCGTAATATCCAAGTTCAACTATAAAATCATGTTTTGTATATTTGTAAATAAGTTCGTTTCTGAATAAGGGAACCTCTCCCATTAAAGAGGAGGGACTTCTTGTCCCCTGACTATTGCTCTTCTTAAAAGTCCTATTTGACGACCAACAGTTTTTGGCGACTCCGCTGGGGAAAATCACATTCCAGTTCAGTAATTTTTGATCATCTTTTGATCTGGCGACTCCGCGTTTTACTCGAGGGAGAAGGACCCTTGGTATTGAAGACTCTCAGTTTCAACTTTTGGAGCAGCAGGGTTTTCCTTTCCCTTCAACAAGAAATAGAAGGACTCGTTCGACAAGCACACCACCTGTTCAAGAAAGAAGTCCTGCGGGTGGTATTCCTTCAAAGCCTGCTAGTCCCAATCTACGAGCTTTGATCCTCGCTGGTGTTAAAGTTCCTCTCCAAGCCGTTTTTCCAAGAATGGCGGCGCCATTACCATGGGGTCATCGTGTCGGGCCCCTGGCCCTTACTCAGCCTTTGCATGAGTTACCTAGAGGTAACCGGAAGAACTTCCCCAAATTCAAAGGCGATGGCAAAGTGCATCCTGATGAACACATCGCAGCTTTCATTGTTGCCTGTGGAGTTTTGGGAGTTGAACATGAAGACGTCTCCGTAAGGCTGTTCGTGGAGACATTACAGGATAATGCTGCTGATTGGTTCTATCACCTTCTGTAAGTCTTGCTATAACCAACTGGGACACCATGAGAACCCAGTTCGAGAATCGTTTCAAGCCGGCAGAAGATGTGCATGCTTTGCTTGCCCAAATTTCTCAGATAAAGAAAGATTCGCAAGAACCCATGAGAGAGTTTGTGGCTCGATTCAACAGGTTGATAAATAAAATTCCAACAAACACTCGACCTGTTGATCGGATTCAAAAATGTTTCTTTCTGAATGCCCAATCACCTAAAGTTAGTTATGCACTAAGAAGGGCTAATCTCGGAACGTTAGCTCTGGATCAAGAACTGGCTGTTAGTGTCGAGGATGACTTGATCATGTCAGGGAAGTTGAGAAGAGACACTTCCAAATCTAAGTCTGCTGCTTCTTCCTCTTCCACCCCTGGACCTAACACTGACCCATTAGTTCAGAAGCTTGCGAATGATCTTCTTGCTATAAAGAAACAACTGGCTCAGCACGCTCCTTATGCAGACGTTCCGAGGAGAAATTTCCAGCCCAGGAATCGTTTGCCTACTTCTCAAACAAGATTAGCACTTGAAGGACCTCCTGTTAGAGTCCTGTCGATGCGACTGCGAGTGGAAGAACGGATGATGATGAAGATAACGAGAAGCTTGCGAAGAGTTTGCGAGAGAATTTGATGATGAGGCGAGGAGGAACTTGAGGGATCTCGAGTGAATTTCTTTACCAGGGCATTGATGATTATGATGAAGTGGTAGCGAGACATGAACATGAATCTTTTCTTTGTCATGACTCGAGAACAGAGACAAAGCGAGAGGAGAAGGTGACCCGACCACCTAAGAAATCCAAGGAGCGATTCGGCAACTATCACTGTAATTGCAAGAAGAGGATCTCCTATCCCTACTTCGTCTACGAGAAGGTGAGTCCTATCAATCCGATTACCAAAGTTGCTTCTTCTTTTTCTCCTAAAGTTGATAAGCCTAGAATTCCAAATGATGATGGCCCGTCGACCATACGGATCCTTTGATATTGTTGATCACTGAAAAGACCAAGGTACAAATCTCGGAAGTGAGTACTATCAAACCCATCCCAAAGCCTTTGCCAAAATGATCCACTTTGTTAATTCCAACTCTAAGACCACTTCTAAAGGCTTTACCTACTCCTCCTCTGCGCCTGACCCGGTCAGTATTCTTTGTCACCTCGCACTTTGGTGACAAAATTAAACCATTTTATGTAACACTTCTCATAGCTGGCCATAGGCTCAGTAATTGTGTCATAGATTCAGGAGCCTCAGACAATGTCATGCCAGCTAAAGTAGCTCATGCTTTAGGCTTAACCCTCACTCGTACTTATGGATCTTGCTACTCTATGGAGAGTAAAGAAGTGCCTCTGGTTGGAAGGATTAAAGATGCACAAGTGGCTTTTGCTGCCTTGCCTGAAAAGAAAGTGTTGGCTACCATCCTAGTAGCAGATATCCCTCCTTCATATGGGATGTTGCTAAGTAGGAACTTCTGCAAAGATGTGGGTGGGGAAATCCGGATGGGTGTCGCATGCACTCGTGCTGTCAATGGACAAATGAAGAAGTTGTTGCCTGAAAAGCAGTCTGAGTATATTGTGCAGAAAACGGATGATCCTAGAGCACAAATACTCTATGAGGATATGGGTCATGGCAACTACATGATTATGTCCCCTGACGAAATCCCACCCCCCAAAGTGTCTCCTAGAGATCCTAATGGGGTTTGGATTTTAGAATTTGATGGAAGTTGTTCCTCAGCTGGTTCTGGAGCTGGTGTTCTACTGGTGTCACCAGAAGGTGTCCTTCATCCTTTTTCATTTAAGTTGCAGTTCGAGAACACTAATAACACAGCAGAATATGAAGCTCTCATTCTCGGATTGCAGGTGGCCAAAGAACAAGGTATAAAGAATCTTCTGGCTCGTGGTGATGAGAGTTGATTGTAAAGCGAGGTCGAAACCTTTTCAAGTAAAAAATGGAAGGTTAAGGCATTACCGGAATCAGGTTTGGGATTCTATTGAGTTCCTTGATGCTTTCTCTATTGAAGCGTACACTAGGAAAAGAAGCAGTGGGGGCTGATTCGTTGGTTTATCTCGGGAGTCACTGCTGATTCCTCATCCTGACTTTTCTCGGGATAAATTCACCATTGAGATGGTCCATCGGCCTAGTGTACCTGATAATGCCAATAACTGGCAGGTTTTCAATAATGATCAGCATTTGCTTTCCTTCCTGGAACTCAAAGGTAATTTTGAACAACTGTATTTTGAGGGAAGTGACAACCTGCCTCGTGAAAGTGTGTCCTTTGACCAAGCTGTCACCCAAGGAGAAGAAACAGATCAGGAAGGGTGCATTAAGCTCAAAGGAAACAAGATTCCTAAAGGGCTGGTGAGTTTGGAGGAACTATTTGATAAGCATGACAGGTATGTGAAATCTAGAGCTTCTTACGGGCCTCGGTGATCGGTGAGTATGATAAGATTGATATTGGGAGTTCTACATTGACCCCAAGTTCGTGAACATTGGAAAATGTTGCTCATGAGATGAGAGGAGAAAAGCAATTGATCTTCTAAAAGGTATAAAGATGTTCTCGCTTACTCTTATGAAGATTTGAAAGCTTTCAAACCAAAGATATGCGACACTCTATTCCCCTCAAGCAGGAATTAAGCCTTTCAAGCGAAAGCGAGACAGCAATCTGACCCCAAAGTAGGTGACACCATCTTTCGGGAGATACGAAGTTGTTGAAAGCTAAAATTATCTTTCCTATTCACCATTCAACATGGATTGCAAATATTGTGCTGTCGAGGAAAAAGAATGGTGAGATCGCATCTGTGTTGATTTCGGGAACTGAATCGGGCTTCTACGAAAGATAATTATCCTTTGCCCATGATGGATCAAATATTGCAAGCGATAATGAGGCTACGAAATGTTATCTATGCTTGATGGATTTTGGATACAATCGGGTAGAGGTTGATCTTGTAGATCAACATAAAACAACTTTCACTACTCCTTGGGGCACCTTTGCTTACAAGAGAATGCCTTTTGGGCTTATTAATGTTGGTGCCACTTTCAGAGAGAGCTATGGATCGGCTTTTGGAAGCTTAAAAGGGAAGTGTATTGTCATCTACCTTGATGACCTGACAGTGTTTTCCAAGACAAGAGCGGATCATTTTGATCACCTAGAGACAGTTCTGCTGAGATGCAGAGAGCATGGGATCTCTCTGAACCCTAAAAAATCTGTCTTTTGTGTCACTGAGGGAAGGTTATTAGGACACATCGTTTCCAAGGATGGTATTAAGATTGACCCTGAACGAGTTCAAGCTATCCAGCAAATTCCTCTCCCAACCAGTAAAAAGGGGGTGCACTCCTTCTTCGGTAAGATCAATTTTTTAAGAAGGTTCATCCCTGATTTTGCAGAGTTAACTTTGAATATTTCTCAAATGATGAAAGGGAAACAAACATTTGGTTGGTCTTCTGAAGGAAAGGAATCCTTTGAAGGTATCAAAAGAGCTATCGCTAAAACTCCAGTTTTAGCCTGTCCTGATTTCAGCAAAGATTTCATCATCTATTGCTATGCTACAGATAATACCTTGGCTGCTGTCTTGACTCAAGAAGACTCTGATGAACATGAGCTACCGATTGCGTTCATGAGCTATATTCTGAAAGATCACGAGTTGAAATACACCATGATGGAGAAACATGCTTTTGCAGTGGTCAAAGCTGTTAAACAATTTCGTTTCTATATCCTCAACTCTCACTCCATGGTGCTGGTTCCAGATACAACTGTTAAGTCGATTCTTACACAGCAAGAATTTGGATCCAAGAGAGGGAACTGGGTGGCTAAGGTCCAAGAGTATGACATTGATATCAAACCGACCAAGCTGGTTCGTGGAAAAGGTCTTTGTGAGCTCATTGCTGAAGGAGCCAAACATGAGTTGCTTGAGGAGAAAGTTGACCTTCCTACTGTTCTGTTCCTGAGTTCAGTTGATGAATGGTATGCTGACATCACCCATTTTCTCACCTATGGGGAATGTCCCTCTCATTTAACTGCCAAGGAAAAGAGGACTGTTAAATTGAGGTCAGCGCAATATGTATTATGGGAAAATGCTTTGTTCAAGCGTGGCTTAGATGGGAGATTTTTGAAGTGTGTAGACAAGGAACAACAGAGAAAGTTGCTCTCAGCTTTTCATGATCATGCATGTGGAGGGCACTTTTCATCAACGGTTACTGCTCACAAGATACTCCGTGGAGGATACTATTGGCCTTCCTTGTTTAGAGATGCATCCAAGTGGGTTGATAAATGTGAGGCTTGTCAGACTTTTGTGGGAAGACCTAAATTGGCTTCTTTGCCTCTCAAGCCAGTTGTGATTGAGGAACCATTTCAACAGTGGGGTTTGGACTTCATTGGTGCACTCAATCCTGCTTCTAGTGCTGGTCACACTCATGTGCTAACTGCCACTGACTACTTCACCAAATGGGTGGAAGCTATTCCAGTTAAGAGCACTACTTCCGAAGTGGTTTGCAACTTCATCAAGGAGAATATCTTGGTAAGGTATGGTGTACCTAACAAGATTGTAACAGATAATGCCTCGAATTTCTCTTCAGCTGAGATAATGGACTTCTGCTACGGATATGGCATTTCTTTGGCTCACTCTTCAGATTACTACCCTCAGGGCAATGGGCAAGCAGAATCCACAAACAAAAATCTGGTGACTATCATAAGGAAGTTGGTCGATGAGTCTGTGGCGGCACAAGAAGCTCTATGATGCTCTTTGGGCAGACAATTACACCAAAGAGAGCCATTGGAATGTCTCCTTTTCAAGTGATATATGGAGCAGAAGCTCAATTGCCAGTGACAGTGGAACTACCAGCCTTGCACCTAATGAAGGCCATTGAGGATACTAGTTTCAGTGATGCTCTGGATAAGAGGATTATGTACCTGCATAAACTGAATGAGGACAGATTGATGGTTGCTGATAGGATATCTGTTCACCAGCAAAAGGTAAAGGCCCTGTTTGACAAGAAAGCTAGGTTCAGAGATTTCCAAGTTGGAGACACTGTGTTGCTATGGGATAAAAGACATGAACCTCGTGGCAGCCATGGAAAGTTTGATTCCCTTTGGCTCGGGCCTTTCAAGATCAGGCACTTTGCTGGTAAGAATTCTTTCTATCTTGATTACATGGATGGTTCCCCCCTCCCACTTCCTTATAGTGGGCAGTACCTCAAGTTGTTCAAGTCCTAGGTGATTAGGGAGTCCCTTGTATATTTTGTATAGTGTTTTTGCTTCTCTTGCTTTTGGTGTGTTTTCCTTTTGTTGTTCTGGTGTGTTGCCCTCTGTATTGGTGTTCTTTTTGACTCGTGGCCCAATGGATAAGGCCTTTGATGTCCTTTCCCGAGTTTGTCTAAGTTCTTGCCTTGCCTCATTCCTTGAATTTATACCAAGTCATCCCCAGAAGGAGCCAGCTGTTGTCCACTCAAAATTCCCTACCCTAATGAAAGTAAAATTTCAAAATTTTGAGTTATGAGTGTTTTCCTCTAAAGTGCCTAAGTCGTGAAAATTGAGAAAATCGTGTTTGGGTCATTTTGTATGTGTATTTCGGGCTGTCGGACATTTTTGTCCCGCCTGTCCCAAGTACGAAAGTGCATTCTATTCCCCGATCGGCGAAATCCCGAAGTTGTTCCATTTTCGGGCCCGTCGGAACTTTTTGTCCCAAGTGTCCCAAAACTTTTTGTGCAAGTTGTTTCAATTTGGTGAATCACCCGAACCGCGTACTTCGCACTTTCTTGTTCCAAATGTCCCAAATCAAAAAGTGTGAGTTGTTCCATTTTCACCCGAACCGGCCGAGCCGCGTACTCCGGAACTTTTTGTCTCAAATGTCCCAAGTTCAAATGGGCCTTTTGTTCCATTTTCGGCCGATTCGCCCGAACCGCGCTTTCATGTCCCAAATGTCCCAAAGTTAATCGGGAAAAGCTGTTCCATTTTGTCCCAACCGCGTCCTTGCAATTTTGTCCCAAGCTTGTCCGAGTTCAAATTGCTCTCTGTTCCCGATCAGCCGAAACTCCCGAGTCGCGTACCTCAGAGCTCTTTGTCCCAAAAAAAAAATGCAAACTGTTCCAATTTCGGCCAAAACACCGAACCGCGTCCTTCGCGCGTTTTCGTCCCAAATGTCCCAAAATGCATTTGTGCGTCTTCTCCCTGTTTCACCCGAATCGGCCGAACCGCGTGTTTCGCGCATTCGCGTCTCACATGTCCCAAGTGAACCTAATGCAATTCATACTTAGTTTTTCCCGCTCTACCCGAATATGCTAAAATATGAATTTAAGTTGCGGCTACGATCTTATCAATCCGAAGATCAAATTTCAGGGATAGGTGGCGAGAAGGACGAAGCTCTCAAGAGCTTTGGTTACATCGGTTTTCAAAGATATTCATTGTCATCCTCAAGATGAAAATGCAGTGTGTCCCTCGTGGCGAGGACATAGGCGATACGTGGAAGAAAATTCAGCGGCGGTTTAGAAGACGGTGGGTCCCTCTCAGTGACTGTCCACCTGTCTCCTTCTTCATTCTTTTCTCTTCTTCCTATTCCTTTCGTATTCCTTGTAATTAGTTAAGGTATTGCGATTGGCGGTCCTTGACTATCCGTTAGTTAAAAAAGCAGTTACGAAGAGTAACCGAATTGTAAGCTATATAATGGCCTTCTTTGCGCCATTTTGAAAGGAGGAAGAACTTGGCATATTTTCTGGAAGTGTAAATAGATCAGAGAGAAATCAATACAAAAGGGCTTTCCATTCATTGTCTATCCAATCTCTGTTATCTCTGTGTTTTCTTTTAATTTCGTGAAGATCATTTGTTTCTAGTTCGTTAGTCTCACTGATTGCATATTTTCAAATATTGCGAGTATAGTGATCTTGTATAACCAAGAAGGAACTTTGTGTCCTTGATTAATGAATCTGAAGAAGATTATTTACAGAACTTTGTGTCTGGTAATCTCATCTTGTACAAACGATCTTGTTTTAAATTCACTGCAACTTCGTATACATAAAGGATTATTCTGCTATCTATAATCCTGCATGTTGCTCTTCTGCTCACCCTCGTATTCCCTTTCCTCAGTCCTTTTGTAACTGATGATCCTTGTGGAAAACACTTTCGTAATATCCAAGTTCAACTATAAAATCATGTTTTGTATATTTGTAAATAAGTTCGTTTCTGAATAAGGGAACCTCTCCCATTAAAGAGGAGGGACTTCTTGTCCCCTTGTTGCTCTTCTTAAAAGTCCTATTTGACGACCAACACTTTCTTAGAGATTTAAATTCTTATATTTCTTTGATGATTCAATCAATGGGGTACAACCTTACTACTTGCAACCTATATCCTTTTAATAGGGGCTAAGAACCATTTGATCAAGCTGGAAAAATCACTCCTAGGCATCCATGCCTCTATACCTTGAGCTAGGAGTCCCGGATGTTAGTCAAGCACCCACATTAACCCCTGTACCTAATCCAAGGAGTCAAAGCTCAGATAAAGCCTCCACCTCATCATCCAATACCTCGAAATAAATTTAGGAAGTCATGAAACAACCTCAAAACCTGGGGAATGAGTTGGTGACCATCAAGAGATAGCAAACCCATAGCTCTAGGCCATATCAGCCCTCAGACTCAGTATCAAGCTAGACCTCAGTATCAAAAAAATAGACCACCATCTCAGACTATAAACCAAAGTCAAAACAAAGGACAACCTCAAGCTGCTAGACCTTTCAAGGCTTATGATCCAAATACAACCTCAACATCAAGGGCATTGGTTTCAACATAAAACAACATGGCACAAGAATATGATTGGTGCTTTCCATGTAATCAACCACATAATCAATCAATGTTCTTTAATGGTGCAGACTAGTATAGTGCCACAAAACCTACCCAAAAAGGTGATCAGTAGCAAGGAGATCAGCAAGAGACATCCCTAGATGAGACTATGTTTGTTAATTATCAACCTGAGGACTTATGTGAGATGAACCAGACCCCTTCTCAAAGTGTAGCTTCCAATACACGATCTAAAAGGAGAAACATTGGAGAAGTCCAACCACTAAACAAATGTAATCCTCAACCTTCCATCACTCAAAAATGTTCTAGTGCTCCAAATGTAACTCCCAATATACAGAGCCAATCCAAGCCACCTCCCAAATCCAGTCAGGAACCGGTTGTGTTAACCCATGTGCAAGAAAATAATGTGTCAGGGAAAGGGCAGAAAAAGGATAGCTCATTCAATATCATCAAGCAGATGAAGAGGAAAAGTGTGAACATTTCACTGTGGGAGTCACTGGCCATTCCAAGGTAGAAGGATCTATTGCAGACTACCATAAAAAATTGGTCAAGCTCAAATCAACCCCCTAATCAGCAAAAGAGGGTGGTTACTAATTCAACTCAATCTAGGAGAAACCATGGAGAACAATAATGTAAGAACGTGAAACCTCCCCCTTTCTTTGTTTCATTGATTATTGGGGACAAGTTGGTACACAATTGTATGATTGATTCTAGGGAAAGTAGTTCTATAATGCCCAAGCAAATAGCTGATCAACTGGGTCTCCAATATGAAGTCATCTCTAGGGGAGTAGTAAAATTAGATGGGACAGTAGTGACAACTATTGGAATCATCAAAGATCTGATCCTCACTCTACATGCCTACCCCAATGTGACTATATTGCAGAATGTGTCAGTCATAGACTTGCCACCACATTTTGCTTTGTGTTTGTCCAGGGACTTCACAACCAAAATTGGAGGCTATCTGTCTACTGATTGGTCACATATGCTCTTTAGAACAAGGTATGGGGCGAAGGCCACAATCAGATCTGATCCCATTGCTGATTACCATATTGAATCTTATGTGCCTAGCCCAATCAATGCCAACTGCTCAACTTTTGATCAAGAAGACCTCCTAAACACTGGTGAAGCAGAAACCAAGGTAGGATGCATTCCAGACTTGACTCTAGATGAATGGGCCAACAAGAGACATGATTTTGACCCTTATAAGGAGATAGAAGAATTTGAACTAGGTGTCTACTGTCTACATGAAGAGAATCATCCTCTTCCTACCCTAATTAAGCTAGAACATAAAGATGACAATGAGGTATGGAAATTGTTCTTTGATGGCTCAAGGAGTAGACAAGGAGCTGGAGGAGGAGCTATGATTGTGTCCCCCAAAGGTATGAAGTATTATTCAGCCTTCATATTTTAGTTTTCTTGCTCAAATAACACTATTGAATATGAGGCTTTAGTCCATGGCCTTCATTGGGCAAGGAAGCTAGGAATCAAGAATTTACAAGTGTTTGGTGATAGTGAGCTGGTTGCCAATCAAGTCAGAGGACTTAATGTTGTCAAGAATGACCTGCTCAAGAACTATAAGAGTAGAGTATGGGATCTCATGGAGGATTTTTAATCCTTCAGCATTGTGTCTATACCTAGGAAAGAGAATGAAGTTGCTGATAGACTTGCAGCAGTTGGAGAAACATTTGATGTGGTGGACAACATCAAGAGAGACAGAGGATAGCCACATATCCACGTGGATGTGAGACCAGTAGTGATCCAGACAACAACACATGCTAGAAAGTGTTCGAGAATGATCAACAAATCATTAATTTTCTGTAAGAAGTTGAATTCTCAGCTAATAATCAAAGCAGATTGGAGTAGTAATATGGGAATCAAATAGTATAAATACATACAAATAAGCTTCTTAAAGGCTTAGTGACATTGGATTCCATCTTCAATCCTAATGATCAGTTTAGAAAATAGAAGGCTAACATGTAGATCAGAGGAGAATATATAGATTCAATTCCAGTTGGAGAAGGAAAAGCACTCCAAATTGGCAAGGTGGATAATCTGTAAGAAAGGTATGAATTCATACAACTTTGCCAAGAATTTCCAGATGTATTTTCTTGGAGTTATGAGGACCCTGAGAGGGTTCAATCTGAAGCTAGCACAACACACAATTGAACTAAATCAGGCTGCTAAGTGCATCGGGAAAAAATAGAGACGGTAAATCCACATATTGAGCCTATGATGAAGAAGGAGCTAAGTAAGCTAATAGAGGCAAGTATAATATTTCCAATCAAACATTCAAGTTGGGTTACTAATCTTGTCCCAGTTAGGAAAAAGAATGGGGAAATTATATTGTGTGTAGACTTTGAGATTTGAACAGAGCTTCTCTCAAAGATCATTACCCACTCCCTTCAATGGAGGATATCTTACAAGTGGTGTGGATCAGAGAGATTCTCTCTCTTAGATGGTTACTCAGGATACAATCAGATCATGGTGAAAGAAGATGATTAGTTCAAAACTGCTTTCACCACCAAATGGGGCACCTATGCTTACAAAAAAATTCCATTTGGATTGTCTAATGCCGGTGCCACTTTTCAAAGGGCCATGGATATGGAATTCAAAGGGCTAATCAACAAAATAGTGCTGATCTATCTGGATGACATTATTGTGTTCTCCAAAAATGTAGTAGACCACCTTTTTCACCTAAGGCAAGTGTTTCAAAGATGCAGGAGATTTGGGGTATCATTGAACCCTAAAAATGCATATTCTTGGCCCATGAGGGTAGGATTTTAGGCCATATTGTGTCTAAGGAGGGTCTAGCAATTGACCCAGAGAGAGTTGCAGCAATAAGAGCATTGCCATTTCCAAGTCACAAAAAATATCTTCAAAGCTTCTTAGGGAAGATCAACTTTGTTCGAAGGTTTGTCCCAAACTTTTCTGCCCTTGTTAAGCCAATAACATTGATGTTGAAGAAGAGCTTAACATTCAGATGGATAGCTAAAGGAAGGGAAAGATTTGAGGCCATCAAAGAAGCTATATCACAAGCCCCAACTCTTGTGAATCCATATTTCTCCAAGGATTTCATATTGTATGCCTTTGGTGGCAGTGACACTATCTCTGCAATCTTAGTTCAGTAGAACAAAGAAGAAACAAAACAACCAATTGCCTTTTTCAGTCAAGGCCTGGAGGACTATGAAGTAAGATATTCCTTCATTGAAAATTAGGTCTTGGTAGTGATCAGGGGACTAAAAAGGTTCAAGCATCTAGTTTCAAAAATAAGATTCAATTGTTAGTCTCCCATGTAGGAGTTAAAGATTTCCTTCTCAGTAAGGATTTGAATGAAAAGAGAGCAGGATGGATCACTCATGTCATGGAGTATGACATTGAGATCAAGGTCACTAAGCTGGTCCATGGTAAAGGGTTGTGTGAACAACTAGCCTCAGGGCAGCAAGAAGAAGCAAATAGTGAAAAGGAGGTTGTTTTTGTTCTACATAATAGTCAAGAAGAAGAAGATGTTGATGTACTGCTCCCTGTTAGACTCAAGACATGGTGCACTTCCTTCGAATGGGCCTGTGTCCTCATTAGATGAGTAAATAAAAAATAAGGAATTTTAGACTCCAAGCCATCCCATATGTTTTCATTGATGGTGTCTTGTTTAAAAGGGACATCAATGGTGTTCTGCTAAGATGCATTGGGACAGATCAGATTGAAAGAGTGTTACAAGAATTCCATGTTGGGGCAGCTGGAGGTCATTTTCCCCAAGGGTGATAGCACTCAAAATCATGAAAGCAGGATACTATTGGCCCAGGGTGTTTGGTGACTACTACACATGGATCAGAAGGTGCAAGAATTGTGCATTCTTCAAGGGAAAAGAGAAGCTAGCAACACTTCCATTGCACCCAATTTCAGTTGATCAACCTTTCATGCAATGGGGATTGGACTTCATTGGAGTCATCAATCCAAATTCAAGCCAAGGCCACAAATGGATTTTGACAGCAACTGATTATTTCACCAAGTGGACTGAAGCAGTGGCACTCAAAGAGGCAAATGAATCTAGCATACTAGATTTCTATGAAGGATTAGTGACCAGATTTGGGGTACCAGCTACCATCATATCAGATAATGCATTGGCCTTCATAGGTTCCAAGGTCACAGAATGGGTAGTCAAGAATGGGATTTACTTGAGCACCTCATCAAACTATTACCCTTAAGGTAATGGTTAGGCTGAGTCTACAAACAAGAACTTATTAAGAATCATCAGAAGAAATCTTGATGAAAACCAGAGGACCTGGCATACAAAGCTCAAATCATCCTTGTGGGCTGATAGGACAACACCCAAAATATCTACAAGTAGCTCCCCATTCAAGCTTGTTTATGGGAAAGAGGCAGTGTTGCCTATATCACTAGAGTTGCCAGCATTAGAACTCCTGAGACAACTCAAGATGTCTAAATTTTAAAAATTGGAGGCCAGGTGTGTAGATTTGATGGAATTAGAAGAAACCAACGATCATGCACTTCAAACAATGGAGAAGGATCAGGCCTTAATTAAAAGATGCTTTGACAAGAAGGCTAGAGCAAGGACCTTTCAGGAAGGAGACCTAGTGTTGAAATGGGATGCAGATCGAGAAAAACCAGGGAGACACTCTAAGTTGATGCCATCTGGAGTGGCCCTTATATGGTCACAAAATGTAAAAGTAGCAATGATTTTCAATTATCTACATTAGATGGTGAGGAGTTACAGATTCCAGTGAATGAAATCTATCTTAAACACATTATTAGAGGGAAGGCTCCCACCTTGTACATATTAGCTTAGTTTCTTTTCCTCTAAGTGCTTGTGCACATTGTCTTGTTGTAGTTTAGGTTGATTTTCTCCTAAGTGCTTTGCACACTCTGCATGTTCTACTTGGAGCATGTATGATTTCAATTTTGTATATAGTTGTGGTGTTGTTTTTTTGCTCTTTTGCAGTCCATTCAGAGAGACAGATGAAGCCCTAGGTAGAAATAATTTTCTACTCTCAGAAACCTTCATTTTGAGATTTCTTATGAAAATTGAGAGAGAAAATAGTTGGGCTCGTGAATCAAAGGTAGAATCAGTATCAGACCCTCATTCTCAACTCCATGCCCAATGGATGCTTCAAGGCCACTGGTCTCTTCATCTAGTAGGCAGATGTCCCCATGAGTCACCAAATTGTTATCCCAAATTTACCTCCCTAGCAAATTTGGTTAGAAAAAGCCCTACACATAAAGAAAATATGAAGGGAAGTGGTTCAAACCCATGAGATCGAGTTCGGTAATCAAAAAAAAGCAAAAAAAGAGGCCTGAGAAAATAAAATTCAACCCTGCACAAGAAGAAATAGAAGAAATGGTTCTTTTGAGTGTCTCCATACCTTAAATCTATTTGAAGGGTCGAGGGGGGACTCAATGATGAAGTGGTGGGGTTGAGGAAAATTAAATGACCATGTGCAAGAAGAAACAACTTTGTCAAGCCGTTTCATGTCTTAAATTCATTCTACAAGTTATAGGTAGACTCAACAATGGAATTGTAGGGTCAGAGAAGAAGGGACGGTGCCGCAGAAGGCCAGGAGCAAGAAAGGGAAAAAAGGCGAGGATTCAAAGTTTTGGGCTCGAAAATAGTTTGGGAAAGGTCCAAAAATGACTAAGTATGGAGGAGGATATGGAAGGAACCACGTATATTAATGGCGCTTCTCAAAGGTGAATCCAAAAAGGGGAGCCCAAACTTGCGCCAAGCTTCCACGCATCCAAAACCTCAAGAAATTGCGGGGTGTTGAAAAGTCTTCAACTAAAAAGGAAGTTCCTAGTGTCAGTTTGGCACAAAACTGAGAGGGAAATCCAGGCGAAAATAAAAATTGTGCCATCCTCCACGTAGAAAATGGTCAGAATAGAGTCAAAAGGTGAATAAGGCGGGCCTCAAAATTGGCTAAGTATAAAAGTGTAAGCGGAGAATGCCAAGTTTCTTAATGGTGCATCTCCAAGAGTTGGTCTCAAGGCACAGACCCAAATGAGCATGAGCTCACCACGTAGCCCAGAGCCCAAAAGGATAAGAGGGACCATTGAAAGGTCCACAGACCTACGGAGACCGATAAGTGTCAACTTGATGCTCCTCCAAAGGAAAACTTTGGGCGGTTTTCAAGCAAGCACGATGCCTCCATGTGTTATTCCAATAGGGGCCGAGTTATTTGAATAGTCAATGCACAAATAGGCCGTTAGAGGCTACCAAGTGTCTTATAGGTGCTGATTCAAAGATTGAATAAAGAAAAATTTCCAAATGAGTGCCAGATTGCCGCGTGTCCCAAGGAAAAGCGGGGTGTCAGGGAAAAGTTGGTTGTTTACCCTTGTTGTATCAAAAGGGGTAAAAGTTACAAAATGGCCCATAACTCCACCCAAGGAAAAATTCAACGTGTGAACCCGAGTCAAAGCCAAAGCGGGGAGTCGGAGGAAAAGTTAAAATTTTCCTTTCATTCAAAAGACACAAAGACAAAGAAGGAAGCACATTTCCCCAGCCAACTAAAAGGAGCCACATGTCCAGGTGGAGCCTCGGGCTACTGGGAGAGTTTTTGAGTTTTGTGTTTTTTATGCAATAGGGCAAAAAGATAAATTGAGGACCCATAAGCCTGATTTTTTCTAATCTAGCTGCCACATGTCCCATATCAAAAGGGGGACCCATTTTTAAAATTCTTTTTCGCCCATCTGTATGGACCCCATACAAACTTCAAAATGGCTTATAATTTGACTCAAAGGCTCAAAATATTGTGAATTTAACACCGTTGGAAAGATCTCGGCCTTGCCCATGCCATGGAGGCCTGAAAATTTAATTTTGAGGAGGTTAGGTGAAGGAAAATGGAGGAAACATCTTCGGGATTTCAATGCAAGATCTTCTTGCCTCAACAACCAAATCAGATTTGATCTGTTTCGCCGTTTCCTCCTCCTTCAAGGCATCGAACCAAGGATTGATGCAGTAAAGAAAAATCTGGGGCATATTTCATCAGAAGCATTAATAGAAGTGGTTGAGCTTTGACCTACTTTTCCCTCTTCTCTCTCTCTTTCTTCTCTCTAATCGAACCTATAAAAAGGGGGCATGATTCATTGTAAAGGGTTGGACATTCTCTTGTCTTTTGCAGGCTCCCCTTTCCTTCTAGTAAGGGACTCGTGGAGTTTAGACCTTCCATTAAAACTACAATATACTTTCTCACCTCTTGGCCGTTTATTAATGTATTGTATCAATCTACAGAGCAATAAAGCGTGTTTTGTGATCGATTCTAGATCCTTTCCTATTTTCTTTGCTCTCATCTAGTCTTTCATTTATTAACCTAGTTATCTGTGCTTGATTATTGTATGCATTTTATTTGGTTTGTGTCTATCAGAAAAATAAGTGTCCATCATTCCTTTGGTGCATCACCTTATAGCTTAGCTTTTGTTTTAATTTCTATGTTCCTTCTACCCCTATCTTCTTGGTAAAGTTTAGATTAATATTAAGAATAGACCCTCTACAATTTTCTACATTTGCACCTAAATAGAGGAATAGGAACCAACTTTTAATCTAGAGAGTCTTCCTATTTTACAGAGTCCCACACTTTGAGGAAGACTCAATGTTATGCAGATCACACCAAATGATTCTACCTTAGAAAAGCATATCTATAGACTCATTTGGGGGTGCTGTGATTTTGCACTAACACAACCTTGTTGTCGTATGTCTTGAAAATGAAAGCTTCTTTTGGGTGAAAATTTTTCACACAAACCCCAGAAAAATTAACTTGTTTCATGAAAGTTGTTTAGGGCATATTCGCAATGATTTTCCACCTTTGATTTCCTTGAGGTCTCTTACAATGAACCCTAGATAGAAACATTCATCTTGAACCGGATCATTTACAAGTATGGATTCCCAAAAGTTATTATCTCTCGATAATGGTACATCTTTCAAGAATGAGTAAGTACGTGAATTGTGGGAAAATTTCAAAACAAATAATCACATGACTTCCCTCTATAGACATCTAAAATATGCTTACACTTAGCATTTCATCCAATTCAATCAATTAACGATACCACGTTAATTCCCCATTCTTCGCTCCATTCTCAGATGCCCATTTACAACACCTTCTTGGTCATATTCTGCTATAAATCATCTAATTTTGTTAATATCTCTCTTATTAGCAAAACAACCCTCATTTTGACCATTGAGAATCTTCCTAGTTCTCTATTGACCACTTCTATTGGATTCCTAGGCTATCTATCAGTCACAATTGGTTATCCAGACCCCTCCTAACTCTCAACGAGTCTTTAATCACTTGCTAATCAATTTTAACTAGCCTAAACCCTAGTTAACTAGCCTAAACCAATATTAACTAAGCCTAAAGCATGTTTATCCTAATCTAATCCTAAAGTGATTTTTAGACTTTAGTCCCACATGCACCCAAATTCCAAATTCTTCCAAACCAAAAACTATAAATACAAGACTAAGCCTACCCATTCAGACTTACAACTTTACTCTCAAACACTTTGGAAAGGCATTAGAAACCATTTGTGATAGCTTTAAGCTATAAAACATTTGGATCTTGGCCACAATCCATTGTTAAGAGCTCCTCCATCTTTCATCCATCCATTCCAAATATAGTTAGTAAGGGAAGATCTAAATCTTGGCCATGTAGCCAACTTAGAGAGATCTCTTCACTATGTTTGGGAGTAAACAACACATAAGTTGATTGCTTAGGATCTAAACTAGGTTAATTTTATTAAGATTTCATACGGTAGAGAGTAGTATACATGTTAGTTTTTGATGTTTTTGTCAAAGTTATAATATTTTTATGTTAGTTTCTCTTGTTTATCTCTAATATGGATGTGCATGGTTGAGTTAGCAAAGCTTTGAGGTTATTTAGCCTCACTCCATAGCTTTGGTAACTTTCCATTACATACATTTGGCATGCTCGGTGGGACTCTTATGTCCATCCTCCATTAGTGGAGGTCATTTAGGTTTTTCAAAGTTATTTTTCAAGATTTTTAGTTTAAATCACTTATTATTTCCTCATTTCTATTTTAAACCTTGGATTAATGAACTCTATTTACATGCATTTGTGTGTTTAACATAGAAATAGGAAGCTTTAACTAACCAATAACCTGTTTGCTCTTGAAAATTTGAAAATCCGTGTTTTTTGCATGTTTTTTATAGGACACGCGTAGGCATTGTGAATAGGCATGTATCCATTGAAATAGGCATGTACACACATGTGTATTCATTGAAACAAGTGTGTACCCATCGTTAAGGCGCATCATCGCATCATGCTTTCTGTGTTTTTGTGTGTCTGGGTGTAAAAACACCTACGCGCACACATACCCATTGAAACAGCGTGTACTCGTCATTACGGGCACATCTACGTCACTTTTTCTACATTTTCTGTGTTTCTAGGTGCAAAAACACTGTGCGCATGCGTACCCATCATCTTTGGGCACGTATGTGTCGGACAACATTCACCACCAATTTTCCGAAGGCCATAAATTTTGCTCCCGAGCTCGAAAGCGACTCTGTTTTTCGTTGCGTTGGAAAGGTATTGAAGAGAATTACATAGTGAAATCATAAAATTAGGATTTGAACTTACATAAAATTTATGGTTTACATTATTAGGTAAATATTCATTTTTAAAGCATGTCTTAAAGTCCGAAAAATTGTTTTTTTTTCCCACTCTAACAATTTGAAAGGTTTTTTTTTACACTAATCATTTGTTTGCAGGGTTATTTTTGTTGTTGTTTGACTAAATTAGCTACATGTTTTTCATTCCTTAGCTTAAATTAGGATTTTTGCAAGGTGCGTATGCTCTCTCCTCATGCTTTCCAAAGTGATCTTGGAGATCAAAAAAACATGCACAAGATCTATTTTACATGTTAAAAAAATGTTCTCTTTAAAGGATAAAGTAACATTTTTATGTGCTTTTAGTAGGATTTCCATTTTGCGTATGCTCTTCCTTCGCGCCTTTGGGTGATCTTAGGAACCAAGAGTAAATGTGAGTTCTCTTTTACATCGATCAGCGAACCATAAAAATACTACCCAACTTGTTGTTTGCGAGAACCTTACGTTGTCAAAGAAACACATTAAAACGAAGCGAAAACTTCTAGTACATGTGTGTTTGGAGATTTCCAAATGGTGTGCCAATTTTAAAACCACATTAAGATTAAAAAGATAAAAAAACACAAGCATATTCAACACACTTTATTGCAGGTTTCGAAAAGGGTAAGTCCCTCTGCTTAACTGGAATGTAACCCCTTTGGCATAACGCCTTAAGCTATAACAATGGGGGTGGTTGCAGGAACCCTAAAGTATTCCACCACTGAGTAACCTTGTGGACGAAATGGGAAGCGCCTCGCTTAACCTACCCGACTAGTAATTAAAGGATAAAGTAACATTTTTGTGTGCTTTTAGTAGGATTTCCACTTTGCGTATGCTCTTCCTTCGCACCTTTGGGCGATCTTAGGAATCAAAAGCAAGTGTGAGTTCTCTTTTACCTCACTCAAAGTGAAAGAAAACTAGTAACCAAATTGTTGTCTCTGACGTAACCTTACGTTGGTCAAAGAAAGGTATTAAAACGAAGTGAAAACTTCTAATACACATGTGTTTGCAGATTGCCAAATGGTGTGCCACTTTTGAAACCACATTAAGATTAAAAAAGATAAAAAACACACCATATTCAACACATTGTATTACAGGTTTCGGAAAAGGGTAAGTCCCTCTCCGCTTAACTGGAACATAACCCCTTTGGCATAATGCCTTAAGCTATAACAATGGGGGTGGTTCCAGGAATCCCAAAGTAGTCCACCATTGAGTAACCTCGTGGATGAAATGGGAAGCGCCTCACTTAACCTACGACTAGTAATTCCTTGTGAGATAGCGTTACAAGTTGTCTATGTGATTCTTTTAAGAACATGATAGACGCATTTACTACCCACGTGCTTAAAGGAATCTAAGTTGAGATACTCCCAAGATATTCGGGACTGTTTGGGTAAATCATCTCCCTCGTGGATAATTTTGTAACACCTAGTTGAGAGAACTTATTAAGTGATAACTTGTTTGGATTCAGCATCGTTTTTTTTCGAACATGGTAATGAACTCATCCCAAGTTTGATCTGAGTGTCTTTCATCATGAATCTAGATGAATGTATTACTTAGCTTAACTTCCTTCTTGTTTTCCAAATGAGGCGAAGCTGTGCCCAAAATGAAAATAAGTCTATTTTCACATGTTCTTGATCTACACCCATGCGTTCGTACTTTCCACGTTGGAAGTCAAACAGAGGCATACTTTACGTGTTGTGTCAGAGATAGTGCTAGCTACTTTTTTATATGTTTACACCCATCCATGTTTGTGGTTGGGGTGTTAAACGACTAAAGTGAGCGGGTATGTTTTCACGTCTTTGGCAGTCCTACAATCTTGACTTTAGGATCTTCATCATTGTTACGGGTCAATTTTTTCATTTTGTCTCTCCCTAGTTTGTTGACTTTTGCTTGCATTCTAGTCATTTAAATTTTGGTATTTACATTGCGTCTCCCATTCTTTGGGCACATAGTATAAATCTCGTTATTGCGCAGTTATGCTACTTGCATTATTGCAGACTTCTTGTTATACCTTCTACTTAAGTTTAGTTTAGACGTCATCTGGGTCTCTTAACGAGTGTTGATACCGTGTTATATATATATCGCCATAATGTTGTCTTGATTCGACACCTTGCTTGCTTGGTTGAGATATCGGGATAGCATTGTTACGATATATCTAGTTGTGATGTCCACTTTTCAAGAGACTTATCTTTCATCGATACTCGAGTTAGTACTTAGGTATAACTTGTGTGGAGGTCACGATTGGCTTCTTGTTGTTACTTACACCTTGTTCATTTCAAACTTGACGTAAGTATTGACATGGTGTGGATCATCTTTGCATTGGGCTATCATTTTACACACACATTTTACATAGGAGTATTTCCTTATTGATTGGATTTGTGTTTCACACTTGTGTGATTGTTCCTTGTAATTATTCATTCGAGAAAACTTATTTTATAGGAAAATCCTTTTGATCTCATCGAGATTGTGTCATCATGATATCTATTTTCCTTATACCTTCTTCAGAAAATCACACACGTGTCTCCATACATACTAAATGTCTAGGTGGCTGCCATTGTGCTGCCCAAATCGGCATGGGGCCTTCTTCACTTTGAAGAAGTTTGATCACACTATCTCTGTCTAGACATTTTTGCTTAAAAGATGCCAACAATGACTAACTATCGCAAAGTTCCTCACACTTACGACATTGCGGAACCTAGGTTTAGGCATTCACATCAAAAGATACCCTTTACGACTAAACCTCGTTTGGTTCTTCACACTGAATTCCCACATGGGTACTCTATTCCCCACCTTCATCTCATAGTCGGTGGTATGGTTTGGATGCTTCTGATTCAAATTATTATTCGGGTTCCCCCCACTCTTCTTCTAATTTAGATCCAAACTACCATTGATTCCCACTCTTCTTCTAAAGATTTGGATCCCAACTATTGTTCGGATACCCCTAGATCAAATCCTGAATCACGGTCCTCCTTTTCTTTCCAGGACCTTTATTCCAACTCACCTCAATGATGTCTTCCTCCTTTGAATACTTGTGTGACTGCAAGTTCCATCGATCGAACATCTAAATCAGTTCTTAATAACATTCCTCCCTTTCTTTGTACGGCCTCCTTCATTAGTCATCTCAACAACCTTTTCCTCTCTCAAAGAGTTCCATGACTCGGGTTACCTCTAGTCACTCATCCAATTTGACTCCTACGTCGCAACTTAACGGATGGCTATGCGATCCTACTTTCTAACCTACATTACGTCATCTTCTAGAAAAATGACCTAGGTCCAAATCTAACTCATCCATTCATGAGGTGATTGCCTCCAAGCCTACTTCCTCTCTTGAGTCATCTTCTTCTGTCAATCAATCTTCCCTGCTTAGCGGATCCATTTCTTCTAGTCAACCCCCCATGGTCGAAGAACAACAACCTCTACTTGATTGATTTATCTCAGGATAAAGGACCAATCAGACTACATGAAGATATCCCTTTAGAGGATTGCAAATAAGGTTTCTTTCTTGAACTCGATACACTCGCGTATGGAGAGGAAGAGTTTTATTCCTTTTATCAGAACATAGAGGAAGATCCCAAGGTCATGGAACTTGATTCTTCTTTTGTTATTCCATCTTCACCTTCCTCTAAACATGGTGAGATGTTAAGGTCTAGCATTGATCCATGGCCTATCTTCTCATTTCCGAATCATTCCTTATCTATCATCATTCCTCAATCAAAATCTTGCCTTGGTTCACCGCCCTTTGTAGCCCATCATCTTCTTCTATCTTGGGGCCAAGTCTTAGTATCCCTCCATTTTCTACTTGTGGCTCACCTCCTGGTAGCCCATTACCTTCTATTATTGGGCCACATCCTAGTAGCCCTTCATCCTATTCTATCTATGGGACACCTCTCGAGTAGCCCTTACTCATCGATACTTGGGGCCACAACCTATTATTCCCTCACTCTCATCTTCTATTCTTGGACCAGGTCCTCGTAGCCCAACTTCTTCCATCTTAGGGCCATATCCTAGCATCCCTTCATCATCTTCTATCGGTGGCTCACCTCTTGGTATCCCATCCTCTTCATTTCTTGGACCGTATCCTTTTCATCTATCACATCTTTCTTCTATCAATGTTTGTGGAAAGCCCACTACCATTTCTAACGTTCCTTTCATCAATCATAAACATTCACTTTCTTCTCCTTCTTGGGATCAGACAAGTCATTCGTCACTTATAAAAACCCAAACGGGTTCATCACCAAGCTCGAGGTCAAAACTACAAAGATCTCTAAAGCTCCCAACAACTCAAATGATCTTAAGGTTATAAATCAAACACAAATCAAGAACACACATCAACGTAATCATCAAGTATGGCGCAAAGTGCATAAACCTTTGGATAGGGAACTCAAAATCCCACATACGAAATCCATGTTTCAGCATAAATCGCAATCTTTTGTTGAGTATGAGCTCACCACAATCATCAACATCAGAGATAACATGACTCTTGATAAACAATCACGCTTAGTCTCCCTTATTAAGGAAGTTGCAAACATCGTTGTTTGATCTTACCATGCGAGTGAATTTTTGGTCCCACCTTTCCAAAACTATCAAAAATCTAAAAATCAAAACAATTCAAAAATACAAAAACATGAGAAAACATTTCAAATAAATATCAAACGTTTAAAGATAAAACATTGTAATCGGGAATTACATACACATGGATGTTATTTCTTCCCTTTATTAATCTTCTTCTGCAAGTCTTCCTACAATTTTTTTCCCTTAAGTGATCTTTTAGTTAGCCCATTTGCATGCATTTTCCTACAGTTATCTCTATGGTATCCATTTGAACCTGGTCTTTTATCACCTTGGTAAATTAAAGAATGATTGAACTCTTAGAGATCCTATCACATTCAACATCTAATAAACTTGTTGTGAAGAAATTTTGGGCATATTTTTTGACACTAGCCAATGTCGTCATCACAATCACTTCCACCTCCTTCCATCAAGCCATTTGTGGTTCTTAATCCCTTGTCAAACAAGAGAGCTGAAATAAGTTTTCAGAAAGCAAAACAATCAAAATCAATCAAAATTCAATAGCTAAAAGCTACAAAGAGAAATAAAATTGATATATAAATCTCTCTTGGGGTATTTCCAATAATCTCTATCGGGGATATGGACACTTGACTGGCAGTAGAACAATGTTGTAATTAGAATCAAATGCATCTCCGTCGGGGCTATGGATGCTTGGTGACAGTGAGCAATGTATGACTATCCCTCCACCCTCCATTCACAAATCACCTTTCAAAATAAATCATTCCTACACATTGGCTAGGTTGTCTTCACTTGTTATCTATTAAATCTTCCCTTCAAGAGGTAATTTAATTCCACATTCACACACTGGATCTCTATGAGTATGCAGGATTAGTATGTTACCAAGTGTCTTTTTTTCGACCTTGTTCGAGACTCTTACTCTACTCGTATCTTGTCTCACGATGTGTGCCTTTGGTTAATCACTTGTTTCATCACGAGGCTTCTAAGCTACATTCATTTATTTCACCTCATTCTTTTGCTTTGTTCGGGACATCCATGTGTATAAGATTTCTTTTTTCCATGTTTTGAGACACCTTTGTACCCTTTCACAAAACAATTATCTCCTTCCTTTCTATCATGTGCTTACAGGCCAACTTACACTAGAGGCATCCTTGTTTCTTCCCGATTACTTCATTAGTTTATGTACATCATCATGTTGAACATATCCATAATGGCCTTGGGTCCCTCTTCTACCATTGAAGAATTTTCCTTTGAATACTCCCACCTAATCACTGGGACATTTTTGCATCTTCACCTTTCTCATACGCATGTGGCCTTTTTCCCTTGTACATCACATCTATCGCTAGGGCATCCACGCTTCTTTGTCTTCCTATACATAGTTTGAGAAAACATTCAAATATGTTAGAAAAATCATAAAAAACATTCAAATATGTTAGAAAAATCACAAAAACATTCAAATATGTTTCAGAAAACTTCTAAAAATTGAAAATAATCCTAAAAAATGTCTCTCTTTGGTTCTCACCTGTCCATGTGCGTGACTCACGGATCATCTTGATCTATCTCCATCAACAAAAGCTAGGCTGCTTACTTCGCCTATACTGGGCACAACGAGTTGCCTTGCATCTTTGTTTCATAGTACACATTGCTTTTTTATAGGACCGAAATCTCCTCCATTATTCCCCTTGTATGTATCCTTGCTTGGGGCATCATCATAACCCTTGTCGTTAATTCGCATGCAGGTCGGAATTAAAGCTTGATAACAAAAACATTGCATTTTGTTTCTCTGTTATTTTAGGTTGTTAACTTTCTCGTATTGCATTACATTATGTATGTTGCATGGAGTTAGGCATCTTTTACTTTCTCGTATTGCATTGCATTTTGTATGTTGCATGGAGTTGGTGTTTTTAGCAATGGACATTTGTTCGTATATGGCTTTTCATGTCATAGTACACTTTTGTTCATTCATTTTAATAAGGACCGATGATGAAGATCTCTAGCAATATGATGAAAAATAAAGTTGTTTAAAAGGCCTTTGGATGGATTTTAGCTCATTCCCCCTTCCTCATACCCCTTTTCTTTTATATCCCCTTTCTTTTCGACTTATTCACACTATTATTTGTTTTGTTATCTTTCGTCATCTTTTCGATCGTCAATCGATCGGGGGCATCCTCCATTCTACTCATTTTTCTTCTATCCCTTCAAAATTTTCTACTTGTTTATGCTTATGTACTTTCTTTGAAGTGAGCGTCACTTATGCCACCCCAAATAGGGGAAAATTTAGAGACCTAAAATATGCTTACTGAGTTAGCATTTCATCAAATTCAATCAATTAACGATACTACGTTAATTCCCCATTCTTCGCTCCATTCTCGGATGCCCATTTACAACAACTTCTTGGTTGTATTCCTCCTATAAATCATCTAATTTGGTTAATATCTCTCTTATTAGTTAAACATCCCTCATTTTGACCATTCAAAATCTCCTAGTTCTCTCTAGACCACTTCTATTGGCCGTAGGCTATCTACAGAACCCTCTTAACTCTCAATGAGTCTCTAATCACTTGCTAATCAAATTTAACTAGCCCAAACCCTAGTTAAATAGCCTAAACCAATATTAACTAAGCCTAAAGCATGTTTATCCTAATCTAATCCTAAAGTGCTTTTTAGACTTTAGTCCCACATGCACCCAAATTCCAAATTCTTCCAAACCAAAAACTATAAATACAAGGCTAAGCCTACCCATTCGAGACTTAGAAATTTACTCTCAAACACTTTGGAAAGGCATTAGAAACCATTTGTGATATCTTTAAGATATAAAACATTTGGATCTTGGCCATAATCCATTGTTAAGAGCTCCTCCATCTTGCATCCATCCATTCCAAATATAGTTAGTAGGGAAGATCTAAATCTTGGCCATGTAGCCAACTTGAGAGATCTCTTCACTATGTTTGGGAGTAAACAACACATAATTTGATTGCTTAGGATCCAAAATAGGTTCATTTTATTAAGCTTTCATAGAGTAGAGAGTAGTATACATGTTTGTTTTTGATGTTTTTGTCAAAGTTATAATACTTTTATGTCGGTTTCTTTTGTTTAACCCTAATCTGATGGTGCATGGTTGAGTTAGCAAAGTTTTGAGGTTCTTTAGCCTCACTCCATAGCTTTTCCAACTTTCCATTGCATATACCCTCTATTACCCTTAGGCCAATGGATAGGATGAGGCAAAAACTAGACATTAAAGTCCATTATCCTTAAAAATATCAAGGAGAACAAGTGAGATTGGAACCTAAAGTTATTTCCGACCTTGTGGGCCTATTGAACATCGATGAGAATGCCAATGAGGGAAACCCCTTATTCTTTCGTTTTGGTGCAGAAGTAATTTTTATGTTGGAAGTCAAAATACCCATTCTCTTAATATTATTATAAGGAATTTGGGAGAGGGATCCTATTAAGATGTATAACTCTCTCGATGGGAAATCCTCAATGAAGCTAGGAATAATAATAAGTAACAACATAGAGCTTACGCCTGACCGGATGTGACGGAAATATAACAAGAGAGTATACAAATGCATAATATGTAGGGGAGATTTGGTATTAAGACTCAACATCTAAATAGAAAATAAGACTGGTGAAGGAAGGATGTTCAAACCCAAGTGGTTGGGCCCATATCGAGTCATAGAGGACTATAGAAATTACGCATACCACTTGTGTACTTTAAAAGGTGAGGAATTTGGTGCATCCGTCAACTCTCTTCACCTAAAGAGATACTATGCATGATCCATCAACATTTTCACATGTACATCTTTGCATCTACATTTTCATTATCATTTGATAGCCCATTTAGTGATATTTGCTTTGAAAAACTTATCTTTCAAGTAAATTTTAGCAACTTCTGGAATATTGAAAAGACCTCTATCACACTTCTTCAAATATTCGTAATATTATCATAAAACATTTCTCAATTGAATCATCTGTTCAGTAAGTAAGGCATAGTTTTCATAATTATCATACCAAGGCTTGCACACTTAATTCTTCTTGTAGTTTACCCTCAACTTAGGTGTCTGTTTCTCTTAAGTCTATTCTAGAAGATATTTTTGTGTCACATCTCTCCCAAAAACACCTATTTGGTTGTAAAACATTCTAAACATTTTACCTAGATGTATTGATCACCTATTTCATCCTATGGTGATGAGCCCTCGCATCCTACTAGTTGTATGGGGTTAAGGCGAGGGAAAATTCTTCCTTCCCAAAGAGCGCATCTTAAATTCAAAAATGAAAATTGGATATAAGTCAAGTAAAAATCAAGTACAAGATTTTCATTTACACACTTCCTTTCTCTACCATTCTTTAGTGTTGAGCCCACATTTCCTACTAGTGACATGGGGTTGGGAAAGGGGTGAAGTTAACTTACTCACCTATTTTTTCCCTTGGTGATGAGCCCATTATTCCTATTGGGAGCATAGGGAAAGGAATTACATGTCTAAGTTCCAAGAGAGTTGTATGCCTCAAAACCAGATTTTTTCAATCAAGTGGCCATCTACAAATCTAAGTCTAGATAAAATGGAAAATAAATCACATTCTAGATTGTTTAGTAGACTATGTGTTGAATTAGTTTGTAGTTTCCCAATTTGATTTCTTTCAAAACATTGTCTTTCTCTCATCAAATTCATTCAAAAAATCATATAACTTGTGTTCCTTATGGAGATTGGGGTTGAGCCCTCGCATCTTACTGGTTGCATGGAATTATAAGTGGAGTGAGTTCATTCTATAATTAAATCATTAATCACATTTTTCCAAAAAAAATAAGAAGTAAAAAATATTACTTGAGAGGTTAAAGTTTTGAAATTACAATGTGTACGCATAGTCATCATATATCGGCATTACAAAAACAAAAAAATTAAATCACTCTATTATCATTGATGATCCATTGCATACAAGTATGAAAAGTATACAAAATTGTAAATTTTAAACATCTAAAGTACACATGAGAAGAAAACCACATAAGAATTCAAATCTAATACAAAGATGTCTAAACCAAAAAAACTATACGTATGGATATCATAATACATAAAGTTTGTGTACAATCTTTGCTACACACTAGGTGTGGACAAAACACTCTTAATGAGCTCAAAAATATAAAAAAATTAATATATGTGCCTCACAAAATGGAGAGGAACCAATAAAGGCTCAACAACCTATCAATCCCTATAGAATCCTTGAAAGGGTGCATGCACGACTCTAGGGATCCTACTACGGACACGGTGTCATGAGTGCATAAAATGATGAGAATGGACATGACTATGATCTGCTGGTTGGGTTCTCACTACATGAGCAACTTTGACTCCTCTCTCTCTCTCTCTCTCTCTCTCTCTCTCTCTCTCTCTCTCGGCTACCCGATACCACTGTGACTCTTTTCAATAGGTAAATAATGATGTCAACGACCTTCCAAAGAGGCACAAAAATATTGGTATGATGAATAGCCTATAAATTCTATCCCACATCCTCTAATAGCTCCTCTCTTGTATTCCTTGTGGGAAGAAACAAAGTATCCACATATACTTGATGAATAAGATATTGCCACTCCTGTGTAGTCACTAAAAATCAAGAAAACAATGGTGAGTTAGAAAATTACCGAAAATTTGTAGTAACTAACATGTCTAAACGAACTAGTCGAGAAAAGAGTAAATCACATAATCAGATCTCCAGGAGCCCATGTAGGGTCTTCCGGTGTAGCTAGTGTGGCCCTTTGGAGGTGCCTATTGGGTCTATCCTCTTCCGGGGTCATGTGTTGTCCCATGACCTACTCCTCATCTCCTCCTCCATCCCGAGGAATCGGATCCTCTAAGACTAACGTCTCCATCTATGCTTCCTCTTGCTTGGCTACAAGCCTATTCTAAGTATTGTGTCGGTCGGTGTCACTATGCCCCTCATTATCCCATACCTCCAAAAAACCTTGTCATATATATCCTCATCTACCTCCTCCTTTGTATACGCCTCGTAATTCCCTCACTTTGTGAGTGGGTGCGACCTCTAGTGGGAGAAGCGGAGCAGGTCTATCTACTCGATGAAAACGTATGACTCATCTCAATACAATTAGAATGCATGGTATCATAATTTTCTAACAAAGATCACTTGTGGGACCAATCTGGGACTCCCTACTAGTCCTATAAACCAATTGCATAGGAGGAGAATGCCAATGTATGATACAATCAAATTGCTAGGGAAATCTATTAAATGGATGAATCTCAACCTTCCATAATCGGCTAGTGGTGGAAAAAGCTACCATTATGTTCTCATCTTGCACCTATAGTCCTGCCATGTCACGATAAGGCATAGTAATCAAGTCATATGTAGTCAAAGTAGCCACTAATTGGGTTGGCGCCCTAAGTAATGACATCTCCATCCATTTTTTTGCCCTCATGGCCTTTAGATCCTAAACTAGTACTCCTCTCGATGGGGATAAACATCTGATAAACCCAAATCATCACAAGTGTGGTGTGATTGAGTGGTGAGCTTGTAGCATAGACACCTAGTAAAAATTGTGATATGTAATGCCTCATATATCTTCTCCTCGGGTTACGATACGCCCATGCTACTCAATCTGCATAACTATCAGGGCCCAATAATACTACAACTTGTCCTCGCCCTTATCCCCTATCATCTGTAAAGCCAAGATACCTATGAGGTACTTGCTAAGTGTGGGGATAGGAACTAATGTGAGAGAAAGAAGCCTCACACCTAATTTGGTGTCTGGTGACACCCTATTATCTCCCAAATAAGTGGCCCGAACTCTTTCCCTATCTATGGAACCTGCTTATCTCAAGCATCAATCACAATCGACCAAGTATGGGAACACTGAGTATCCTATATACATCCTCGGGAGTGATGGTCCACTCTCGTCTGACCCTTGGAAACTATAAGGTGTTCTATTCCATGTCCTAATAGGAGAAAAAGTCACACAATATCTCGACTACTAGGTAAAATGTGGGGCACCCATGTGATCCTCCCAATCCCTACTCTCTGCAATGTTTCCATTTCATCTTGTCTTAGCTGGTCAAGTATAGTTGGTAACCTCTCACTCTCTCTCTCCCAGGTCTAGTGGACATACTCCTCTTTTTGCATTCATAAAATAACAAAAGAGTGAGTCAGTAAGATAGGAAATCTCATCAAAAACATGGAAAAGTAGAACAAAATTAAAAAAAATTAGTCTAAACATGCTAAATTAATTTTTGTCCCGAAAATGAAAAAATCATCTTTGCCTTGTATAGGCGGAGATTTTGTAATCACCGCCTTGTTAATGTAACACTTTTATAATCACCACCCTAGCAGGTTGCCAATCCTATAATTGCCACCCTCTATAGGGTGGCGATCCTATCCAAAACCCAAGTTTGTCCCTTAAGCCCTAAAAAATCAACAAAAATGTTTTAAAAAGACCATTTTTCATGAAATAAAAGACTACCCTATGTGCACCATCCTAGGGATCATTTTCAACTGGAAATTTCAAAAATCTCCCCCTAGGCTTATATTTTCAACATTTTATATTTTAGGTTTTAAAATAAATAATTGAGAAAAAATAACCTTTCTCTACATGGTGGGTTCATCGGTCTCGAGCCATCTTCACCTCATCATGGCAGTCATTTTCATTGTACTCTCACTCAAATGGTTACCATAATCCTAGAGATAAAAATCACAATTAGGACAAGTACACATGATTTAAAATATGAGTTGTTTTGATATATATGGTATGTTTTAACTTCATTTTGAGTGCATGTGACCACAAGGGTGGAGTGTTAGCGAAGGTATATTCCTATCCCTAAACAAATGGTCAGTCCTCTTATCATTTTAATTTAGTGTTTATTTCTTGATATTTTATCTATGTGCACTTGAGTTTTCTTTTCACCTTGTAGGTAATGAGAGCTTGGATGGTAATATCTTGGTGCACTCACGTGTTAGGTATAGCTTCTAACTCCCATTTTGCAAACACCATACTCAAACTCTACATTTTAAGCATTTTCATGGAAAAATCACTTCTCTAAGGGGGCAATATGTACACACCAAAATTTTCATGTGCTACATTGTCGAAACTAGCTACAAAATTCACCAATGATGATTCGTGTCTTTTTGGAAGGTGTACGAGCCCCTAAAACCTACTTTCAATTTATATTTATATCCTATTGTGTCTTACTTAGCCTCTGTATGCTTTGTTTCAGCTTTCAACTTCATTTTCACTTGTTTTTAGCCATTAGTGTCCAAATTGCCACCTGCCTAGGTGGAGATTTTGTAATCACTTCCCAAATATGGTGGTAGTTTTTAATCTCCGCCCAAGTAAGGCATGATGGTTTTGTAATTGCCACCCAAGTAGGGCATTTGTTTTGTGATCGCCACTCTATCATCGGGCGGTGATCTGTGTAATTTTTATAGAGAGTTTCACTCATCCATGAATGCATGTAATTAAACTTGAGTTTCATTTTTAGATGTGTTTCTTAGCCAAATTTCCTAAAACAGGCTTGATTTGTTCATCCATAATTCCTCCTTTAGTTGTAAGTGATAATTTCATGTTTTAAATACGTCTTCACCCAATGATGTTGCACCCCAAGGATTCCTTGTGTGTGAATGCATAACCAAACAAATTTATTATATAACCAATGCTTGTATTCAAGCAAATGGCTAGAGAAATTTTGAGTATTGTTGTTATTTCAAAGTTGCTTCCTTTCTTGTTGAAAATTTCTAAAGCCAATTATAGTTCAATAATTCTTGTATTATTCCACCTGCATTACTTCCCAAAGTATCCCAATTCAAGATGTTCCTTCTCCAAAAAAATTTTTGTTTTGTTGTTGTTGCATTCCCACCCGTTGAACTCACATAGACACAAAAATCCAAAATATAAACCGAGAGGATGAATATTCACACAAAAATATTTGCCACTTTTCTTGAACATCCAGTTGGAGGTGTTTTTGTTTGATTCATTGATTTAATTGTCAAATTTGAATCGTACTCATTCAAATTCATATTAAATATCTCGTAGAGAAATTGTTTTTTTGTTTCAGTCATCAATCAATTACAATATATCTGATCATATTAGAAAGTTTTCTCTTCTATATTGCGAGTAGTTGTGGGGAATACTAGCTTCTTTGAGGTGGTGATTTATTCTCTTCCTCGAGGTAGTATTGAGTGTTTTGATTAGAAAGGATTCAAGTAATTAATTGTTTTAGGTTTAGATTAACACAATTGGAAACACAATTAGCTACATGGACGATTAATTGTTTGTATTAGATTCATTTTTTAGATTATAAGATTTGTTCGAATATCATAAAAGAATACAAAACATTTACCTTAACTAGATTGGTTATTTTTATTGATTTATTAAAATTTGAAAAATACAAAAACATAGTGTAGATTTACTTTTATTAGATATTTTAATTTGCTAGATGAATTCAAATATTTCTTTCATGACAATTATGGGACATAGAGAGAACACAGGATTTTGTATACAAAGCAATAGTATCTCAAAGCAAAATCTAGCCTTACCATTAGCATATATTGATCAACGTATTAGATTAAACCTTTTCAAGACAACTAGAGATACACAAATAATCAATCGAAAACTAGGCACATTAAACATTGAAGACGATAGAGTGTTTGATAGAGTGTTTGAGTTTTGGTCAAAAAAACCCAACTATAGATTGCCTTGAAACATTGTTGATTCATGATTATCCAAAATTCACACACATGAGGTAATTTTGATAACTTGAAAAAAATTTAGACTTGGAGGGAATAAATGGTGAAAGACCATTAATTTTGATTTTGAGGATCCCTTGGCTTTTCTCTAACTTCTCTATCAAACAAAAATCCAAGGAGTTAGTGAAAAATTGTAAAAATCCTAAACAATGAAGTTAAAGGCTTGTTTTAATGTAAATCGGGTTTGGGTGCTACGGATGGAACCGGTCACGAGAGGTACCAAGGTTCTTCCTACTAAGTTCGGGGCTGAAATGCTAAGGAGGTAGTGAAATGCGGTAAAAGTGGGGAAAAGTATCCGGGATAGTCGGGCCCAAAAAGGCCGAAATAGCCGCAACCAAAGGAAATGTGGAAAAAGTGGAAGATTTTGTCCCATGCTAGTCATGGGACAACTAGAAAAAAATTACATGCGGGACTTAAAAATCCAAAAATCTCATAGCTAATGTATTTTGGAGATTCCGAAAAAAAAGTGTCCCAGGATAGTCGGGACACTTAGACACGAAAATGCTTGAAATGTCGCGGGCAAGTTCATGTGGGGACGTCGAAGTCAACAACCCACCTAGCCTATTCAATGGGAGATGAGCGGGGACATGAAATCCTGAATTGGGTGATGTGGAGAAAAGAGGCCGGGATGGTCAGTGCCGCGAGGACATGATTTCCCTAAAAACCCGCATACCCACAATACAAAGGAAAAGTCAATGCACGACCCCCAAACTTCAAATGGTCATAAATTTTTACCCAAAGCTCTGATTTTCAAAAAAATTGAATTTTCAGAAAGAGTAGATTAGTGAAAAGATAATAAACATCTCCAGCTCCAATAAATTAAATTCTTAGTCCAGGAAAGTGCAAGAAATCTCTAGAAAACTCAAACAATTTGCTCACACTTAAAAGGCCAAAAATTTTGCATTTCTCAACGAAATCATGAAAAATTGGTTCCGTTGGAATCCTTTCTTTAAGCTTGACACACATAAATATGGAATTTGATGAATACGATGGTGAGTTTTCTAAAAATGTGGCCAAGTTTGGAATAGTGATTTTATTGGTGGTTGGGAGAACATTAAATGAAGCATGGGAAGACATTTTTACTACTTCATGTCATGGGACAACATGGGAGCCTTTTGAAAGAAATATACCATCATTTCACTCCATTTATGACATCTTGCAAGTGGTGGGAAATAAAATTTCGGGATTTTCCTTTCTCCCTCCCTCTCTCCTCTTACAACTCTATAAACAAGAATGCTTTGAGCTCATTGTAAGGGGAGATAGTTTGGTGTAGCAAAACCCTGTCAAAATTGGTTTCGTGAAGCTAGTGTGTTACGGGACCTTGTAATGGACTCTTTGCATGGTGATTCGGGGCCTTACTTTCTAATAGATTTAATTATACATATCAATGATGTAATAGATGCAAGTTTATGGATGTATCTTCCCTTGTTGCGTTAATTTGCATTCTTCTTGCCTCTTTAACCTCATTGTAAATATATTGTGTCTATTTTATGCTCTTTCGGGATTCATTATCATTGTGTGTGTATGAAATATTGTTGTGAATGTAGTTGCTAGACTGTGGAGAACTATTATCACCCTCTCTAGTATGTACTTTGCTTCCATTTTTCACACATTGGAAAGCTATTCTCATTCCCTCCTTTTCTGGTGTATCACCGCTTTAGTGTAGGATTTGTTTTCATGCACTCTCTCTCCCTGGTCCCTTGGAAGTTAGATTAGGATAAGATAGTTTTACCTGTATTAGAGTAGATTGTGGCAGGTAGTTTAGGAGAAAGAACCAACTTTATCTAGAGGTCTATCTCAAGTAGCAAGTCCCACAACTTGGAGATAGTACCCATGTTATCTAGTCACACCATGAGCTCAAGCACACACACTTGTGCAAATCGTAGGGTATTATGATTTAGTGATAACAATGACCCTTGGAGGTCCAAAACAAGAGTGTACTTATGGAAGTGATCTAAGGATGCCATAAATAAATGCCCAAAAATTTCTAATGGATATAGATATGGGACTCCATCTTGTTGTCCTTAAAACACTGGCTCGATACGTCAATAAAATTGAAAAACTCAACGTATTAAACATTGCAGCCAATTAGGCTTATGATTATTGGACTACCCCTCGGCATGGATTTCTTGACCAAACGCACAAGAGCTTATCACTAACATTGATACAAGTTTATGTACATTAGTTTTCCACACATCACCATTACCACCACTTATCATCTCACAATTATATTCTATAAATGAGGAAGCTCAAGCATCCTTCACATTTTATAATGCTCTTGCCAACTAGATCTGATTTTGTGAAGCCATACCTCTTTCACTTGTTCTATGACCCTATCTGAAAAAAATTATAAGGCTCCCATTGGTTTCCCATGAATTCCACAATGGTGGAAGGGATATCTGTAAAGCTCAATATTAAATGGATCTTCTTTGTTTCCATCCTTTCCAATCCATCAATCGACCCATACATGTTAGGCGGGATTTAGTTGCCCTTGACGAGAAGATCCCATTATTGTAAGTCGAAAACATCAGATTACCTTGACAACAAATTCATACCATTTATGCACACCTCATATATATACCAAATATTATTTCCATCTAGCCATCCATTATTTCCACATTGGTTACCTAGACACTGACCTTGAGGGATCGAGTTCGGTGAAGGTCACGTGTCGATTCTCATTTGTACAAATGCCCACCTTTTTCTTACCATAGTTATTGCTTAATCATTACTTATATTGACGATGGAAATGGAATTTAGCGTAATATGATTTCTATGTGTTTTATTATGGTTCATGTGATGACACTTATGTGATTTGGGTGCATAGCGCCAAGATAGTTTGGTGGTTATTTCTTAGCTCTTGCATGTCATGATATTGGATATCAACATATTATGTTATAGTTGACTTCATTCACATGAGATGGATTTACTTATGGTTTCATCATATACTTGAGTTTTATTTTGAATTATAATGATTAATTATATGTCGACATATGTCACTTGAACAGTTAATATATTTTTGAGCTAGTATGGATGTATATGTTAGCATTATTCATTTCGTACTAACATGGTTTGGTATAGATAGCTTTGATTTATCCATGCATGATTTACTTACATTGTTTAATTTATATCTTTTATTTGGTAGGTAAGTTTAATGTTTGTAGCAGTGTGCAGATTATATGGCACAAGAGACCATGGGTTTTAGGGCTACACTTCATGTTTGCACAAGTGGCCAATCGGGCTGAATCCTAGCCATGGTTGTTGTGTGAATCCTTATTTGTTTTTACTTGTATTTTGGCATGATGGGTGGCCCACACTTGTAAAATTTTATTATTTCTAATTTATTTAGTTGTGTTGATATTTTTAGGGACCTAGTGGTCCCTAATTTTGCTAATTTGTGTTTAGTTTTTATTTAGTGGGTTATTAGATGTAGGGGACAACCTAAGTACCACTTGGGTGGGCCCCACCACCTCAAATCTTGTTCCATTTATCCCAAACTCAGATTTCAACTAAAAGTGGCAGTGTTAGTGTTCACTTCTCATTATGAGAACTTCCTATCATAGAAAAGAACCCCTTAGACCCTACTTATGGGTAGGGGGTCTCTTTCGAGGCCAAACATGAGTTTCCATTCTATTTAACCGTCACACATCAATTTCTTGTAATCGAGTTGGTTTTTTTGTGTGTATTAAAAGTTGTAGAGGTTTGGTTTTAATCACATTTGGGTAATTTGGATTTTACTCCAAAATAAGAGTTGTTTTATTCATGTTTTGTTTTGGAATCTTGGTGTGTGGAGAAGAGAAGGGTGACGCATGTCACCCTCTCATCTGGGGAAATTTTTATTGGTTTTATTTTAATATTCCATCTTGGAGAGGGTTAGAAATTCTTGGTCATTATGGCATTTTGGAATGTTGGATATTTCAATGTGCTTTTGAGCTTGGAGCTTTGGGATATAGGATTTCTTAGATATTTTGGGAGAACTTATTTTAGGTAGGCCTCCTTGCTCTTCTACTTTGTTTTTGCTTATGAAAAATAACTTATGTTTTGAAATGATAATGATGTTCTGTTTGTGTTTTTGTTGTACCTAGATGATGGGTGTGTATGTGGTTTTTGTTATTGTTATTTTCTCCATCCACCATGCTTGTGATGGATTTTAAAGTATTGGGGAAGAGGGAGGAATACCTTCTAACCAAATGCCTTGATGTGAAAGCCATAATGGTTCTCTTTATTCCTCCCCTCATATGGTTTGATGTGGGGAATGATGTTCATATGGTTTTAACTTCTTCCCCCATCCTCGGGAAGGAAATCATAATGGTTTAAAAATCCTTCCAAGGAGGATTCTTGGTGCATGGGTTAGAGAGATAAGGAGGGATTTGTTTTTGAGATATAAGGAGGTTGAATGGAGCTTTACTTGTGTTTCCTATGCTTGGATTCAACAATTGGTTTCATTTGCTTTCTTACGAATCTTCACAATATTATTAGAAAGCATGGAGCTTCTCCCTTGTGTATTGTTTTATTTTTTAGTGTATGCTTGTGATGGATTTTGGAGTATTGGATAAGAGGGAGAAATACCTTCTAACCACATGCCTTGATGTGAAAGACATGATGGTTCTCTTTATTCTTCCCCTCATTTGGTTTGGTGTGGGGAAAGATGTTCATATGGTTTGAACTTCTTCCCCCATCCTTGGGAAGGAAATCATAATGGTTTGAAAATACTTCCAAGGAGGAGGCTTGGTGCATGGGTTGGAGAGATACGAAGGGATTTGTGTTTGGAGAGATAAGGAGGTTGCATGGATCTTTACTTATGTTTCCTATGGTTAGATTCACTAGTTGGTTTCATTTGTTTTCTTACAACTCTTCCCCATGTTAGTGGAAAGCATGGAACTTATCCTTTGTGTATTGTTTGGTTTATTTTAGTGTATGTGTTAAAATGTTCTTGTATGTGTTTTTACCTACCCTATTCACTTGTGAAAAACCAAGGCATGTATGCTCTCTCTCACATGGGCTTGGAGGGAGGCTTACATGTCATCAATACATTGAAGATGGTATCTAATGATGTCAATAGGTTGGGAGGTAACTAGGCCCTATCTCCTCATTATTTGAAGATCATAAGAAGTGGAAAACATGCATATTTCAGCTTGATGATTGATGGAGAAAGATGATTACTTTGTTATGTTGTTTTCCCACTCTTTAGGAACATTTGCCACTTGGTTTCCACTTGGATATTTTATAGTATGTTGTAACCTCTTTTGTAAAGTCTTCCATAGTGGGATGTGTTTGTAACTTACTTTTAAAAGGATGTATCTTGTAAATTTTTTCGCTACCTTGTTATGGATTTGTATGGTTGCATTACAAGAATGAGTTTGATCCTCTTCATACAAAGAATATTGTTGTGTTGTAACTATTGGTGCCCAAATTTAACCTCCTTCAAAGAATAAGCAACATCATGGATTAGAAAGGATACTCGGGAGGTAGATAGACAATCATGCATGTCATTTTATAGCTAGGGAAGCAATCTATCGACTTGTGGGCACTTAGGCCTTGAAGGGAGTGATGTGTTCTGATCCTAACTATTTTAGGTTGTGCCTTTCAACCAAGCTAAGAGAACTTATTTTGTAACCTCTGTTTTATGAAAGGAGATACAAGTACCTTTCTTTTGCATAAATTTTATAGAGAAGAGCTTGGGGAAAATATGATCAACACAGAAGATCTGACTCTCACGAGTTGTCACTTCCAAATCATGGAGATACTTTCACAACAAGGCAAAGGTTAGTAAAGACATTTGAGACCCTTCTTTCTTCTACATGTTTAGGTGATGAGGATTGTGCATTGGCATACACACATGAAAAACATGGGTAGTATGGGTAGGATTGGTTGTTGTTAAATGAATTTTTTTGTGGGAGGTGGGGCAAGGTGAAACTAGATTCACTAGATCCTTGAGGAACCTTACAAAATGAAGATTCATACCAACGAATGCCATGCAACAGCTCAATTTTTTTCTTCAACTAGAATATGTGCTTGAGCAGTAGAGGCCCAAATTAGCAATCTTTCACACAATCGCTGAGATTCTATCATGAAGGATCGAGTTAGAAGACCCAACAAAGCATCAAGATCTAAGCCAAATCAATCCTAAGGTACACCTAAAGGCTTACAAATAATCTCTGTCAACAGATGAGAGAAAAGTGATTTTAAATTTTTATTCCAATCCCAAATGAAATATCTTCTGGGAAATGGAATTATAGATGCCACTAAATTGTCACAAGGATTGAGGCCTATGTGATTGAATCAGATTTTAATACAAGATTGCAACATAAACAAGAAAAATTGCTTGCATACATTCTAGAAATAAAACCAACACATTTTGCTCAAGACAACACAAAAAAACTCGAATTTGATTAAGTCTATTAGTAGGGGAAAGTTTCTAGAATAGTCTCAGAGCTTGTCAATGGTTGTACACTTGCAACCACCTTGACACAATAAAGCTTAATACAAAAAGAGATAACCTAGTTTCTCAGATGGATTCTCAAAAGACAAGCTTAGTCAAATTTTCCTCTTGGGAATTTTCTTCGACCTCTAGCACTCTAACCTCCAAATTCCAACCATTTACAAAAAAATGTGCCATTTATAACATTTACAATAGATCCCCTTCCTCCTAAAACAAAAAATGTTTAATGCACCAGTGTTCACCATAATTCTTTCATGATTCACAAAATCAAATCTACAAGAAGTCTTCAGGTGCTCGAGGGGCAGATCTCATCGAATACCTCCCAAATTAACCTCCTTCCTTTGGTAGATCATTATTTCTTCAATTGTCCAACCACTTCTGCCCCTAATCTATCAAATCTGGCCCTTGCGTGCTTGGGAGAAAAATAATGGAAAATCCGATCGGGAAAAAAGTCATACCATTTTAATGGTGAAAGACGTCCTCTAGATCTTCCCACCAAACTTCAGATATCAACATTAAATTCCTTCTCTGCTTAGCATATAGAAAAGACCAAGAAATCATTGAGACTCTCACTTCCAGACGTGTTTCAGAGAAATGGGGGGAAAATCAGATTTAGACTCATAGCTTTCGTTGATCATTACTTTAAATTTGGGCCATCCACATGGCAGATTCAAACCTTACAATGAGACAGGGGCTTCCCTTGACCTTTTACAACCTTTTGGAAAAATGAAAAAAAAATCCATTTTGCTCCACACCTCCACCCTTGGGAAGCGATCGACATGTTTCCAAATATGATTGGAGTAGAAGCGTGCTCAAATTATGCTATTTTACTCTCTTTCTAGAAAAGGTAAAATTTTCCAAATTTTCCCCGCAACTCCACCCTTGGGACATGAGTGGAGTGGGGCTGCGCCTCCATTTTTACTTTTGACTCTTTTTTCTCAAAAGGAAAATTTTCCAAATTTTTTTCCAAGAGCCCATGACTCCACTTTGTTGACCGAGGGTAAAACATTGACCTTTTCCTCAATGAGCTTACGAGGCCATTTTGAAATTTTAATCCTTAAGGGGCAAAAAATCCAAGTTTCCTCTAATGTCTTGCCTCCCCGCCTCTTTGACCTTTCAAACTACCATGTGTCACCATGGTGTACCTTGAGGCGGTCCCAAAATTTTGATACCTTAAACAAGTGCGGGCTCACCACGTGTCTGTTCTAGAAAGCTCCGTCTGAATGCTTGAAGCTTAGTGGAAGGTGCCACGTGTCATGCTCTGAGGTAGTCTCCTTTTTCTTGTTGAAAAGTGTAAGTAAAATGTGAAGCAAGAAAAGGCCTCCGAGATGGTGCCCAAAGCGAGACTACGAATGATCGTGAGCTTGCCACGTGTTCTATTACGCCAAAATGCTCCATCTACATAAAAATTGTCTAATTCTGGGCCAAAAAGTGGAAGCCTCCACATGTCCTCCAGTCTACTCCAAGGCAAAACCCAAAAGTAGATCTTGAATGAGTGCCGTGTCTCCATGTGGACACATTTTGAGTTGAGGCTTTTCATGAATTTTTCTTAAGTACAGGTGAGTCACATCCAACCAAAAGGTGCCACATCCCTGTAGATACAAGGATGCAAATTTGACTGGGAGAAATGCCCGTCAAATTGTAAAATACAGAAAAATGACCATTTGAGCTTTGGAGTGAAATTTTCTTCAAGGACGAAAGTTTAGAAGTGTTACAGGGCTCAAATATGTTCTTCAGGATACATCCATTCATTTTCTTCAAGTACTTAGGGCAGAAATGATAAGGAAGACAAATCTCGACCATGGAGAATAGAAAACATGGGGGAACCCAAGTTTTAGATGAACAGAGAATGGGGGACCCAAAATATAGACCCTTAAGTGATTTACAACCCAGGAACAAATTAAAAATGGCCACAAAGATTAACCAGAGCACAATATGGGGAAGGAGAAAATGACAGAGGTCGTAAATCAATAAGTTTTCATAGGCACAAATGGGGCAAGACAATTTTGAGCACCAATAGGAACCTTGTCTCCTTCATATTTTAAGGAGATTCTGCTCTTGTTTTATACATGTATTATAAACCATATTTCAATGAAAGTTGTAATAATGTCTTCCTCTACCAAAAGGGTAGTAAAAGAGTTAGAATCTAGAATGTGAAGTTTGCGCAATGTTACCTTTTATTGTAAAGGAAATAATTTGAAATGCATTGTAACTTCGAGGATGGTTGTAGTAATAAAGCTTAATACTTCATGTCAAAATGAACTTTACATTCCTTGTGTTTGAAAAAATTAAAAAAATTTAGCTTGGAAGCTATGGTAAACTATCTCCTAATTGAAAAGAAAGATTTCATTACTTTACATGTTGAAAAGAATATTTGATAGATTTAATGAATGATAGTGTTTAGTTTTTTTGCTTTATATGACCATATTTGTGTTGTTGTAATAAAGCGGGAACTATTAGCCTTATTTATAAATCATTTTTGTATATTCAAATGATCCTATATATTTATACGAAATATGAAACTAAGTAGCAATTGTTTAAGTATTTGATCTTTTATTTAGGTTGGAAGAAAATATTGAAGTGGTAGGCTAGTTTTGAACCTTAAAAGGATCCTTTAAAATTTCACCTTTTCTCTTGTTATGTTGAACTTGAAAAGAAAACTATTCTTTTGAAAATGACATCTTAAAAAAATCTGATAAATGTCTGTTTGATTATTTCTCTCACAATGTGGAATTTACTCTTGCCTTGAAAACCAATAGATTTAATTTATATTTTATGAATTGGTTTTGTTTTAAAGGAAATAAAATGAGAGGTTCGGTTGAATAAAGAGTAAAAGTTTATCCTAATGTAAATCATGTAGTTGGTTTTATTATTAAGGTTGTAAATAAGATTTCAAGAAATTCTTTCTCCCTAATTGTATCCCTAAAGGAATCAATTATATCAATATAGAAGTATTTATATAAAATTTAATTTTTATATATATATATATATAGCCATGATAAGTTTCGAAATATTTAGTGAGTGGGAGGGATTGTTTGGTCAATATTAACACTTTAAAACAAAAATATATTATCAACTTATATATATATATATATATATATATATATATAATTTAAACATATTGATTTGAAGAAATTTTTTTGGTATAATATATAAGAACCGTGATAACTCTATATATATATATATATTTGATTTAATAAATATAAAAATGTCTTGTTAGGAGGTTGTGTAACCCTCCCCAACCATTTTGAGGAGGGGGTGGTTGGTAGGAAAGGTCGTGGTCTACCCTGACCCTCGCATCTCACAACCTACCCCGTATTCCCCCATCCCCTTATAACAATCCGTGGCCATCGCCGAATAGATCCATCAATCCACTATGTACACATCTACTTGGAATAACCATGACCGTGACTTTTTGTTGTCTGCATAATCTTATATATATATATATATATAATTGAAAACCTAGATTTGTAAACCAAAACAAGAATAAAAATGTTAAAGGGGAGAAGTATCCTCCATTGAAATCCTACACAAATAAATAATCACGTCCTCCCCTTAAAACTTTCAAAACCAAAAGAGGCAAATGAAAAATTAAAAAAACATTAAGAAGCAACTCTTACGGTTTTGAAAATACCTAATATCTAATGCTCAAGATTAAATCAATCCTAGGATTGAGATTAAATCCTCGTGTCTTTTAAGTTGAAGGATTTAAGTGGAATGGGAAATTAAATAAAAGGACGGTCTTGGTAATTTTATTGAAATAGACAATTTTAATTAAGGTGGGTAGCCTCAGGAAGTATAATTAAAGTGACTCGTAGGAATAAATTATGGTGGAGTATAGGGTTAGGGATGATAAGTTATGTCATGGAATTTAATAAATTGATTAAATAAAATAGTTTTGGTCTCACGAAATATAAGTATATATATATATATTAAAAAAATTAGACTGGAATTACAATAGTCTTAGGATGATTTTTAGTGATGTAGAAATGGGGCATTAAAATTTTCCTCATGGATTTAATTTTTAAAGGCATTTGTTGTTGTAAATGCTCATGATAGAATATCCCGTGTTGATGCAATATTGTTCTAATGGGAGGGAAAACTATGCAATTTTAGCATCATAGATGTTGTAATGAGAGGAGTAATAACATCATGACCTTAGGCCTACCTTGAAAATATGCGAAAGAATAAGCCATAGAACCTTGACACTATAATTGCATAATTTTTTGACATGTCAACCGACATAGGAAGTGAAGGAATATTTTTGAGAATGCTCTATGCCAAAAAAAATATAAAAAATGGATCTCTAACATTTCCAAGAGAATGCATAACCATTCACAGAATGCACAATCCTAGTAGAGGAAGAAATGCAAAGGAAATATCTTTCCAAGTTTTGAATATGATATTTTTGTAGGCTACAAGTACGACGAATACCCATGCATATGGAGCCAATCTTGAATGAATTGACCCTAGTGTCCACATTCTTCCCACAATTACAATCTTTGTAGAGAGTCCTCAACTACTTAGTGTAAATAGGAAGCTTACATATGTATGCTTTCATCATGATTTTGTACTCTCCTACTAACTCATCCAAATCATCTTTGTTTTCTATATTATAATCTCTTTTAAGAGAAAACATAACTTCAAAAAAGAAAATTATCATTATCATAGTAATATTAGATGTCTAACCCCTGAGTTAGTGCTCCCACGACAAAGAGAGCTTCATGCGAAGTATTCTCTTGGCTTAGTTTTGAAAATTCCCACTGGAAAGTATAACTAAGTACCTAGCCACAAGAAATTAGGAAACAAAATCAATGATATCATGAAACAATCCATAGGTTTAACTTCCACATGTTTAAGAATAAAATTAAATGTACCATTTTCCATAATCCACCACTTTCCACCTAGGCTTTTGACCTGAAAGTATGAAAATTATATCCCAATGTGCATAAATAAATCTTAAATGTTTAACCTTTGGAAAATTAAATCATTTCAAGCTCCTTGTTTACATTGTTTTATCAAAAGTATTGAATTAGCAAAAAAATTAGGCACACTATTTTTATACACAAAATCGGAACTAATTTTTATGTGACCATTAAAAATATGTTTCACAATATATTACATTTTTCATTTATACTAACTATTTTTTTACATTGGATTTGAACATGTTTTTTAGATGAAATCCTTTGTTGAGAAATCTTATGACATCATAAATCATCATTTTTATTGAAAAGAAACACCAAAAGAAAGAATTTTTTTTTAATTTTCTTTATCGGATTTTGGATTTCTAGATCATCATCAATAGTAATACACTATAAATTGTTTATTCATTTCAATATTGGGAGATGAGAGATCATGTTTGAACTTGTATAACATGATATTGGCATTATTTTATGAAATGAACAATAAATCAGTTCATTAGATGTCCATGTAATACTAAATAGGAAACTATTTCAAGGAGTTAAGAATATGAGATGGAAAAAAAATTTAAATCTAGGAAATGTATTAATAACAAGCTTTACTTTTTTCACGTAAATATCATACTACTCCAAAAGATGAAATTATTTATATGTAGATGGATAGGATGGCCTTTGCATGGTTTAGAAATGGTTACTTATTTTCAATGTTAGGTAGAATTATGACACTTTTTAATATTACAACTTTTATTGGTTAGTTTGACATTATAAGTTTTTATTTTTAAGTTTTTATAAGAGGTGATGAAATTAAGAAGATGGTTTAACATATATCTAGAGTGGAAGAGGAGAATCTTTGGGTGTGGAAAAGATATGATGAGATAAGTATTGAGTTACATGAGTCCACTTAAGTAAAATATAGTATGGATATTAATAATAACATTAAAATGCATGGAAGTGTCACACTATTAGTGTACTTGACTTATTTGTCAGTTCTAAGTCCCTAACAATTGGCCCCACCTCTTACACAACTTAAATAAATGAAACATTGTGAGAAAATATGAGACAATGGCCAAAAGAATTTTGTTATTGTTTATTTTATTAGTTATAGCATTAATGTTTTCAATTTGACATTATTTAATGTGATAGATAAGATAACAACCTGAGTAGAAGGATGGAAAGAAAACATAGGAAATTAAATACTTGCATATCCAAAATACATGTTGCTCTATTCCATAGCTTAGATTGTTCCTTAAAAATTTTATATCATGTGCTCCACTTTATTATCTATGACTTACCTACTTCATTGACATAATAAGTTTCACACTTAAAACCCAACTCCAACGATTACCTTTTGTATCATTTTTAGCCCCCTTTTAGTTTTAAGCTCAAATAATAGCATGAAAATAGAGGACGAGAAAAAAATCATTAATAATTATGCCCCTCTAGTGGATGGTCATATGAGAGAGGCTGGTTTTATACGCGAGATAGAAATTTTTAGACTCAGTTTAATTTTACTCAAAATTATAATTGTAAATTACTTTCTAAGTTACAAGAAATTTTTAAAAATAAAAATATCGAAGTGCACTTTGTGTAGTGGATTAATTTTAACTATTGTAACTTTTCATTTACTAAATCTGAAATAGATTCCTTACTTTCTTAATTTAATATTTTATGCACTTACTCTAGGTTCAAGGCCCTGATTTCTTTCCAACTCTAGCCATGGAATTCAAGAATAAAAGAATCAGCAAACATATGCATAATTCTTTCCATTAAAAGCAATGGGATATGTGAAGAAAAGAATCGGGAAGGTATACATAAATGGAAATTTTTAAAACTTGTAGGATATGAGAGAGTTAGCATGCAAAGAAAAGAACATTTGGGATAAAGTTGGTAACAATATTAAAAGTAGAGCTAACAAAAGGAAAAATATGTAAATTACCATAAAATTCAATTCTTAATACATGTGTAGAATAGATGTTGAAGAAATAACAAACATAACTTTCGAATTACAAAAATACAATATATCTCCCTAGAAGACCAAATTATTGAAAGAAAATAAAACCATGAGCTCTCTAAATAGGAAAGACTAAACTCACAAAAGGTTTTATGACCATATATAATTTAATTCTTTAATAATATGAAAGGTTTTCATCTTTGAAAGCATTGTGGTGCCTATATGAACGTGGTAAATTCCTTTTTGCCCAACCCCGAAATTACAAAGGATGTGTATGTTATAGATATACAACATCTATTTAAATCAAAGAAAAAATTTCCAAAATCACATTAACCGGATATAACTTTAATGAGTAAAGGGATATAACTTTAACTAGTGAAAACACAAATTCATTTAGTGAAAACACAAATTCAATTTATTTAATGAGTAAATGGATATAAATTTAATTGAACTTCACTTTCAACACACACATTTTTTAAAGCCATCATCCAATTACAAATATATGAATGAAATACGTATATAGACTACTGAAAAAACATATACAAGTACATAGAATTCAATATTTTGATCCATAACCCGCATTCCTTGATTCACTATGAAGACAAGGATTGTAAGATGTACACTTCAACCATATAATATCAATAGAATATGGGTGTCACCCTATGTCCAACAATTGTAAGATGTACACTTCAAACATCTAGTTGGTTGACATACAATTACTAGAACAAAATCTATTCCTTGGAAAAAAATGACAAACCATAAAATTTCCCAAACACATTCAACTATTACAACTGATCAAACTTTACAATTATGACCATGAAAATCCTCATAACTACAAATATTGATTTTTTGTGGGAAAAAATAATAGTAAATGAGATCAATCATTGGATTCAACTAAGAGGTCCATAAAAAAATATAGGAAAAGGCTAATGAGATAAGAAATCCTACATTCTTGTGTTTTCTTCTATTGGCACAAATAATCACACACGTGGGTTGAAAGTAAAGATGAGGCCTCATAGAAAGGATATGGGATGGTATTTTTTCTTAAAAAAACTAAGATGAAGTTAAATAATACAACTACGAAATAAAATAAATCATTTTCAACTATTGTTAAGCCCAAATTCTTAAAAAATTTGGTGAGCATTCTCCATGGCACAATATTCTAAGAAATGATTTTTAAAAATTACTCAACCCATTCGATCACATTCTTAAATAACCATGTAAGGAAAAATAGAAAACTCTACAATATTCACTAGTGAATCTCGTATTTGTTAGTAGGTTATGTGATGAAGTTAATCTTATATGCCGATGATCTTATTCTAATTTTTAAAATAGATCTCAGATTGAGGGATCATTTTAAAGCCTTAGATCTATTTTTCTAGGAAGTCAAGATGCAAGTGAGCATTAGCAAAACCAAAATCATGATTTTTTCTTTAAAAGGGAAAGAGAAACAAATTAACTTTATTTTTAGGAATTCCATTGAAAATTGTAATAGAATACAAATATCTTAGGATTGATTCGTGGAACAAGATTTTCATCTCAGATACTCGAAGAGAAAAAAGGATAGAGAGGGGTTTGAAAAAATCTTACCTACTTAAGAATAGGTGTAGAAAAGCTTATCTTTGCGATGGGTAACTAAGAAAACCCTTTTCGATTATAGGTCACCCGGTTACCCTTCATGGTTGTGAAGTATGGGGGAGTAACATGTAAAATTATGGAGAGAGGAAATTAGAAATAATATAGAAACATGTAATCAAAAGAACTCTTAAAGTCAAATCAAAATTCCTTTATGAGGTCCTATTTGTTGGAAGCAAGTACTTTCCTGATGGAAGCATCAACAATAACTTAGTTGCTAAGTTATCTGAAAAAGGTTGAAAGCATGGATAATCATTGCTGGCCCAAAATGGTTGTGGAGGAAAAATTAGAGCGTAGAAAGAAAACTTGGATGAAGCAAAACAACAAATGGATGAACAAATGGGGCATCAACTTTCAAGAGTGTCCTAACAACAACAGGGAAATAAAAAAATATGTGATAGGAAAAAATAGTTCCATATGGACGAGAAAATTGGTTAAAAGAAAACATACTAAATCAAACAATTTAACCCAACTTAGGAGCATGATGAAAAATATTACCTAGGGGTAGCTATCAAGGGTAAAGAAAGTATTTTAGTGGCTTAAGCGATGACTAGATTGTATCATTTTCGATGTGAAATTGGTAGATGGACTATCTGAGGTAAGATTGGGAAAGGAGAACTTTTATTTTATGTAGCAAAGGGTGGTAGAGAATGAGTGGAAATTCATCATGAAGTGTTCAATTTGTGATGACATTCGTATCTAGAATGAAAATGACTTGCAACTTGATAAATTGAATGAGTTACTCAAGGAAGTAAGAGTTGAAAATATTGTGGGTTTTTTGCTCAAGATTCACAATGGAAGATCTTATATTGAAAAGAGTTTGAAATCATCTTTTGGTCCCATTAACACTTCATTCTCATGGACATCATTAAAATATTTCATTTCATCAAGGGAACGTATTTTCCTAATTAAAAAAATTGCCACTGAGATCTTCCACTTTCTAGCAACGCTATTCACAATTGTGTTTAGTGTTGCATTGCGACCTCGTAAAAATGTAAGATTGGCAATCACATAGATGGTCTAGATTCAAACTCGAAAAATTGTACATTGTTGCAAACAACCTTCTCGTTCGTTTATTTTATGATGCATGTCAAACATCGGAATTCTTTCTCCCATAGAGAACGTCTATCCTATCAGCATAATTAAACTTTTGGGTGCATCAAAGCATATAATTTCATTTCAAATCATGTCATTGCAATAAAAAAATAGTAATTGAGTGTCATTTTGACATATGGTACGCATAGGGCTGATTTTTGACAGATGGCCCTACTCAGTAAAAAAAATCATGGATGAGTAATCCACTCTTAATGGCTGTCCAATTATAATATTCTATTTATTTTAAATCTGTTTTTAAGCTACATGTCACAATCATTCAAAATATATATACTGTAAGTTTATTTCTAGGAAATATAAAAGGGAGAGGAGCCAATAGTGGAGCATGGACCAAGAATGGTGAGGGTATTTGTGAAGTGAGTGACTAGTACATGTACATTTATCATTCAAAATTTGAAAAAAAAGTAGCTAATAAAATGTGTCACATCAAATCACATCAAAGAATCACCCGATCACATGATGCCACATAAGTGGAAAAAATGCATGACATAATGCCTTACTAATGGTCCACCGTTTTTTCCTTTGCATGGAAAACTACTCGATTTAAATCAATTTAAAAACCACTTTCCATAAAATAAAAATGCTCAAAAAAGTATTTAGATGAAGAAAAACAAAATCTATTAAAGGTTTTTTTTTTTCAAAATTTGATGTATTTATATGTGTGTTGTACACCCTCAACTTGGGTGCACGACTCAACGGCTCCTCTCCTTATTAATTAAAATCTATTTCTTCAAAAATATAATCATTCTTAATTATAGTGTGTAATATAGATATACCTTCATAATATTAACAGTTTTTAAAAACACATTGACGTTACGTAGGACGGGTAGCTGATTTTCAAAATTGTAACATATGTTTAAAAAGGTCAAAAACATATAGAATGGGCATCAAATATCATCTCTCGGTGAGCACATGCAACTCTTTAGCATGCTTGACGATTCAACAAAATGTGTTGTATAAATCTTTGATGCAAACTTTAATGTTGAGTAGGCCCAGTATAATTCTATACTATTTTTTCTTTGTAAATGGTCTTTTCATTGTAATTGTTTCCTACACGCTAACATGTAAAATTATAAACAAGCAATTAAATATATTTCCATACCAATTTTAAAGCAACTATTGACACCTAAATATTTTAAATACGGGACATCGCTTTAAAAATTGCAACAACTTGTGATGTGCACAAACCTAGAGCTTTAGTTGCATGACATCATTTCTCGAGGGCTTCAAAATATGCTTCGGCCCGATCATGTGCTCATGATGAAAATCAAAAATATTGAAATATCTCATCGAAGATAAGGTTTTTATAGTGAAACAATCAAGGGATTGATGGAATCGACAACTAAAATAACAATGTTCCATATAAGCTCAACTAGTTCTGGGTCTACAGAAGATAGGATTCTAAAGAGGCTTTCGGGACTTGCAGCCAAGTTTTTGATTCCAAGGATCTTAATCACAATGATACTTGTTTGATACCTTTGGCCACTTTCTACCAAAGACAAAAAGAAAATGCTATGACGCTTCCAAAACGTAAAACGTAAACAATAAAAAATACCACAAAATATTTCCATGCGGGAGGGAAGCATAGGTTCAAGAAGGTCTTCACCAACCTTTCTCTACACACTCCCATGCTTCCCCTTACATGCTTCTCGATACCACTTTGTTAGAAAATCAAGAGACTCGCAAAAATATTTGAATAATTTTACACAATGTAATAAAATACTATATACATGGAGGAGACATGCTTAAAGGAAAGGTAGTGTAACACCCACATTTTACACACCTGAGATCAATAGTAAAAAATATACGGATAAAATTTTTTGACTTACATTGCTTAGTGAACAACACCACAAGGACTCCAAGTAGAGAAACTCAACAATGCATAAGACATTTACATAATTCATCGACTCACATAGACACATGACAACACCATAAACATGTCGATGCCACACTTTCCCCAAAGAACGAATGCTAGTAATGACCCAACCAAAAAAAAGGGACCAAAGGATTGGCAAACCCACAACACATCATTTCCATGATTACATCTTAATTACGATAAACATTCCAAGAACATTATTATGCAAGGATAATTTTCTCTTTTTTTTTCATCTACAGATTCTAAAATTCATTTCACATTCAACTTACAGTTCATCCATTTAAGTTGGTTCTTTATCCCTTACAACAATCTCCTTAACTTACATAATTAATTGGCATATTTCAAATTACATACAACGTTCTTAATTCTCTCATTTTTAAGTTAAGAATACACTTCTCAAATGTTTCTACGATGTTTAATAATCACCCTTATTACATAAGTGATTATGACCATAAACATTATTCGATCATGGAAAATTTATTTCCTTGTGCCATAGTTAATATAGATCAAAAACTTGTTGAATCCATTCAACATTTCCACATCAAGAAATTTTATTTGGATTTATATATATATTTGGTTTCCTCGAAGTTGATCTCACCAATGGCAATTAATACTCTTTCTAACACATGAAAATGTTTAGTTGAGTTATAAGGACTCCAAGGGTGACATTATCGCTAACCTCAAGTCTCATTTTACTCTTATATGATTTACTATTACATTGCAATATGGTCTCATTATTAGCATTGTTTTATAACAAAAGGGGTAACAGGAATATTTGACTAACATCTTGAAGAAGTACATGATTGGAAGCATTAGAACCACACATGAACCACAAGTGATTTGTTTTCAAAGTGAGGTCCCATATTTCCTAATTTTATGATAGCGCATGTGAAATTTAATTTATTCTTAATGTCATAAACTTGATTCATAACAAGGGATTATGGAACCAAGTTTTCAGGGTTTTAGTTCCTCTTAAGTAAACATCTTTCAAATAAATTTCATTTGCGAAAGAGTTATTTATAATTTTTTTCCCACAAGATAACCTTGAATAAACTAAGGTTTATTTTAATATCAAATGCACCTAAATCTACACCGAACTATATATGAGTTTAAGGTGAGAGTACATATTTATGTTAAATAAACTTCATGAAATACCAAGGTGTTATGTTGTTAGTAACCAAGGTAACACATTTAGCTGAGAGGAACTAAAGAGTTCATTAACAAGAGTTTAAGTCATAGAAAACTATTTCGCTTATTTCCATTTGTGTCATATGGGGGTCCCACAAGGAATTCATTCGATGGAAAGAAAATTTTAGATCTAACTTTGTAAGACTTGGTAGTCCCTTGGGATGCTAAGGGAGTAATAGCTCTACTTACTCTATAAATGGTAAGGTTATCTTGCATAGTCGATGCTTTGAATAAGGACTCTTAAGGTGACTCCAAAAGTAGTCTTCACCACTTCGAACACAATTTCAAACCTAAAAGAAGACATTCTCCATACCTCACACATGGTTACAAACCGAGTAGGAAACCCCATAATATGGATAAAGCTAGATCATGTTGTTCATAAAATATGGGTTCACAACAATGTCACTAAACATACCGACTATGATGAAAAACTCAAACTAGGGGTCTTATTTACCTAAACTAGGAGGTTCCATCGAGCACAAAAGTTTAAGATCATTTTATGGTTTCAATTTCTTTTGGGCTAAGAAATATCATGTGAGAAGGATGACATCCGAGTAGAGATTCAATTTTATCCCGAGGTTTTAGTTTTCCATAATAGAAGGATTCACACATGAAAAGTATTTATACACGAGTCTTATACTAGGGTTGTGTGTTTTGTTTAGATCTCTTTATTATAATTATAAGGTAAGAATACAACACACTAATTAATTAATCATCTATTGAACCCTGAAATGCCTTTGCAATATTTTAAATTCAAATGTATTTCACACACACACACACACAGACAAATATATATATATATATCAACGTTTTTACCATACGTAAATATGAATTAAAATTACACCTATGATTAAACACATATTTCCCAAGGTATACCTAAAACTAACATTTTAATATATAAAATGTTTCTTTAACATGGAAATAAATGATACATATAAACATTTTCCAATAACATAAATAAATTACAATAATAAATAATGATTTACACCACGCCTTTTTGCCATCTCACTTTCATCATACAAAACCCATGTGAGAATGAAATCAATGATAAATCACTGGCATGGAATCCACCCTAATCTAGCATAATTAACATTTTTAGTTTCCCATTTACATAATAACATTAAAAATTTTAATTTGAAAGGAGAAGATTAGAGACATATTTATTTCATTTCAGTTCATCTCTTTTCTTAACCAGGAGAGAGAAAAAATAAGGGAAGAGAAAGAAACACTATTTTGCCAAATTTCGATTTCACACAAGTCACACACTATAGTTTCAAATAGTTATTTACAAATGTCAACAATTTTCTACAATGGTTTGGCAACCCGACATGGGTCTTACAAATTTTTTTATAACATTTCCCGGTAGCTATAAAAATGTTTAATTAATGCTCGAGGCTAAGAAACCACTTTTAAATGTTCTCCTCTAATGAGAAAATGCACCACAGATAAGCTTATGCGTGTCCTCCTATACACCAAGAATTCATAGGAACTGTCAGAATTCAGAGCGGGTGAATGGATTACAAACGGCTGACAAGTTTTTAAAGCCCTTTGGTCGTAATTGGTTCGATTTGGCCTAGTCAACTACGACCCGAGGCCTACAAAATGAATTTTGCATACTATCAAGAAAAGTGTTTTTCCTCAAGATGAAGGTTCTAGGAAATTTTCTAGTAAAAATACTAGAGGTTTGGAAAGGTAGATCAACATTTCGTTGTCCAGAATCAAATTGTGAGATGATACGAAACTCGATTTTAAAATTTAATGATTCCTACAGCCTGCAAAATGGTCTAACGAGGGCTCCTAGAAGGTCATTAAAAATATCACAGAAGATCATTCGAGGTTGATTCAAGGATTGAAGTGACTCCTCACATAACAAGCTACACGTAGGAAACTTAATATCTTCTTACGGAGTTACTGAGGTTATTTTACTCATCTTCAAAATTGTAATTTCTCTATTTAAACAAAGAAATTGTCAACATATTTACTGGGAAGTCAACTTCAACTTGTCAATAAAAAGAGGTACTGTAGCAAACTATTTTTTCTGGGACGTTTCTAGATCATAATGAAATGAGGGTTTTAGTTCATTGTTTACCAAGGAGTATTAGATCCTATAAGTTACAATATAAAATTTTATTGTTTTAAAACAATTTTATTTAATACAGATCAAATATACGAAAAATCATTCGGTTTAAATTTTTTTATTTTGTTGCGAAAAAAAAACTAAAGAAAAAAATATGAGAGAGCACGAACCATACCTGGGAATGATGAGTGAAGTGGGTATGAGGTAATCCACATGGTTTTGGTGTTCCATGAACAGATTGTAGATGTTAGAGGGGTTTCAAATCCCTTTTCCACCAAGCCCACCTCGTATATCTTCTGTAATCAACATCAGAGATGTAGCAATCCCAAAGAAAAACACTATGACCAAAAAGTATTGGTCCAACAATTATGTTAAGATGAGATATTACCGATGAATCGTGGATATTTGTTCCATTGAAGTTGCATATCCCTATGTGGGAATTGTGATCATCAGAGGCAAAGATAAGTTTTAATCCAATACAAGACAAAACAATATGAAAAATTGATCCCTCGTTCCCAGTGAGTCTTTTCAATAAAACAGAACAGTATTGATCATGCGCTTTTTTAATTTATGCACTCAATATTGGTACCAATTAAAGGTGTTACCTCCAAACTTATTTGACTAACTTCATTTCGTTCAAAAAAATTTCCATATCATAATTTCATTATAGATTGTACCATACAAAACACAAAGTGTCTTTAACGAGTCAGCCCATATGCTCATGGAATATAGAAGGCACTCTATGTATATTTCACCTCAAGAACGTGATATGATTGAGTAATATCCCGAGAGAATGAAAAAATTATCACTTAGGCCAATGGCAATAAAAGTGATGATCACATTTTCTTAAGTCTCATAATTTTTATTGAAGGCCTTCTTGTCTAACCCCTTTATAAATCAAACATCCATGACCCAATGGCCAAAGGTAGGTAGGATTTTTAACAAATTCAAACTAACCTACTCTTTAAGATATTTATTGCTATCCAAACTTCCCCTAAGTTGTATATCCAATAAATTAACTCTTCTTTCCCCAAATACTACAACTGTAATTGCTGAAATTCTCATAGAAGGGAAGGATCAAAATTTTGAAGTAAATAACAAGAGGAATGAATTCCGTGCACTCGAATACCATCAAATACATGAGATGAAGAAAGTAGTTTTCCAAGTTCAATATCATATAGAAAGAGGTGTGGTCCTGTGCCTGCAAGTAGATATGGAACCGATGATTCCCATGGATGATACAAAAAAAAAAGTGCTGAAACATCTCTAAGATAAGCTCCTTTATCCACCCACCATGAAATATCTACTTTCGAGGTAGCCATAGCTCCATTGCCTCGTGCATATTCCAACAAAATGTTATATGTGTAGCGAGTGATTTTAGGGGTGAATGAAAAGTGAAGTGACCTAAACGAATTCCATGGGATCTTCTCCTACTGCAATTATCTAATTATTGTTCACTCCCTTTGGTGAAATAATGTAACTTTCTCGAGAGGAACCCATGTTTTCTCAGAACACGCCATAAACAACTCTCATGCACAATGTTTGTTATGTTATTTCACTTGATCAATCCCTATAAAAATGTCAATAATATGTGAGACACCATTTCCACACCTTTCCCCGGTGCAGCTATTTAATTAGTGCTAAATTTATAATATAACTTGCGTTTCATCGTGGTTAAGGCATACGAATCTCAAATAAAGTGTAAGAATTATTATGCAAGGAAGATGACAAGTATAAAAGTTTTTAGGATGCCCACACCTTGAATAACCACTACCACATGCAACACCACATCTCTGTCCACTCCTACCACCACCTAATCAATCCATTCACCAACTCACCTGCCACACGATATCCTCTAGCCCACGCCTCCACTTATCTTTTTTTTAATTTTGATTTTTTTACGAGGAACTAAAATTCCCTCCTTATATTACCATTTTCCTTGATGCAACACAACACAAAAGCACTAAGGGTACATAGGTAAGAAAGTCAATAATGACATATGTCGTTTAACAAAATGAATTTTCGGTTGAGAACGCAACCACAAGGAAGCAAAGTAAATCTAGAAATATCTTAAATTTTAGTGTTCTATGAAGGTTGGTAGTTCTCTTTTACTTTATTACTTATTCCATATTTTCTTTTGTATTGTATTCCTAAAACTCAAGATCTTAATATTCGTTGATTAAGATTTCAGTTTATTTATTTTTTGTGGGTGCCCAACAAAAAATTACATCACAATACCACATAAGGTCCAAACACAACACTAATGGTTCACAAGAAATCTTGCTCCATACTTTCACAACTGTATCACATCACAAGCCCTTTTATTCCACCATGGAAGATAACACATAGTCCACATAACAAAGAATTTCCAACAATTATGTCACAGGCCTAGATCCAACACACACAAGTGACTAACAAACAATGAATCATGATGTTGATACATATACCACTGGTATCACATGACCCAAATACCATGACTATACCCACACAGTTCCAAGACAAGATCTAATAGTATATATCAATCTAAGGGGAGTGTCAATTCTCAAACATAACAATGTCTAACAAGACTCACAAGAGTACACATAACTCATAACACCAACTCCACACATCACAACCCATAATAAAATACCTCCATATATCTCCAAAAGCAAAAAAATACAACTCCATACGCCTCCTAAAGAATAACCAACAACTTCATATACCTCCCAATCATGATAACACACACACACACACACAAATCTCTTATGTCTCCCTCAAGTCTCTTATGCCTCCCTCAAGAAATAACATAAAGATTGATTTTTCTTTTCACTCCCCAAAAGAGGTCGGCCACCCTATGGCTCTAGGCACATAGATTCTAGACACCCCTAACCTAAGTGACATAATAACTCTTTATTCAAAAACCCAGAAGCTATTTGTAACTCCTTGGGGTGTATCCCCATACAATGAAGTGGGTCCATAGGTTCAAAAAATTCCATGGTGTATCCCATGACCCTATTCCATCACATTATGACATTAGAACCAGATAACAACCCATTTAAAATGCAAAGTTACAACAATCCCAAGCCTTGGGAAAGGCTATAAAACTTTTAAATATAAAAACAAAATTTATAAGTAAACAAAAAAAAGCTAAATAGCCATAGTTAGTGCAAAATCCGCATGTTAGTGCAACAACCAAATAAAATGCCCAAAATATAAGAACACATCAATCAATAAAATCTGGTTGGTTCCGCAAGAAAAGAGAAAATGTTCAATTTATGAATAAAATACATATATAGGAATAACACATTACGCTAACTATGTGGCCTTATACAGCCACTAAAGGGGTACTTAATGAGTTATTGGTACTCAAAAAATTTAGCCTCAGCTCATAAAATAATATATTAAATAATACAACTGTCATCATCTATGTCTAAATCATCGTGCCACCACCACTTCGACAAGGCTCAACATAGTCATAAATACACTTAGGTTGAATTCATATGATAAACTTATAGGAGAGAGACAGAGTATGAGTCACCATCTATTGAGCCTAAGGTGTTTTGAAACACAATATGCATGACAACCATTGAGCAAGTGTCATACATACCAAATGAAAAAATGTGGGTTTTCATCCTATGTAGGACTCCACTTCCTATCTCGTACTCGGTTGGATTGGTGGTCAATGGTACAAATTTCCTCACTCCAAACATACACATTTTATTGATTTCCTTTAGGGTCATTTATTATAGGGTCCACAACATAGCACATAACTACATCACTAACACAATGGTGATTCACACAAATTAACCATAGCATCTTACGCATGATATATATATAGGGTATAACAAAATAATTACTTTCATGTGTTATGATACATCACATTACCACATTCGTAACTCAAAGTGTAATCATTATACACTAGGGATCATATACTCACCATATGCCCCTAAATCATGACATCAACCATCAAATATTACATGAATTATACATATGAGGTACACGATGTCTAACCTTACAACACATAGTCAAATACAATACAACATGGTGATGCACATGATTCATAAAAATACGGTGAGGACATCATGTTACAATCTAATTCATGATACACCAATCTTTTCATAGAACATATCAGCACACCTACATATCACAAAATGGAGAAATGCTCCAACACTCCGTAATCAACAATAATGTTCCTTTGCAACACAACAAGCCGATACATCAAACGTGAAATATTCATAAAATCCATAAACAGAAAAAATAATACTCTCATCACAATCACATCAACATGATAACAATATGCACTAAGGGACATACACAACATGTATGTTCACAATATCACAATTTTGACGCATTTCACATCACACTTATTTCACATTACTCTTCCAGGTATCTACCACAACCATGCAAAACCATCAAATATCCAATATGTCCTAGAGGCTCAAGAGCATGAACCTCTACTCTTATACCAAATGTAACACCCACATTTTACACACCCAGATACAATAGTAACAAAAATACTAGGATAATTAATTTGACTTACATTACTCACTAGACAACACCACAAGGGCTCCAAGTAGAGAAACGCAATAAATCATAACACACTTACATAAGTCATTGAATCACATATACACATGAAAAAACCTTAAAAACATCGATGCAACACTTTCCCCAAAGAACGAATGCTAGTAATGACTCAACCATAAAAAAGGGACCAAAGGATTCACAAACCGAAAAAACATAATTTCCATGATTACATCTTAATTATGATAAAAATTCCAAGAACATTACTATGCAAGGATAATTTTCTATTTCATTTCAGCTACAGATTCTAAAATTCATTTCATGTTCAACTTACACTTCGTCCATTTAAGTCGGTTCTTTATCCGTTACAACAATCTCCTTAACTTACATAATTAATTGGCATATTTCAAATTGCATACAAAGTTCTTAATTCTCTCATTCTTAACTTAATAATATGCTTCTCAAATGTTTATACAATTTTTAATAATTACCCTTACTACATAAAATAATTTGAGGTGATATCAAGAAAGAATTCTTAGGATTTGAGGGAGATTTAGATTCAAGATACCCTTTCCCCATAAACATTGTTCGATCACGGAAAATTTATTTCCATACCATATTTAATATAGATAAAAAACTTATTGAATCCATTAAAAATTTCCACATCAAGAAATTTTATTTGGATTTATATATATATTTGGTTTCCTCGAAGTTGATCTCACCAAGGGAAATTCATATTCTTTCTAACACATGAAAATGTTTAGTTGAGTTATAAGGACTCCAAGGGTGACATTATTCCTAACCTCGAATCTTGTTTTACTCTTATATGATTTACTCTTACATTGCAATATGGTCTCATTATTAGCATTGTTTTATAACAAAAGGGGTTATGGGAATATTTGACTAACATCTTGAAGAAGTACATGATTGGAAGCATTAGAACCACACACAAACCACAAGTGATTTGTTTTCAAAGTGAGGTCCCATCTTTCCTAATTTCATGATACCACATGTGAAATTTCTTTTATTCTTAATGTCATAAAAACATAACAAGGGATTACGAAACCAAGTTTTCAGTTTCTGGTTTCTCTTAAGTAAACATCTTTCAAATCAATTTCATTTGCAAAGAGTTACTTATAATTTTCTACCCACAAGATAACCTTCAAATCAACTAAGGTTTAGTTTAATTTCAAATGCACCTAAGGATCTACACCCCAACTATATATGAGTTTAAGGTGAGAGTACATATTTATGCTAAACAACCTTCATGAAAGACCAAGGTGTTATGTTGTTAGTAACCAAGGTAACACATTTAGCTGAGAGGAACTAAAGAGTTCATTAACAAGATTTTAAGTCATAGTACACTATTTCACTATCTCCATTTGTGTCGTTTGGGGGGTCCCACAAGGAATTCATTCGATGACAAGAAAAATTCTAGATCTAACTTTGTAAGACTTGGTAGTCCACTAGGATACTAAGGGAGTAATAGCTCTACTTACTCCATAAATGGTAAGGTTACACCACATAGTCGATGCTTCAAACAAGGACTCTTAAGGTGACTCAAAGGTAGTCTTCACCACTCAACATGGTGTCGGACCTGAAGAGAATACATTCTCCTTACCCCACACACGGTTACCGAACCAAGAAGGAAACCACATACTCTGGATAAATTTGGACCATGTCGTTCCTAAAATATGGGTTCACAACAATGTCGTTAAACATACCGACTATGACGCTAAACTCAAACTAGGGGTCTTATTTACCTAAACTAGGAGGTTCCATTGAGCACAAAAGTTTAAGATCATTTTTCTGATTCAACTTATTTTGGGCTAAGAAATATCATGCGAGAAGGATGATATCGAGAGTAGAGATTGAAGTTTATCCTACGGTTTAAGTTTTCCACACTATAAGGATTCACACATGAAAGGTAGCTATACACAAGTCCTATACTAGGGTTGATTGTTTCATTAGATCTCTTTATTATAATTGCAAGGTCAAAATACAACATAGTAATTAATTAATCTTCTCTTGAACCCAAAAATGCACTACAATATTTTTAAATTCAAATGTATATATATATATATATATATATATATATATATATATATATATATCAATGTTTTTACCATACGTAAACATGAATTTAAATTACACCTATGATTAAATGCACATTTCCCAAGGTATCCCTAAAACTAACATCTCATAAATATTACCAAATTTCATATATAAACATTTCTGTAACATGGCAATACATGATACATATAAACATTTTCCAATAACATATATAAATTACAATAATAAACAATGATTTACACCATGCCTTTTCACCATCTCACTTCCATCTTGCAAAACCATGTGAGCATGAAATCAACGATAAATCGTTGGCATGACATCCACCCTAATCTAACATAATTAACATTTTTAGTTTCCCATTTACATAATAACATTAAAATTTTGCATTCGAAAGGAGAAGGTTAGAGACACATATTTATTTCATTTCAGTTCACTTCATTTCTTAACCAAGAGAGAGAGAAAGAAACATTGTTTTGCCAAAAGTGTGATTTCTCATAACAAGTCACACAAAAGTATAGTTTCAAAGCATTATTTAAAAGTGTGAACAAGTTTCCATAATGGTTTGGCATCTAGACATGGGTCCTAAATTTTTTTAATTATGTTTCCTTGTTAGCTATAAAAATGTTTAGTTAACGCTTGGAGGCTAAGAAACCACTTTCAAATGTTGTCCTCTAATGAGAAAACACACCATGGGTAAGATTACGTGTATCCTCTTATACACCCAAAATTCATAGAACTATCGAATTCAGAATTATTGAACAGTTTACAAAGAACGATAGGTTTTTGGAGCCACCGGTCCTAATTGGTCTAGTTTCGCCTAGTCATTTGCGACTCCGAGGCCTACTGAAATGACTTTTCAAACTATCAAGAATTTTTTTATCAAATCAAGGTTCTAGGAAATTGTCTAGTAAAAATACTAGAGGTTTACGAATGTGGATAAGCATTTCATTATCCAGGAATCAAATGGCGAGTTGATACGAAAGTCAACTTTTAAAATTTAATGATTCCTACAAGTACTGTAAAATGGTGCAACATGGCTCCTAGAAGGGCATCAAGAATATCAGAAAATATCATTCGAGGTTGATTCAAGGATTCAAGTGACTCCTCACATAACAAGGTACACGTAGGAAACTTAACATCTTCTTTCTAGAGTTATGAGGGTTATTTTACACGTCTTCAAAAATCGTAATTTCTCTATTTAAACAAAGAAATGGTCAACATATTTACTAGGAAGTCAACTTTAACTTGTCAATAAAAAGAGGTATTATAGCAAACTAGTTTTGTTGGGACGTTTCTAGATCATCACGAAATGAGGGTTTAAGTTCATTGTTTACCAAGGAATATTAGATCATGTGAGTTACGATATAATGTTTTATTGTTTAAAAAAAAAAATTAATATAATAAAATATATGAAAAAACATTCGAGTTTAAATTTTTTTAATTTCGTTGTAAAAGAAAAAGTAAAGAACAAAATTTATGATGATGAGGAGAGATGAACCATGCCTAGGAATGATGAACAAAGTAGGTGTTATCGCCAAATCACAATGCCCTTATGTTTACACAAGTGCATGTACTTGAGCTCACAGTGTGATTGGATAACATGGGTACTATTTCTAAGTTTTGGGACTTGCTTCTTGAGATAGACCTCTAGAAAAGATGGTTCTTTCTCCTAAACTACCCGCCAATCTACTCTAATGCAGAGGCAAAACTATCTTTCCTAATGTAACTTTCAAGGAACCAAGGAGGGAGAATACATGAAAATTAAATCCTACACTAAAGTGGTGATACACCAGAAAAGGAGGGGTGCGATAGTATTCTTCCAACGTGTGAGATATAGAAGAAAAGTGCACACTAGAATGGGTAATGACAGTTCTCCACAATCTAGCAAAATGCATTCACAACAACATCTCAAACATACACAATGATAACGGATCCCTAAAAGAGCATAAAAATAGACACAATATTATTGTAATCAAGGTTAGAGGGGCGAAGAATGCAAGAAAACACAGCGAGGAGATGCATCCACAAACATGTATTTTATTGCTACATGGTATGCACAATTCAATCTATTACAAGATAAAGGCCTAGATCACCATGCAAGGAGTCCACTACAAGGGTATACAAAACATTGGCTTCATAAAGCAATTTTGTGAGCTTTCCTACGAGAACACTACCTTTTTTACAATGAGCCCAACACTCCAATTTATAGGAAAATGAGAAGAGAGAGAGAAGGGGAAAATGGAAATCCTGAAATATGTCCTTCAACCACTTGTAAGAGGCACTAAATGGAGTGAAATGATTTTATGTTACTTGCAAAAGGCTCCCCATATTTTCCCAAGTCTTTGCATCAGAGAAGGAATGATGACCATGCCTCTTAATTGCACTCCCAACTACCAAATAAAACACTATCATGAACCCGGCCACGTTTTATGAAAAATACCCATTTATTTCTCATAAAATCTATAATTTATTGATTTTTTTATGTTGGGATCAGAGCCATGATTCCAATGGTACCAATTTTGTTTGATTTCGTTGAGAAATGCAAAAGTTATGGCCTTCTGAGTGCAAGCAACTATTTTGGGTCTGCCATGCATTTTCTATCATTTGACCGGAATGAGCATTAACTGACTGGAGCTGAATATGTTTCTTTTATTTAAATATATATATAACCTCATTAAAATTAAGAAATCCAATTTCTGTGATGTAGATGATGTTGTGCTCATTCGAGAAAGTTTGATTTTATGAAAATCGAGCTCGAGTCAAAAAGTTATGGCCATTTGATGTTTGGGAGGTCAACTTTGACTTTTCTTTTGAATTGCGGGTATTTTAAAAACAGTCCACATGTCTCGAGATGTCCGGACACATTCTTCTCGCATCATCTGATTCTTGCTTTCTTGTCCCCTTTTGGAGCCTTTTCACCCTTTCGCGTCCTGCGCGTACATTTATCCCGACTGCCCCGATCATTGTAATGCGAACAAAAACTTCTACTTTTCTAATTTTCACCGCATGTGACCATTTCAGATTTTTGCGCGTTCCAACATACCAACTGTCACATGGAATTCTTGGGACAAAAATTCTATCTTAGCCGATTCATTTGTATTTTCGGCCCCAAACTTGGTACGACGAACCTTGATATGACCCGCACTGGTACGACTCGCAACCTTCGGACCCGTAATGCATTAAAACAAACTGCGACTTCATTTTTTGGATTTTTTCAAATTTTTCTAGTTCATTGGGATTTTTCCTTGGATGGGAGAGTTAGAGAGAAGCAAAGGGACCCCAAAACATGATTTTGGGCCTTGAATCGATCTACTTGTTTGGGAATGAAGAATTTGATACATATTATCAAAATTACCTTGATGGTGAAATTTTTGATAAAGAACGGGCACTATGATCATCAGAGGTAAAGATAAGTTTTAATCCATTACGAGACCAAGCAATATGAAAAATTGATCCCTCGTGCCCAGTGAGTCTTTTCAATAAAAAAGAACTGTATTGATCATGAAGTTTTTTTAATTTGTGCACTCAATATTGATACCAATGAAAGGTGGTACCTCCAAAATTATTTCACTAACTTCAGTTCATTCAGAAAGTTTTTTCCATATCATAATTTCATTATAGATTTTACTAGATGCAACACAAAGTGTCTTTAAGGATTCACCCCACAAGCTCATGGAATATAGAAGGAGCCTCTCTATAAATTTCACCTCAAACACATGATATGATTGAGAAATATCCCAGAGAATAACATAATTATAACTTAGGTCAATGAAAAGAAAAGTGATGATCACATTTTATTTAGTCCCATAATTTTTCTAAAGGGCCTCCTTCTCTAACCCCTTTAGAAATCGAACATACATGAACCAATGGCCAAAGGGAGGAATTATCTCAGAACAAATCCAAACTAACCTACCCTTTAAGATTTTTATTGCTATCTGAACTTCCCCTAAGCTATTTATCAAATAAATTAACCCTTATTTCCCTAAATATTGCAATTGTAACTATTGAAATTCTCATATAAGGGATGGATCAAAATTTTGAAGTAAATAAAAGGAGCAATGAATTACGTGCACTCAAATATCATCAAATACATGAGATGAAGAAAGTAGTTTTCCAAGTTCAATATCATATAGAAAGAGGTGTGGTCATGTGCCTGCAAGTAGATATGGAGCCAATGATTCCCATGGATGATATAGAATTTTTTTCGAAGCATCTCCGAGATAAGATCCTTTATCCACCCATTATGAAATATCTACTTCCGAGGTAGCCATAGTTCCACCACCTTGTGCATCTTCCAACACAATGTTATATGTGCAAAGTGAGTGATTTTAGTGGCGAATAAAATAAGAAGTGACCCAAATGAATTCCATGGGATCTTCTCCTACTATAATTATCTAATTACTGTTCACTCCCTTTGGTGAAATAATGTAACTATCTCGAGAGGAACCCATGTTTTATGTAACCACCATAAACAAATCTCATGCATGGTGTCACCTTATTTCACTTGATAAATCCAGCAAAAACATCCAAAATATGTGAGACACCCTTTCCACACGTTTCCCCACTGCAGCTATTTAATTACTTCTAAATTTACAATATAACTTGGGTTCCATCATGGTTAAGGCATACGAATCTCAAATAAAGTGCAAGAATTATTATGTAAGGAAGATGATAGGTCTTAAAGTTTGTCAGAGGCCCACACCCTAAAAAATTGCTGCCACACAACACATCACATCTCCATCCACACCTGCCCTTACCAAATCAATCCATTCACCAACTCACTTACCACACGCTATCTTCTAGCCCATGCCTCCACTTTTTTTTTCGTTTTTCACAAGGCACTACAGTTAGTTACAGACCTTTCTACCTACTTTAAGGAACTATAAATATTATTTCCATTACATTGTAATGTACATTTATTTAAAGCTAGCAATAGATTTAAAAGTAAATTTTTGTGCATGATATCTTTTCTAAAAAACCTACAGGGAAATTATGGGAACATTCCAACAGAATGGTGCTAGGATAAGAAATCATAACTCTATAAAACAACTAGTGAGAGAAATTTGTACTATGAAATGATTCTCTTAATGTCCCTTTCAACATTATTGAAAAGAATTTAAATGTGGCAATAATAACATCATCTCAAATTTTCTACCTGGTGGGCACACCATTAGCCTCGTTGAAATGCAAGACGTCAAGTCATGCCTTCCTTTGAAGCTAGCTTGCATGTTTTGCACATCCTACGCTTGTAATGTTGAAGATGGAAAGGAGTGATAGGGATATGAAGTTATAAATTCATAGAACAATTCTTCATATGATTCATTTTGAACATTGTCTAGTGAAACATGTCAAATTTCGTAGAAAGTGGAGGATATACAAATTGTTATCATTCCAAAGAGCACCATGAGTTGAATAAGTGCAATCAATCCTTATATTTATTTGATACAATGTAATATTTTCTTATTGTGGGTAACTCAATGTTGAAAATAAATTCCAAAGAGGGCTACTTCCTTGGATCAATTACCTAAAGTAGTTCTCTTGTTGGGGATGGGCAAGAGAAATAACATAAACTTATAGAAAGCATGTAATAATTAGGTGATACACCAATGTTTTGGATACATATATGTCCGCACAACACAAACTATTTTACTCTTCAAGACCTAAAATATTAACTTCATTTGTTTTTATTTGAATTTCATACAAGAAATTCACAAATGGCATGCGTAGACACAAAATCATGCACTTGGATACATTTTTAGGTCATAAAACATACTAGCATTCATATGATTCCTAAGAAAGGAAACTAGTAATTGATGACTATCTTTGGTCTCTTTTTTTTTCATGGTTTTCTATTTGGTCTTACACAACCAAAAGCCCATTCAAGATTTCACTTATTTATATTTTATGGCTCCGAAATGAGTTCCCAACTAAGATCTGGAGGGCCCAGTGCCCTCGCCCCATCTGGAAACTCCTAACCCCTTTTAACCTTACTCACTTATTTTTGGTATCTTTTATCTTTTGGGCATATTTTTACTTATGGTTTTTCCTTCCAGTTGTAAATTACAAAATTCAAACAAGGAAATCACATAAATACATAGTTATGAGAAAAAAATCAAGAACCAAGATCTAAGCATATAATATCATCACCTAATCTTGCATCCAAAGGAACTAAAATAAATTCAAAGGATCCATCTTGCATCCATTTGAGGGATAAGGGACTGTAATTTCTCCATACACAACATAGGAAGGGGAATTTTATTTATTCCATCTACACATTTATCTTCATTATTACATATAGGTACACCTAGTTATCAAGTGCACTTGCACAAGGGCATTCTAGGGCATAATTCTTACACACACTTACCATAACTACACCGATTTTGAGATATAGTGTATATCTTGATCATAAGTTCACTTTTGGGGTGACCGATGGGGTAAGTCTCGATTCCCAATATTACATGTTTATTTTTAGATTAAATGTGGTATTGTGCATTTTGGAGTAGAATATTTTTATATAGGTCACAAGTACCTCGGGGATCATATTGTAATAGATAGGAAACTAATAGGAAATATTTGTGACACTTGTGCGACACTATGAAAATCAAATTATAGCCATCTATGTAGTCACATTTTCCCTGTATAGGTCTCTAGCATCCAAGCACCCTTGTCCAATGATGGGTGCCCATGTCTAGCCACATTCCTATATTTGTAAATTTATCTAGAGAATTGAGACATTGTTCACTTCCTTTTGAGTAGTTTTCCTGTGTGTGAACACTCTTGGATCAAGCATTAATCAACTAAGTCATTATTTCTATATCTCTTTCTTAGGTTTTTGCATTTATTTTCTTATTTATTGTGTAATATTATTTTTAGTAACTATATATCATAGTTCACATTTAGTTCCTCTACAATTTAGGTTTTACAAAATTATATTTTTGTTAAATCATTTGGTGCCCAATGTATGTAGCTCAAAGCTATAGTTCATTTTTGTACATCAAATTATCAATGCGGGTTACAATTACAACACCTTTGGATATGAATTAGACTTGGGTCAAAAATACATCACAGACACAAGTTTTTAGGGCCATACAAGAGCACCTAAGAACCTATTTCCTCCCATACGTGCTAATTTCTTGGAGGCACACATAATTAGTTTCTCAAATTTTACTGATTCACAACACTAGTTACATGATATTTTTACGGTATAGGCACAATCCTTAAGCAAGAATAATGCATTCTATGTCCATTTTCAATCCAAAAAAATAATACATTCAGAATAAATCAGGGACAATAGAAACAAAACAAGATCACACCATCTATATTAGTGTATATCGGGAAAAGTTATGGAATGAGAGTAACCCCAGAACTCTTTCCCTAACACTTTTCTTTGACATGAGATCACCCAAAAAATTCACTCTTGGCATGAGATTGCCCAAAAATCGTTATACACATCATTTTCGGGACATTTTATATCCCTTTACACCCTTCTACATCTAGTGCACACTTTGCGTTTTTACATAATTTTACACACTTTTACATACTTTTACATACTTGGATCAAAATTTTCATATACATGACTTTGACTACTCTCTTGCTCTTATTTTTGTAGGTCCATCCTTACAAGAATCAAAAATCAAAAGAAAAACAAAAATTACAACACATACGCTTTACCCTTAGGGTCAATTTCTTTCGAGTTTCCATGCTTCATTTTTCCGTCATTCCACACTTCACTTGTCTACTCAACATGCTTCTCACTGTGTTATCTTTAGTAATACAAGGTAGAAATCTCTTATATACTTTATTTTATTGAGTATTCATTCAACAACATAAATGTGGGGAAAATGTAGACCAATGCTCACACACTTGGGTACATTACTAAGTCCTAAAAACACACTAAATTTCATGCGATTCCTAAGCATGAAACTAGTAATTGACCAGTGTCCTTGGCCTCTTTTTTTTATTTATGGTTTCTATTTTCTCTTTCACACCCCATAACCCCATCGTATTTTACTTATCTATCTTTTATCACTCCAAATACCAACACCCATCCAGACAATAGCACCTGTGTGTTCCTTTCCACCTTGGGAGCCTGCAGTTGTATTTCACCTTACTCGCTTATTTTTGGTATCTTTTATCTTTTAGGAATATTTTCTACTTATGGGGATGCCTTCAAGTTTTCAATTATGAAATTAAAATAAGGGAATCATATAAATACATATTTATGTGACTAAAATCAAGGACCATAATCTAAGCATAAACTATCATCACCCAAGATTGCATCCAAAGGCACCAAAATCACTTCAAAGCATCCATATACATCCATTGAAGGGAAAAGGAATGAAATTTCTACATACACAACATAAAAGAGAGAATTTTCTTTATTCATCGATGCATCTATCTATTTTGATTTATCCAAATTTATAACTCGTTATTAAGTGTATTTACACAAGGGCATCCTAGGGTACGATTCTTACACTTAGTCATCAAGAATACATGGATTATGATATGTAGTGCAACACTTGGTTGTAACTTCACTTTTGAGGTGACTATCGGGTCAATCGATCGACTCTCCATATTGCATCTTTCTTTTTGGATTTGATGTGGTATCATCATTTTTATAGGATAATATTTATTTTGCAACTCACAAGTACCTCAAAGATCATATTGCGACACACATGTGTCCAACATGGAATATTTGTGACACTTGTGTGACATTTTGAAAATCAAATTATGGCCAACTACGGATTCACATGCCTCTAAGTAGAGGTCTCTAACACCTAGATGACCTTCTCTCAATGTGAGTGTCAATGTATAGCCTCATTCTTCTTGCAGTATTGAATTTATTTGGGGTATTATCAAAGCTGTTCACCTCCGTTCAACAATTTTCTCTCAGAACACTCCTAGATCAAACATTAATAAATCTAAGTCATTTTTTCTATACCTCGTGCTTAGGATTCTATACTTTATTTCCATATGGGATGTGTCATGTTACATTAAAATATATTTATACTAGTTCACATTTAGTTAATCTGCATTTAGTTCAATTTAGCATCAAAGGGTAGATCTAGTATCATTCAAATTCCAAACCGATTAAAAATCTAAATCTACACTTAATATGACTATGAAAGATTTAAAAATATTAAAGGAGGTGATGAGATCCATAAACATGCAAAGGAAATAATGCATTCAATTAAACATACCAATTGAATTCTCTAACACACTTCAATTTAGCTTGCAAATGGATGAAATCAATCTTTTATTACATCAAATAGGTGCTGGAGTATAAAATTTGGCATAGCCTTGGCATGTCAAAATGAGAATCCCCAAAATGCTTCAAAAGCATGGGTATATATAGAAAAAGAAAATAAAATTAAGAGGAAAATAAGTAGAGCTATGACTTCTCAAACAGTTTAGTTCACGTCATCTATCCCTAGTTCATTTTGGCTTATTCCTACCACTTAATAATGACCCAACTCACTCTCTCAAAAGAAATACTTCAACTTGAGTTCAAGACTTTAGATGGGGTTAGTCATAGATAAATCCAATGCTAGCTATTATTTGCATAAATCGACCCCTTGAGTTAAATTACAAATTTTTAAATTATCATTCATATGGTTTTAAAAGGAAAAATAATTAGTATTCATGATTTTTAAATCCTTGTTGACTTGATCAACCCACTCCTTTATAAAAAATAAGGAAATTATTCCAATCCTTAGAAAAATTAAGGTAATAATTCTATCCTTTTTGTTTTTATGAACTCGTGAGATAAGGTTTTGATTTTTGACTTGGGCTAGGTATGATTTACACCCGCCCACCACCATATGAAATGTCTTATAATAATAAAGAATCATTACAAAAAACCCACTATGTGGGTACCTAGGAAATAATGATGAAGGGAAGTAAGTAACCCTAAACATGATCAAAACTAACCATGGTTAGGTCATACTTGGTGAAACATTTAACCATTAGGGTTCAAACCCTAAAAATATTTCTTTTGGCATTATTGGATTTGCATGGAGGATCTTATTTGGTGGGAAACCTTTATAACTTTTTGTGTTGGCTACCATTGATGAAGAGCTCAAGATATTATTTCTTATCTTTTAATGTCATTTTTGTGTTGTTTCTAGCTCGATTTGGTGAAAAATATACATTTTGTTCCATTTTTATTGATGCCGCCATTTTTAATAGCTTAGGCTCTTATTTTTTATTGTTTGCAACAACATTTTAGAGATTTTTACCTTTATTCATTTATTTTTATTTCTCTACTCAACTATGCATTTGGTGCTTTCCATTTCTCATCAATGCAAGCTTTGGTTTTAGAGGGTAAGATTTGTTAATTTTTAGATCCTTTGATGCTATTTTTACTCTCTTAGAGCTCGATTATAAATCAGTTCAAGCTCTCTACTTTTCTTAGATTCATGGAATTCTCCTAGCTTGAGAACCATGTTGATCAATTCGAGTTCTTATTTCTTGTGAGTGATCTCTATTTCCATTTGAACCTTTACCATTTTTATTACCTCAGTTTTCCATTTAACACTATGCTTGACATTATTTATCATATGGCTCATCATTTTCATTTCTCGAGTGATCTTCTTTTGGGTTCAATCTAGTTTTTTTGTAGCTCAGTCATGCTATGTATGATCTCGACCCAAGTATTATAAAACTATACTGCCCACCTCTTATTATAGTATTTATTTTCCAAACTCGTTACTTTTATTTGATATGGACATAGAATTTTAACATCATTTGAGTACTATATGCTCTTATTATGGTTCTTTTGATGATGCTTGTGGTGATTTGGGTGCATAAAGCCGAACTAGTATTGTGGATTATTATCTTATCTCTTGCATGGTATCATTTTAGAAATTAACATATTATGGTTTAGTTGGTTTCATTTCATATGTGAAGAATTTACTTATGGGGCAAGTGCACCATCTCAGGGGCGAAAAGTGGATAAAAACCCAAAAATTAATGAAACACATATGCATTCCATAATAAAGTGATTGCATTACTTTTCTTAAGCTTGGGAATTCATGAACCTAAAATGCATACATGTTATAGTGCGCCTATATTTCTAGTGCTTTATGAAACGAGTACGCAGTTTGGTCTATATGAAGTTTAGGAGGGCATGAAGGAGACATATTTACTAAAATAAATGTTAAGTATAAGATTTATTTTATTATTTACTTATAATTTTATTATTTTTATACTTAACATTTATTTTAGTAAATATAAGAAAATAATAAAAGTATAAAGAAATAATAAAAGAAATCGTATACTTAACATTTATTTTAGAAACAATTCATAATATAAACAAGATCTAAAAAATATCCACAATGACTCAATCCGACTCTCCGTGTGTGCACGAGGTAAACCTAAACCGAAGAACGCAGGGAAAAGGTGAGATAAATAGGGAATGTTAGAAGCTCTAGTAGGGATGGCCACACTCCCTACAAGGAAATGGCGGTGATGGTGTGAATAATGGAAAAAGGCGGGAGACAATTGTGATTCAAATGAATACATTGAAATATCCTAGATTGTGGTTGTGTTTAATGCAAATCAGGGCACAGGGAGATGTGCTGATGTTAACCCTCCTAACCTAGAGATTTTTGTTGATCAAGAAAAGGAAGACATGGAGAATCGAAACCCTAACCTTGAACTAAAGAAGAAGGGATGAAGAAACATTAATACAAAGATCAGAATCGCATGGGAGGGTACCTCAGCTCATGAAGGAGATGATAGTGGCTGCAAGGACCACCAAACTGGAAAAAATAAAAATAGGGCATCATTCCTCTCTTACAAAGGCTGCTAAGCAAAAATATTTGGACAATGGTTTTAGATCTGGATGATTCAACTAGAGGAATAAAAACATTGGAGATAATTAGTCCAAATCTTATGTTGTAATGGTCTCCAAACATATGGAGAATTCCAAAAATGTAGAGACACTATTAAAACCTTCACAAAATACTCTCGTACTTAAGATAGAAGAGAATATACTACAAATGGTCCTCAATGAGGAGGAAAATCTATCCTATTTTGGACTCATTTACAGGTTTAACAAGTTTTGGCCTAAGCTCTATCAACTTCATGATTAGATTTCACAAAGATGGAGAGAAAATATTAAGGGTAAGATTGAACTTTACCCATATGATAAATATTATTTTATTGATGTTTTTGAAACCCCTAAGGACATGGATTTAATTTTTAATCAATATTGGGTTTGGGGTGAAAATGGACTCTTGTTCAAGCCATGGTATCCATATTTTGACCCTCTCAAAGAATCATTTAATACCTACCCTTTTTGGATATATTTCTTGTGGAAAAATCAAAGGAACCCCTAAAGGCCTGAGTTTGACATGGGGCATTCGGTGTGATTACACAACATTGGTCCATTTCTCAAGCTTTGGGACTAGCGGAATTGAGATGGACCTCCAGAGAAGGATGGTTCATGCTTCCTAAACTACCTACCACAAGCTACTCTAGCGCAGGAAGAGATAATATATCCTAATATAACCATTCCAAGGAGATAGGGAGAGAGAGAGAGAGTGAAAGAGAGCCTACACAAAGTGATGATACACAAGAATAGAAAGTGTTTGATCACAAATCCAACTACCTGTAGTGGAGGGAGATGAGTGATGGAGAGGATGGACAAATGAATCACAAACCAAAGAAAAATGTCACACAGAACACCACTTCAAAACTCATTAAACACAACTCACATAACCTATAATAAACATCACAAGTATGCACGGTATACCTTGCAATGATGAGAGCTAAGAAGAGATAATAAAAAAGTAAATGATGGACAAGATGCATCACGAAACAAATTTTATTGCTCCATAAGTCACATGGTACATCATAAGTGGGAAAGAGGTAAGAAAATTCCATTACGAGAGCTAGGAGAGGAAGAATAGACTCCACATTCTTCCCTAAGGAAGAAAGAGAGAGGGGGTAGGAGAGAAACAATGAAAAACCCTTTATAAAATGTCTCTTCTTTACAATATATAAGAAGAATAAGAGAGAAAGGAGGAAAAATTTCAAACCCCTGTTCCAACCACTCATATAGTGCATTAAATCCACCTACCACAATGAAGATCATTACTGCAACACCCATACCTTCGTCATTGTCCCCTATTGGGCAAGAAAGAGGCCCATTCTTCATCATGGCAGTAGGTGGAAGACTTGACAACCCCTAAAAATAGTGGTTCGAAAAATTAATTGAAGAAGGTGATAAGTGGATGTTGAGAGCTTTCCAAAATTCCCTTTCCCACTATAAATTGAGCTCCCAGTCAAAAGATATGGCTGTCTAAAGACCAAGGTTAGGCGTTTTATGTGGGATTTTCTATTTAAAAGAGTTTGTCCATACAGGGTCCATGTGGCAGCCTTCCCCATCATGAATATTCAACCCCTTCCTTTTGCTCTTGAAATTGCATCAAACCGACAATTGGCGGATTCCTTAGGCTCTTCGATTTCCTCTGTATTTTTGCTAAGTCCCTTTGTTTGGTAGGGCCATATGTTTGACCCAGACATGTGGAGGCTCAACACATGTTTGGGACCTACCTCTAAATTTTATTTTTGAATCGCGCTGAAGAGACACGTGGAGTCTTCCGTCATTCCTTTCATACTTAGCCAATTCAACAACTAGTTCTGTTCCCTTTTGGACCTAGGACATGTGGAAGATTTGCGCTCGTTTGGGGGACCACCTTTGGGTATTACTTTAGAGGTGCTCCATTTTGACATGTGGAGGCTTCTTCTACTTCTTTTATATGTAGTCAATTAAAAGGTTGGCTCTATTCCTTTTTGGACCGTGGATACGTGGAAGCTCCATGCACATTTGGCAACTACCCTAGATTTTGCTTTTGAAGTTGTGCAAACGAGACACGTGGAGGCCTCCATAAGCTTTTGGAATTTTCAATGACTAACCTTACCTTTTCAGAATCTGATCACGTAGTGGGATAGTGCTTGTTTGCAAACTACCTTTTGGGTCGCACCTTTAAAATTGTGCCAAAGAGACACGTGGATCCTTCCGCAACTTTGTTCAGTTTCTTTGTGTTTTGGCTAACTCCCTTTGTTTGGCGGGGCCATATGTCCGATCTGGGACACGTGGAGGCTCGGTACACATTTAGGACCTACCTCTAAATTTTACTTTTGAAGTCATACCGAAGATACATGTGGAGGCTTCTGCTGGTCCTTCCATACTTAGCTGATTTAGGTCGACCCTGTCCCCTTTTTTAACTCACGACCACATGGCGAGCCTACACTCATTTATGGTCTCCGTTTTGGATTTTAACCTTGAAGTTGCACCGAATTGACACGTGGCACTTTCCACGGTCTGTGACTTTTTTTTTGAAAGACTCTGCGGGCTCACGGCCCGCACTTGAAAATCGTGCCATTTTGTGAAAATCGCAAAGTTCCAAAATGCCCCTTGCAGCCTTGCAGAGCCACTTTTGGTAAAATAAATCATCCTTGGGCCCATCGCCAGCATTTTCCACTTAGCAAAAGTAATCCTTCTCGGACCCACCAGCCCACAAGTATAACTTGTGCCTTTTGCAAAAAGTGCAAAATGTCAAAATATCTCCATGGATGGAATGCTCTCACGCGATCTTAAGTGCCGAACCTATACAAAAGTTTATATTGAAGTAGTGAAAGGGGAAACATGTTTTTAGTTGACAAAAAATAAGTGTGAGCTTATTTTGGTCAACAATTTGGCGACTCGTGGGGATCACCTGCCTGCTAGGTGAAATGATCAATTACCTTAAAGCATCCATTAGGCATGGAGTCTTCTTGGTAAACACAAATTTGATCTAAACTTTGAAAACTTGATCCTTGAGCAACTTGGAACACCACTGGAACTGAGGCTCATCTCACCAAAGGCTACTTCCAATGTACAGTGCATGAGAAACAAAACATCACAACACACTATGTACAAAATTAGAAATCATACACACCCCAAGTGGGATATACAGAGTGCACACAAGCACTTCTTCTACTTAAAATAACCACAAATAACCTACACTAACTAAGAGAAAAAGAAAACTTAAACAAATCATTCAACTGACAGGGAGAAGTAGCTTCCTTTCTTAAAAAGGGAAGTCATGCTAATGATTTGACACTGACTATGGTTGCTTGTATGAATGAAAAACTAACTATAAGTCGATCCTCCACCCAAATCATCAAGGTGTCAACTAGAAACAAGACAAATACCTCTTTTAGTTTCTCTGTATTTGGATTGAAGAGGTATTGCAGCTGATCCTTGGTACTTGTTAGTGCAAAATTACATCACCCCCAAATGAGTCATCTGATATGCTTTTCTAAGGAAGACTCATCTGGTGTGATTGCATAACATTGAACTTTCCCCAAGGTGTGGGACCTTGAAAAATGGGAAAGCTCTCTAGATTAAAGGATTGTTCCTTATTCCTCTTTTTAGGTGCATACGTGAGAAATTACAGAGGATCTATTTCTATACCTAATCTAAAACTTGCTAAGGAGATAGAGATAAAAGAGTATAAGAAATTATAAATAACTAAACTACCAGGTGATGCACCAAAAAAATGATGAACACTTATTTTGCTAATAGACACAAACCAAAAAAATGCATACAATAAGCAAGCATGGATAGCAAGATATATAATGGGAGACCGGATGAAAGCAAAAGACAAGACGAGATCTAACATTGATCACATACATGTTTTATTACTCTGTAAATTGATACAGTCCATTATAAAGTAGCCAAGAGGTAGAAACATAATGAAATTTTTGATGGAAGGCCTGAACCCCATAGATCCCTTTGCTAGAGGATAAGGGAACCTGCAAAAAAAAAAATTCCAACCCTTTAACATGAATCCTACCCCCGTATTTATAGATTCAACCTAAAAGAAGAAGAGAGAGAGAAGGGAAAAGCAGGTTGAAGCTCAACCACCGCTATTAATGCCTCTAATGAAATCTCTCCCCAAATCTATATTTACTGCATCAATCCTTGGTTTGGCGCCTTGAAGGAAGAGGAAATGGTGAAACAGATCAAATATGATTTGGTTGTTGAGGCAAGAAGATCCTGTATTGAAAGCCTGAAGACGTTTCCTCCATTTTTCTTCACCTAACCTCCTCAAAATTAAAGTTTCAGACCTCCATGGCATGGGTGAGGCCGAGATCTTTCCAACGACATCAAATTTGTAATATTTCAAGCCTTAAGTCGAAATATATGCCCCTTTCCAAATTGTATCGGGTCTGTATAGGAGGGTGGGAAAAAAACTTGAAAAATGGGTCCCCTTTTGATATGGGACACGTGGTAGCCAAATTGGAACAAAAATTGGGCCTACGGGTCTACAATTTATCTTTTTCCTTTCCTCCGATTCCCCACTTGGCTTTGACTCGAGGCCTAAATGTTGACTTTTTCCTTGGGTGGAGTTGCAGGCCATTTTACAACTTTTACCCCTTTTGAGATAATAAGGGGCAAAGAACCAACCTTTTCCTCGACAGTCTACTTTTTGACTCTATTTTCTCTTATGTGGGATCATGGTCAATGAAATATTTGTCATGAGGGAAAAATATGGATAGCAATTTGGCGACTCATAGGGGTGTATGCCTCGCTAGATGAAAAGACCAATTGCCTTATCGTATCCGTTGGGCATGGAGTTGAGAAAGACAATCCGGTACTAATTTTTCCTCGATTCACAAGCCCACTGCTTGCACTCCCAATTTTCATAAGAAATCTTGAAATGAAGGTTTTTAGAGTAGAAATTTTTTTAACCTGAGGATTCATCTATCTCCATGAATGGACTACACACAAGCCACAAAACAACACCACACTATATAAAAAATTTGAAATCATACATGCTCCAAATGGAACATGCAGAGCATGTAAAGTAGTTAGGAGAAAAGCAATCTACATTACAACAAGACAATGTGCATAAGCACTTACAGGAAAGAGAAAACCAAACTAATATGTACAGGGTGAGAACTCCCCTTTTAGTAGCAATGCTTAAGATAGATCCCATTTACTGGAATCTGCAACTCTTCACCCTCCAATGTAGACAATTGGAAAGCATTGCTACTTTTGCATCTTGTGATCATATAGGGGCCACTCCAGATGGTGTCAAATTTGGAATGCCTTCCTGGTTTTGCTCAATCTGCATCCCATTTCAAAACCAAGTCTCCTTCCTAGAAGGTCCTTGCTTTTGTCTTCTTGTCAAAGCATTTCTTGATTAAATCCTGATTCTTCTCTATTGCTTGGAGAGCATGCTCTCTAGTTTCTTCTAATTCTATCAGCTCCACATACCTAGCCTCCATTGGTCCAAATTCAAACATCTCTAGTTGCTTCACAAGCTCCAATGCTGGAAACTCAAGTGATATAGGAAACATTGCCTCTTTCCCATAGACAAGCTTGAATGGAGAGCTTCATGTAGATCTCTTGGGTGTTATTCTATTAGCCCATAAGGCCATTTTGAGCTTTGTGTGCTAGGTCCTTTGATTCTCATCAAGAGTTATTTTGATGATCTTTAGCGATTTTTGTTTGTGGACTCATCCTTTCCATTACCTTGAGGGTAATAGTTTGATGAAGTACTCAAATAAGTCCCATTCTTAATATCCCATCTTGTGATTTTGGAACCTATGAATGCTAATGCATTGTATGATATGATGGTGGTTGGCACACCAAATCTGGTCACTATCCCTTCATAGAAATCCAGGATACTAGACGCATTTACTTCATTGAGTGCCATTGCCTCGGTCCAATTGGTAAAATAATCATTCTTTGTCGGGGATCCATTTGTGACCTTGGCTTGAGTTTGGATTGATGAATATAATGAAGTCCAATCCCATTGCATAAAAGGTTGGTTGACTAAGATTGGGTGTAATGGAAGTGCTTTGCTAGCCTTTCCTTGCCTTTGAAGAATGGGAAATTCTTGCACCTTTTGATCCATGTGTATCACTAAAAACTTTGGGCCAATAATATCCTGTTTTCATGATTTTGAGTGTTGTCACTCTTCAAGAAAAATGGCCTCCAAGCGCTTCAACATGGATTTCTTTTAGCACTCTCTCCACCTAATATGTCTTAATACATCTCGAATAATGCCATTGATGTCTCTTTTGAACAAGGCATCATCGATAAGAACATATGGGATGTTCTCAGTAACCTGAAATGTCTCTTTTTACTATACCCATCCCATGAGGACACATGCCTATTCAAAGGAAGTGCACCATGTCTTGGGTACAACAAGGAGCAGGTACATCATCTCTCACTTCTTCTTAATCATCTTGTAGAATAAGAACAACCTCCTTTTCATTGTCTGCTTCATCTTGCTAAACTGAGGCTAGTTGTTTAAATAACCCCTTCCCACGGACCAGCTTGCTAACCTTGATCTCAATGTCAAATTCCATGTTATGGGTGATCCATCTTGCTCACTTTTCATTCAGGTCCTTACGAGAATGAATTCTTTAACTCCTGCATGGGAGACCAATAGTTAGATTTTTTGTTTGAAACCAAATGCTTAAACCTCTTCAATCCTCGATTCACCGTCAGTCCTTCTTCTCAATTAAGGAGTACCTCACCTCATAATCTTCCGTAATGTAGCTAAAGAAAGCAATTGTATCGATATGTACTTTCTTTTTTTTTGCTACACCGAGATTACGTAAATTGTGTTGCTTCCACCAAAGGCATACATTATGAAGTCTTCAGAAAAATATGGGTTCACAAGAGTTGGGGCTTGTGACATGGCTTCTTTGATAGCCTCAAAACTTTCTTTTCCTTAAGTTGTACACCTAAATTTTAAGGTCTTCTTCAACATCAACGTTATTAGCTTAACAAGGGCAACAAAGTTTGGAACACACCTCCGGACAAAATAGATTTTTCCCAAGAATATTTGAAGAGCCTTCTTGTGACTTGGAAATGGCAATGCTCTTATTGATTTAACTCTTTGGATTAATTTCCAATCCTTCCTTTGATACAATATGGCCTAGAATATTACCTTCATGGGCCAAGAATATGCATTTTTTGGGGTTCAGTGACACCCCAAAACTCCTACATCTTTGGAATACCTACCTTAGATGGAAAATATGATCTGCTGCATTTTTGGAAAACACTATAATGTCATCTAGATAGATCAACACTATTTTGTTGATTAGTCCCTTAAATTCCATATCCATTTCCCTTTGAAAATTGGCCTCGACGTTGGATAATCCAAATGGAATTTTCCTGTAGGCATATGTGCCCCATTTGGTGGTGAAAGTTGTTTTGAATTGATCATCTTCTTTCAACGTGATCTAGTTGTACCCTGAGTAGCCATCTAGGCGGGAGAACCTTTTCGACCCAGAAACTACTTGCAAGATTTGCTCCATTGAAGGGAGTGGGTAGTGATATTTGAGGGAGGCTCTATTCAAATCTCTAAAGTCAACACACAGCCTAATTTCTCCATTTTCTTTCTCGAGTGGGACCGGGTTTGTAACCCAACTTTAGTGTTTGATTGGAAATATGATAATCACCTCTATCACTTGTTTAGCTCCTTCATCAGAGACTCAATATATGGGTTGTTGGTCTCTACTTCTACCGATGGGTGAGTAGGTGGATCCAATTTAATTGTGTGTTTTACTAGTTTTGGATTGAACCCTCATATGTATTCATAACTCCAAGAAAACACATAAGAAATTCTTGTAAAATCTGTATGAATTCATACCTTTCTTGCTTTTTGGCCACTTTCCCAATTTGAAGTGTTTTGTCTTCTATAACTAAGATTAACTTTGAATCTTCTCCTTTGATCTGCATGTTAGCCTTATCTTTTTTGAACTGATCATTAGCATTGAAAATGGATTATAGTGTCACCAAGCCTTTAGGAAGATTGTTTGTATGTAGTTGTAATATCTCGGTTCCCATACTTTGCTGCTCTAGTCCGCTCTGGTTTCTAGCTAAGAATTTAGTTTCTTCTTGAAGAAATTTAGTGATCTATTTATCATTCTCAAAACACTGCCAAAGCATGTATTATTATCTCGGAATTATTGGCCTCATAACCACATGGATATGTGGTTGTTCTTCACCTCTTTTGATGGTGTTAACCACATCAAAAATTTCTCAACTATTGCATGTTTGTGAGAAAATTCATTTTCCTTCCTAGGTATGGACACAATACTAAAGGCCTCAAATCCCTCCATGAGATCCCATACCCTACTCTTGTATTTCTTGAGAAGGTCATTTTGGATAGCATTTAGTCCTCTGACTTGATTGGTAACCAGCTCACTATCACTTGAATACTTACAAGTTCTTGATTCCCAGCCTTTCTTGCCCAATGAAGACCTTGGACTAAAGCCTCATATTCGGTGGTGTTATTTGAGAAAGAAAAATTGAATCTGAAGGATGAATAATATCTCATACCTCTGGGGGACACAATCATGACTCCTCCTCCATCTCCTTGTCTACTCCTTGAGCCATCAAAGAATAATTTCCATACCTCATTGTCATCCTTGTATTCTAGCTTAATTAGGTCAGGAAGGGGATGATTCTCTTCATGTAGACAATAGACACCTAGTTCAGATTCTTCCATCTCCTTATAGGGGTCAAAAGCATATATTTTGTTGGCCCACTCATCTCGGGTCAAGTCATGCATACATCCCACCTTGGTGTCTATTTCGCATTCTTGTTTAGGATGTCGTCTTGATCAATAGATGAGTAGTTGACATTGATTGGGCTAGGCACATAGGATTCAATATGATAATCAATAATAGGTTCAGATCTAATTGTGGCCTTTACCCCATACCTTGTCCTGAAGAGCATATGTAACCAATCAACAAACATGTAGCCTCCAATTTTGGCAATGAAGTCTCTCGATAGACATAAAGCAAAATGTGGTGGCAAATCTATGATTGACACATTTTACAAAACAATCACATTAGGGCAAGCGTGTAGAGTGAGACTCAGATCCTTGATAATTCCCATAATGGTCACTGCTATCCAATCTAATTGGACTCCTCCTCTAGAGATGACTTCATATTGGATACTGAATCGATTAGCTATTTGTTTGGGCTTCAAAGAACTACTAGCCCCAAAATCAATCATACAATTGTGCACCAATTTGTCTCCAATAATTAATGAGACATAGAAGGGAGGGGGTCTTTGGTTTTTACTTTTTTTTTTTCTCCATTGTTTCTCCCTAGTTGAACCGCATTGGAAAGCACTCTCTCTTGCTGGTTAGGGGGATGGTTTGAACTTGAACAATTCTGCATGACAGTTTGTAACAAATCCCTCTACCCTGGAATGGCCAGTGACTCCCATAGTGAAATTTTCAAAATTTTCCTTTTCATATTCTCGGTAATATTGAAAAAGATATCTTTTTGTTGCCCCTTCCTAGACACATTTTTTTCTTGCACATGGGTTGTTACAACCGGCCTGACTAGTTTGGAAGGTGGTCTGGATTGGTTCAACATGTTGGGAGTTGTACTTGGAGCACTAGGACCTTGTGGAGTAATGGAAGGTTGAGGGTCACCTAAGTTTAGTGGTTGGCCTTCTCCAATATTTCTCCTTTTGGACCATGTGTTGGCAGCCACACCTTGAGGAGGGGACTGATTCATCCCACAAAAGTCTTCAACCTGCCAATTGACAAGCATAGTCTCATTTGGGGGGCTACCTTGTTGAGCTCCTTGTTGTTGACCTTCCTCTTGGCCAGGTTCTTATGGTGCCATACTTATTTGTACCATCAAGGCCTGATTTAGAGCACCATTAAAGCACATTGATGTGTTATGTCGTTGATCGCATAGAAAGCACCAATCATATTCCTGTGCCATATTGTTTTGTGCTAGGACCAATGCTCTTGATGTTGAAGCTATGTTAGGATCATATGGCCTAAAAGGTATAGCAGCTTGGGGCTATCATTGGTTCCGCTCTGGTTTATAGTCCGAGGTGGTGGCTTATTATGCTAATACTGGGGTCTAGCTTGATATTGAGCCTCATGCTTGTATGGGCTGGAACTCGAACTTGTTTTTTTTTAAGCTGGTCACTAGCTCATTCCCAAAGTTCAAGATGATTCATCACTTCCTAAAAATATTTAGAGGTATTAGATGATGAAGTGGAAGCTTCACTAATCTTTAACTCCTAGGGTGGGTATATGAGCTAATGTAGGTGATTGGCTAGTATCTGGGCTTCCTAACTTAGGTTATAGAGGCATGGATGGCTTGAGTGGTTTTGCTAGCTTGAATCAAATGGTTCTCATCCCTATGGAGAGGATGTAGGATGCATGTAATGTAGTGCGCCTCATTGACTAAATCATCGAGAAATATCAGAATTTAAATCCCTAGGAAAGTATAAGAACACACCTTCATTAGTGGGCTTTACTATTGTTGGAATCCTTTCCCAGGTCCACTGGAATATGAGGTTGAATTTTGTCAGCTACTCATTCGGGGATCTCTTGATTGTTGTTATTTTCTCTAACAAAGACAACCATTGTGAAGCTTTCCCTTTGAATGAAGAGGTGATTAACTTGACTGCAATGCCCATCTCATGGATCTTGTGGATTGTACATACATTTGTAATATCTTGGACATGGTCACTAGGAGAAGTTTGATTTTCCCTAGTGAAATATGGGATGCTCTTTAATGCTACAATCAGAACTAGGTTTTGTGCATTCAAGGTGAGTGGACTACTACCGGTGAAGTTGACATATGGATTTGGTTGTGCCATTTTGATTGGCCTAAGAATCCTTATAGACTAAAAGAAAGGCCTTGCAGGTGGAGGTGTTGACAAGGTTCTACTTGGTGGAGATGGAGACCTCTAAACTCTTCTTCCTCTCCTTTCTCTGTTTGGGGATGACACACTGTTAGAATTATTAGGATTCTAATAAATACCGATTTAATCAACTTAAATATTATATAATGTTACAATAAATATTTAAATAAACATTAGATCATAACATAAGTAAATAAAAAGTACTTACAGAAATAAATAACACATGTGACACAATATTTATAGTGGAAAACCCCAAAAGGGTAAAAACCACTTTGAGAATAACCTTTTACTTTAGAGAAATTATTTTACATACAAGTAAGATCACCTCCTCCTTAAAACCCTATTTACCAAGGTTAAAAAAAAATCACTTGATTTTCACACCTTTTATATATTTCTCAAATATATCAAATGAGGACCTAAAGTCCTTTTTATATAAGGTCATCGGTATGTCTCCGACCCACATTTTCAACCTAAATTGTTGACACATATACCTAGGTGATTTTATTTAATAAATATAAACATAAATGATTCACATTATTAAATACTTACCTAATCTATATTACCTAGGTATGAATATTTAATAATAGAAAAGTATTTCATATTGTTAAATATTTAAACTATATAATAGTGATGTACCCATATTAATTAAGGGTTGGCCAAACCACTTAATCATTATGTTCAAACACTCCCCCTTAATGTTAAGTGGGATAACATATGCCAATAGATTACCTGCCTATGGTACACTACAAGATTTACAATCCTTAAACCATAAAGGTTTTATGATAGCATATATGTTGAAGGAATTATAAAACCTTCATCATACTCAAGTTACCTTTTGGTACAAAAGGATTTGGAATCCCAAATATCATCCCATGATCAGTGGCTAAGTATGATTTGTGAGTTTTACATATTCTCACAAGTTCTCATAAAAGGTTATTGAACCCAAGCATATAGGAGCCTTTTATAACCAAGGACCTCCTTAATAATATGCTTGTATTGGATGTTTACTAGTAAAATCAATAGCACTAAAGAGTTTACTGAAGACCGCCTTTAAGATCTTTCTACACTTTCTCCAAGGTATTTTTACAAATTCCCGAAGGTATTTTTATAAAAATGATGTTCCATTAGGAAGTGACATTGTCATGCACACTCCCCTTCAATGGAAACTTTGATAATCCAAGTTTTTCACGAAAGTGATAGAACTTTGTACAGCACTCAAGGGCTTTGTGAAGATATCAACAACCTGCTCTTCAGTCGGCACGAACTTGAGATCTATCTCGGCACTAAAGCACCTTCTCATGGATGACATGTATATATATCTCAATGTGTTGTCCTATGATGTTGTACTAGATTATGTGCAAGAGCTATGGTGTTTTGGTTGTCACAGAACAAAGGAACACTATGTGGATCCTTCATCTTTATCTCATCAAACAACCTCTTTAGCCATAGAGCCTCTTTTGCAGCTTCCATTGCACTTCTATACTCAGCTTCTATTGAAGAGATAGAAACAATTGGCTACTTTTTGCTACACCAAGTAATGGCACCTGCACCAAATTTAAACACATAACTAGAAGTAGATTTTCTATCCAATACATCACCAAAGATGATCGAATCACAAAATCCATATAAGTTTTTTTTTAATATTGGCAAATAGTTTTTTGAAAGGGACTATACCCTTGAATACAAAATAAGGCCTTTAAGCCGGAATAAGAGTGAGAAGCATAGCAGGACTAACCAAGTCCAAGTAGTACAATGAAATTCAACGTAGCCCAGAAACAGCTACACAAGCGAGACTTAACAGCAAAACAACAGCAAAAAAATAGTAACCCGACAGCCAAGAAACAGTAAGAATAACAAAAGAGAGCAGTAGAAGCATGCAGGACTACTTCTTGGCTGCTTGATCAACACTGATCTTGACTTTTTTCCAAGCATGAAACATAAGTTAGCATTTTCATTCTTAGTATAATACAACCCATAATTGATTGTACCTTTAATATATCTAAGAATCCTTTTTGCAAGATTACAATGATCTTTATAAGGTTCCTACATAAACCTAGAAGAAATTCCTACTGCATAGGAAATATCTGGTCTGGTGATAGTGAGATATATCAAACTACCAACTAACTTCCTATATAAAGTAGGATCAAATTTTTCACATGTAGGTTTAGGATCAATTTTCAATCCAACTTCCATAGGAGTAGAAATTAGTTTACAATCAATCATGTTAAACTTTTTTAGTACATTGGTTGCATATTGTGCTTGAGAAACAACAATAGAATGTTTATTTTGAAATATAGCCATGCCAAGAAAATGATGTAAGAGACCTAAATCAGTCATTTCAAAGTACTTGTTTCAATTTTCTTTAATTATACAAATTAAAGCAGGATTATCACCATCATAAGAAAATCATTAACATATATACAATGACAATATGTGATCCTTCTTGCTTGATGAATAGATCATTTTCAAAAGAATAATTAACGAATCCTAATTTGTTTAAAGAAAGAATTAATTTTCGCATACTAAGCTCTAAAAGCTTGTTTTAAACCATACAAGGATTTTTTCAATTTAAAAGCATAGTTTTCTTTAACAGTTTCTTCAAATACTTTAGGTTGAGACATGTAAACTTATTATTTTAAATCACCATTCAAAAAGGCATTTTTCACATTCATTTGGTGGATTTCCCACCCAAATTTAGCGGAAATTGCTAATGAGGTCCTAACAAGTACTCATTTTAGCTACAGGACAAATATCTCAACATAATCAATACCAGTTTTCTTAGTGAAACCTCTAGCAACAAGTCTAGCTTTATATTTTTCAATGCTATCATCTGTATTATATTTTACTTTGTATAACCACCTAGACCCTATAATACTTCTTTTCTTCGGAGGTGGAACCAACTCGCAGGTTTGATTTTGAATTAGGGCATTATATTCAGCTTGCATTGCATTGATCCACTTCTCATCCTGAAAATATTCTTGAAAACTTTGCGTCTCAGGTTCATACAAGGTCATTAATGCATGGTACGTATGATGACTTTTGGTCATTTTCCTAAGATCAATAGGATTAGAACTCTCTAACACAGATTGAGCCCATTTTGGTTTCTTAACTAGGGAGTTAGGAGATTCATAAGCATCTATAGTATCAACATAAGAAACATCATCATGACCATTTACTATATTCTCAATATCAGAATCATAACCATTATTAGAAATATTGATAGAGTTAGGAACATCTTTACCATTATCAAATGAACAAAAACATTTTTCCAAAACCACCACATTGTGGTTTTTAGTTACTTCCCTTTTATAGGGTCATAAATCCTTAGACCTATAGTGTTAATATCATATCCAATGAAAACACAAGAGAAAGAAGTCATATCAAGTTTCTTTCTTTTATTTTTAGGAATGCTTAAAGAATCAGGACTACCACAAATTTTTAGATGAGAAATATCAAGTTTTTGATTTGACCATTTTTCTAAAGGAGTTGAAAGATGAATAGCTTTGGTGGGAACCCTATTTAGAATGTATACTGTTGTGGCCATCGCTTCGCCCACAAAAATTCAGGAAGACTAGCAAAATGAAGCATAGTAAGAGCCATATCTAAAATAGTCCTATTCTTACATTCTGCAACACCATTAGATTGGGGAGAATGAGGAGAAGTTAATTCCCTTTTAATACCACAATCAATACAAAAATTTCAAATGCTTTGCTAACATAGTCACCCCCATTATCCGTTCTAAGTCTCTTAATTTTATAGTTTGAAGATTTTTCAACAGATGCTTTAAATTTTTAAGAAAATATAACCAAATCATCCTGATGAAACCATAAATGAAAGTCACAGCATATAAATAACCATTTAATGAAGCTACTTCAAGATGTATTCTAACATTAGTATCAATAAGTTCTAGTGGGGAAGACGAAGTCTCTTCAATATGTGAGTGAAAGGGTTAAGTGTTTTGTTTTGAGCGTAAACACCCTTCACATGCATCATGAGAAGAAGACGACATAGGAAAACCTTTCACAAGATTTTATCTAGCCATTTCATATAAACTTCTATAATTAACATGTTCTAATCTTTCATGCCATAGTTTTGAATTATTCAAGCTTTGAGAAACAAAACAGGATGCGAGAATGGAAATCATCAAAAATATACGAGACCATTTCTTTGAATTCCTTCAACTATTATATTATCATTACTATCCTTGATATACTAAGTATCTTTCAAACTTTGAATAGCCAAACCATCATGAGTTAATTGAGAATATGATAAAAGGTTTTTTTGAGCTTAGGAACAAATAAAACATTATTCAACACACCATTAGCAAATTTTATTTTCCCTTGCTCTATTGCTTCTAAATATGAGTTATCACCAAGATACACACGTTCATTGATTTTTGCAACATCAAATAAAGAATTTGAAACACCAGTCATATGATTTGATGCACTGAATCTGGAATCCATTCGAATTAGAGGAAGAATACAATGCATCATATAATGTAATCATTTTAGGAATATCATTAGAGATATCCTTTTTCCTTAAATTATATTTTAAAGAAACAAATTTTTTTTTATTTTTATGGATAGGTTTCTTAGTTTTGCAATATTTCTTTTTATGTCCAAATTTACCACATTTGTGACATTTACCACTAAAGCTAACACGTAATTGATCAGAAGAAAAAAATTTCTTATCAACAAAAGAAGATTTAGATCTAAATTTTTGATCTGAGAAGGGCTTGTGAGGTTTGAACTTTAAATTCTAAGCAAGAAGTTCTGAGAGACATTCTCTTTAGAGTCAAAGTTCATCATCACTTTCTCTTCCTATATCAAAAGTGAACTCAAGGTATTTAAATCAGGTAGATCATTTTCATTTTGATATTTAGAGTTCAAGATAGAAATAAAATTCCTAAATATTTCATGTATATTTAACTGAACAATAAAGTAGATTAATTTTTTACCAATTAAATCACAATTGCATCCATCCGATTGTGCTTTAATATTTTTAGTTTTGGCTAAGAAATTAACTACTTTATCATCTCCTTTCATAGAGTTGTAAGAAATTTTAAAACTAATTTAATAATTTTAGATAAACACGTACCTTCATGCATGGATTCTATTTGTGTCCATACCTCTTTCGGATGTTCGATATTACCAATGTCTAGAAGGTACTCATCATTCACATTGCAAAAAATCATGGAAAGAGCCTCCTCCATTCGTTGCGAGAATGCATTCATGTTATCTACGCTTGACGACCGGTAGGAGCAACGTCATATCTAGAAACAATTGTCTAGAGTTTCCTTACCATAATTTTTTATTTGATCGTGATCTTCCAAATGTTGTAGTTGGTCCCATTCAGGATCTAGATTTTGTCAAGACAGAAATAGTTGGACGTCATTGTTTTCATGAACCTATAAAACACACCCCATTATAATATACAATGTACCATAATTAGATACATTTTTATCAAAAAAGAAACACTTTTAATAGAAACATATCTAAATTTTATAGATCTATATAAAATATTTAATCATAACTAATTTTTTAATTACAATGCATATTAATTAACCTCCCATGATCAAAATAGTAACCCTCAATATAAAGGGTTTTGCATTATACCCCAGACTTATGTATGTATATATATATATATATATATACATATATAAAAATTCTAACCATTTATAAGTGAAGAAGAAACCCTTAAGAATGTAAAATAACTTAAAATTTCTGGAAAAAAAAATGTAGACAAAGATCCGGCCAACTTAAATTTGACGTCTAAATGACCGTCATACTACCATATGTTTGGTTTGTCGTGATGGTTAGTGATTTGTCAAATTTAATGGATTCAAAACTTGTGTATTTCAATAATTACTTCTTATATATAATATTAAGGAGGTCATATTTTAACACATTACCTTGTATATTTTAATACATCATATTAACCTATTATAATTTATAATGTAAAACAATATTCACTTAAAAAAACTATAATATACTTTAAAAAAAAAAACACATATAACCCTTATTATGGGGCCCTCATGAATTTTTTTAAAAATATTTACCAAGCCATGTAATTTTAAATTCTACATAAACCTTAGAATTTACAGAGGAGACAACATTTTTCACACTTCCAATGGAAAAAATTCAAATCCTATTTTGATGGAGCTTTGTCTCCTCCTTAATTTACCATTGAAAAAATTCAACCTACACATATTAAAACTATAGAAAAAAATATTTCAAATATTTTACCCTTACCTCTACACAAGTTTTCACGGAAGGTAAGAAGTTTCCAAATTTTCCACCTGTGAATTCACCTTGATTCTTCACAAAGTAAAACTTTTAGGTTGCACTTATTTTAAATACCCTTTCCAGGTTGGTTGACACAAACTGCACAAATTAAATAAATAAAATATAAAAAAATTCACTTAATTTATTTAATTTACCTTTTCGGGTTGGTTGAAAAAACTCATACAAATTAAATAAATAAAATATAAAACATTTTATCTTAATTTATTTAATTTACCTTTCTAGGTTGGTTGAAAAAACTCGTACAAATTAAATAAATAAAATATAAAATATTTGATCTTAATTTATTTAATTTACCTTTCCGAGGTTGGTTAAAAAAATTAGTACAAATTAAATAAATAAAATACAAAACATTTGATCTTAATTTATTTAATTTACCTTGCTCTGTTACCATGTTAGAATTTAAGGATTCAAATAAATACAAATTTAATCAACTTAAATATTATATAATGCTACCATAAATATTTAAATAAACATTATATCATAACATAAGTAAATAAAGAAATACTTACATTAGATAAATAACACAAGTGACACAATTTTTATAGTGGAAAACCCCAAAAGGGTAAAACCACTTTGAAAATAATCTTTTACTTCGAGAACTTATTTTACATCAAGTAAGATCACCTCGTCCTTAAAACCCTATTTACCAAGGGTAAAACCAAATAACTTGATTTGCACACCTTTGATATATTTCTGAATATATCAAATGAGGACCTAAAGTCCTTTTTATATAAGGTGAGTGAGTAAGTCTCGACCCAAATTTTAAATCTAAATGGTTGAGACATATACCTAGGTGAGTGTATTCAATAAATATAAACATAAATGATTCACATTATTAAATAATTACCTAATGTATATTACCTACGTATCAATATTTAATAATAGAAAAGTATTTCATATTATTAAATATTTAACCTATATAATAGTGATGGACCCATATTAATCATTATGTTCCAACAGAGCAATTAATCATTATGTTTTAACAGACGTAAGTATTCAAATATACCTTCTTTCCTTTCTCTAGACTCGGGTTTTTCTCATGAATCTTCCAAGCTTAGGTGTTGAAACCTATAGATTTGTTTCTTCTAGATATATGTATAATTTTGAGGCTTTTTAAAAGCCGAATCATAAAGCAAGTGTACATCAATCCTTACTGTAATAAGTTGAAGACTTCTTAGTCCCACTAGGCATGCCAAAACTATTAGTGTGAAATCACAACACCCCCAAATGAGTCGTCAGATCTACTTTTCTAAGGCAGACTCATCTAGTGTGATTGCATAACATTGAACTTTCCCCAAGGTGTGGGACCTTGCAAAATGGGAAAGCTCTCTAGATTAAAGGTTGGTTCCTTATTCCTTTGTTTAGGTGCATATGTGAGAACTTGCAGAGGATCTATTTCTATACCTAATCTAAAACTTGCCAAGGAGATAGGGATAAAAGAGTATAAGAAATAAGAAATAACTAAACTACCAGGTGATGCACCAAAGGAATGATGAACACTTATTTTTTTAATAGACACAAACCAACAAAATACATACAATAAACAAGCACAGATAGCTAGATATATAATGGGAGACCAGATGAAAGCAAAAGAGACAAGAAAGGATCTAAAATCGATCACAGACATGTTTTATTGCTCTGTAGATTGATATAGTCCATTACAAAGTAGCCAAGAGGCAGAAACATAATGTAATTTTTGATGGAAGGCCTGAACCCCACAAATCCCTTTGCTAAGAGGAGAAGGGAGCCTGCAAAACAAAGAATTTCCAACCCTTTACAATGAATCATGCCCCGTATTTATAGATTCAACTTGAAAGAAGAAGAGAGAGAGAAGTGGGAAAAGTAGGTTGAAGCTCAACCACTGTTGTTAATGCCTTTGATGAAATCTCTCCCCAAATCCATCTTTACTGCATCAATCCTTGGTTCGGCACCTTGAAGGAAGAGGAAACAATGAAACAGATCAAATATGATTTGGTTGTTGAGGTAAGAAGATCCTGCATTGAAATCTTGAAGATGTTTCCTCCATTTTTCTTCACCTAACCTCCTCAAAATTAAAGTTTTAGACCTCCATGGCATGGGTGAGGCCGAGATCTTTCCAATGGCATCAGATTTGTAATATTTTGAGCCCTGAGTTGAAAGATATGCCCCTTCAAAGTTTGTATCAGTCCGTACAGGAGGGTAGGAAAACAACTTGAAAAATGGGTCCCCTTTTGATATGGGATACGTGGCAGCTATATTGGATCAAAAATTGGGCCTACGGGTCCACAATTTATCTTTTTCCCTTTCCTCGATTGCCCGCTTGGCTTTGACTCGGACCCAAATGCTGAATTTTTCCTTGGTCGAGTTATGGGCCATTTTGCAACTTTTACCCCTTTTGAGATAGCAAGTGGAAAAGAACCATCCTTTTCCTTAACGGTCCACTTTTTGAATTTGTTTCCTCTTATGCGGGATCATGGTCAATCCAAGATTTGGCACGGGGACAAAATATGGATAATAATACTTTTGACCTCATCCTCATGCCCTGAGGTGGGCATGATTGGTTTTGGCTTCTCCCTTGGCTCCAATGAAGCCAAGTATTTTATTGGGCACACCTGGTCCAATGGATGTGCCCATGGCTCTAAATTCCAACTCTAAGATTGGAGTCTTCTTGCGAGACCTTCTTGGGTGGATGGTGTGGATGAGGTGGGATCCTCGTGCTCTTTTCCCTCCTCATGAGAAGAACATGTAAGATTATTATCTTTCGAACTTGGTTCTAGAGAGATGTCATGAAGGGCAAAGGTTGTTGTCCTTGAATTATCTCCTTCATGGTTGCAGGATCATGTGCTTGAAGGGTGGATGATGGAGGAGAAAATGATGTGATCTGCATGGGCTCCTCTCTATCAAAGTAATCCTTCAAGTCGACAGATAATATGCATCCTTGTTGTCATGTTGCACGTGCTCGACCTCCTCCATTTTGTCTTCCGATCTAAAACTTGCTCACCATAGTTCTCCTCTTCTACATTAGAGCTTGAAGGGGATGGAGTTGGAGGAAGAATTGAAGGTTCTTCTATGGCCTACTCCATACTTAGAGCCTCTAGAACTATATGGTCCTCCTCTTTTATGGGTTCATGAATAAAATCAGGCCCCTCAAATGAAAGCAAAAAATCTTTAATAATACTTATTTCATTAAGTGGCCTCAACTCGATTTGATCTCTCTCGGATGCTCCTCTTCAATGGGACTTCAAGTTGATTTTTCTTGTTCTATCTTGACTAGTTCTCGTAGCTTGGATTAGATCAATATCCTCTTGCAGACAAAATGCCATTATGGACACTGCATTCAGAGAAAACAATCACCGATCTTCTCCTTCTTGTTCTTGTTCTTGTTCTGCTACAAACTCAGCCTCAACCATCACCGGCTCTTCAACCTTGACCTCCTTAGTATGATTAACCATCAAGGGGATTTTCTTATATCCAAATCTAGCAGCCCAACTCGTCAAAATTTTTTATCATTTTTTCTCGTTGGGTTCCTCTTCTTGTTGTTCTCCTTGAATGGATTCTTGAGTCTCTTCCCCACATGGAATTGGGAAGGAAAGAGGAGTGGTAGGTTAGGATTCAACCAGTTTTTCTATTGTTTATGGTGGAGAGGGAAGTGGAACTTATTGTCTGTTTGGAGGGCATGACTACTTGGAAGGGAAAAGGGAAGGAGAATTGATATGGGATGGAAGACTAGGGGATGGAGAAGGAAATTCAACACTAAGGGTAGCAGATGGGGAACTAGACTCGTGACACTGTTGAGATGATACTGATTGAGGAAGAGGAAAATAAAATCTAGGAGGTAGTGGACTTACCCATTGAAAAGGTTTTCTTGTGTCAAAATTATAAGCCTTTATCTCCTCGGTCCATTGTACAAGTGGGGGCAATGTATCAAACATGAATTTAAGATTCTCCCTGTGGGCTATAGTGGCTTAGAAAAGGTCGACCCATGGACAAGGTGCCCCGCAACTGATCCTAAATGCTTTCATCTGTCTTTGTCACCATGGAATGCACCATGCTATCTTCCATTATTTGGATCTTCTCTCTAGCAGATCAACATTCTCCACATAAATGTCACCATCGTATGTATACCCTTACTCTTGATAAACTCCATGGCCAAAATGGTTTTGACACTGCTCATATGGTTAAGAATAATGGTTCTTGATCTGATCATAATTTTGATCTAGAGGAGTTGGGAAGTACATTGGAGGCTGGATGTACCCAGTTGCTTTGCAAGTGTGAATTCTAAGATGGAAATGAATTCATGATTGCACAACTTCATGGGATGGAAGAAGATGAAAGATATGGAAGGAATAATGGATGAAAATGGATGGGACAAGGTATGTAACTTCAGAGAGTGGGTTGTTGCCTAGATGGAGTTTCCAGATGTGTTTTCCATGTTCCTCAACAGGTTGAATCTCACCAAGAACACATCAACTTGATGAAATGAAGTGGTAAGGTGCTTCATTCCTCTCCCACCGGGCATGCAAAAATTGTTGAGTGGTCAAATAGTGGCTTAATATTCGCTATTGATAATGAGTCACCTTAGAAATATGAGAAAATCTAACCTCGAGTGTCCCACCCGCGTGCCAAAACTATTGTGTCAAAATCATAGCACCCCCAAAAGCCCCGAGTTTGAAATGGGATACTTGGTGTGATTGCACAACATTGGACCATATCTCAAGTTTTGGGCCTTACTGGACTTGAGATTGATCTCCAAAGAAGGCTAGTTCTTGCTTCCTAAACTACATACTACAAGATACTCTAGTGCAGACAGAGCTAATATATCCTAATATAATCATTCCAAGGAGAGAGGGAGAGAGAGAAAGAGAGAGAGAGAGAGAGAGATAGTGAAAGAGAGCCTACACTAAGTGGTGATACACGTAGAAAAGGAAGTGACTGATCACAAATCTAGTTACGAAGTGGAGGGAGGTGAGCGATGGAGGGGATGAACAGATACATCACAAACCAAAGATAAATGTCACATGGAACACCACTTCAAAACCCATTAAACACAGCTCCTAGAACTTGTAATAAACATTAGAGTATACATGGTATACCATATAGCAATGATCGGTAAGAAGAGACAATAAAATAAGTGAAGAATGGATAAGATGCATCATGAAATAGATTTAATTACTCGATAAGTCACATGGTACATCATCGTAGGAAAGAGGCAAGAGAATGCCATTACAGAGCCATGAGAGGAGGCTTAGACTCACATTCTACCCTAAGGAAGAAAGAGAGAGAGGGCAAGAGAGAAATAATAACCACCCCTTTAGAAAATGACCCTCCTTTACAATATATAAGAATAATAAGAGAGAAACGAGGAAAAAAATTGAACCCTATTCCAACCACCCCTGAAATGCATTAAATCCACCTACCACAATGAATAGATTTAATGCAACACCCATACCTCCATCGTTTTCCTCTACTGGGAAAGAAATAGGCCCATTCTTCATCATGGCAAAGCAAGGGAGAGACTTGAAAACCCCGAAAATAGTGGGCTGAAACATTAATGGAGGCAGGTGAGAAGTCGACGTTGAGATATTTCCAAAACTCCCTTTCCCACTCACAATCAAGCTCCTAATCGAAATACATGGTTATCTAAAGATCATGGTCATGTGTTTAACACAGGATCTCTATTTAAAATAATCTTTCCATACATGGGCCATGTGGAAGCCTCACGTGTCGTGGATATTCATCCCCTTCTTTTCACTCTTGAAATTACACGTGGCGGCTTCGTAAGCTCTTTGGTTTCCTATATATTATAGGTAAGTCCCTTTGTTGGGCATGGTCATATGTCCGACCCAAGATATGTTGAGGCGTAACGCACATTTGGAACCTGCCTCTCGAATTTTACTTTTAAGTCATTCCAAAGAGACACATGGAGGCTTCCGCTGGTCCTTTCATACTTTACCGATTCATGACCGGATTTTTCCCCTTTTTGACCTAGGACGCATCGAAGTTTCACACTCATTTGGGGGACCACCTTTGGGTCTTAATTTAGATGTACGTTGTTTAGACATGTGGAGGCTTCCACTACTTCTTTTATACTTAGTTGATAAAATGATCATCTCTATCCCTTTTCGGACTGGGACATGTGGAAGCTCCGTGCCCATTTAGAAGCGCCACAGATTTTACTTTTGAAGTTACGTGGACAAGACACGTGGAGGCCTCCATAATATTTTGGAATTTTCAATGGCTGACCTTACCTTTTTGGGCTTATACCACTTGGTGGCATGGAATTTGTTTCGGAATTCCTTTCAGTTTGCACATTTGAAATTGGAAAAAAGACACAAGGCTCCTTCCACAACTTTTTCAGTTTCTTTGTGTTTTTTCTAAGTCCCTTTGTTTGGTGGGTCCATATGTCCGATCCAAGACACGTGGAGGCTCGGGCGCAAGTTTTAGAACCTGCCTCTAAATTTTACTTTTGAAGTCTCACCGAAGAGACACGTGGAGGCTTCCTCCGGTCCTTCCATACTTAGCCAATTTGGGTCCACCTCGTCCCCTTTTTTTTTACTCTAACCACGTGGTGAGCCTAGACTCATTTCAGGTCTCCATTTTGAATTTTAACATTGAAGTTGCGTTGAATTAATGTGTGGCACTTTTCGTGGGTTTGTGACTTTTATTTGGGTGAAAGAATCCATAGGATTGTAGACCCACACTTGAAAATTGTGCCATTTTGTGAAAAGTGCAAAAGTTCCAAAATGCCTCATGCAGACTTCGCTGACTTGAATTTATACATGTGCAAAATTTCCTCACACTCCATAGATCCATTTTTGGTAAAATAAATCATGCCAGGCCCACTGCCCACATTTTCCACTTAGCATAAGTAATCCTTCTTGGGCTGTGGACCGGAAATTATAACTTTCACCTTTTGCAAAAAGTGCAAAAATTTCAAAATATCTCCCGCCGTCCTGCTACGATCTGCAATTTTCCCATTAGCAAAAAGTCTTCCCTAGGCCCGCCGCCTACTTTTGGCAAAAACTCCTTGTAAGGCCCGTCATCCCGCCATTTATAAAATATTAGAAGTTAGAAGGACTTCTTTATATTTATGGAAAGGGGAAGAAATTTCCTATCTGATGAAAATTCTCTCGGGGGACATTAAGTGCTTAAAATATATAAAAATTTAGATTGAAGCAATGAATGGAGAAAAATGGTGTTAGTTGACAAAAAATAAGTGTGATATTATTTTGGTCAACAATATTTTCCAAAGCACTTCCATTGCAGCTCTAGAATAGATCTTGCCTCATTTCCATAAGAGATACCCTAGGATCTTTTGTGAAAGTTGATGATAAAACCTCCCATCAAACACATACAAATTATGCTAGAATTTTTGTAGATATTGACACCTATCAATCCCTCCCAATAGAGATTCACCTGAAAATACGTGAAATGAAGTAGGTGCAGAGGATAGAATATGAAGGATTACCTTTCAGATGCCGAAGATGCTTTCAAACGGGACATCTTTCAGGTGAATGTGAAGATTCCAAATGTAAGGAAAATCCTGCATGGTGAAAGGACTCTCTACCACATGATTTGACAACTAGTGCCCACTGAATCGGTAGTGGAACACCCACAAAATGACGTACCCACCTCGACGGATCTTCGGAAAAATACAAAGAATAAATCTCAAAATAGCTCTCCTTAGGGTGTTAATTTAGTGATAGATTTTGATTCTATTCCCCTTATGAGGGTCACATCCGTATCAAGTCATTCTTCCAATCTCAATGGAAGATGAATATGAAGAATGAAATTTGGTAGCTAGGAAGAAGAAGGGATACACTAAATCTAAACCTTCCATTGTCTTGAAAAAGTTATGAGCCTTGTCTTGTTATGTGATCTCATCACTATATCTAGGCTATAGGCTTGTTGTGTTTCTACCTTGAGCAATTGTTGTTCTTTGTGAAGTCATTTTCTACTAGTTGTTTTCTAGTTGTAGGGTTTTTGGTTTTAGGCTTTGATCTTGGCAAAATTCTCTATGTTGTTGTCTTTGTATGGTTTTATCTAGATTTTTATCTCTTTTTAAAGTGTTATATTTGTAAAATATGGCTTTTTATTCCTTTTATACAAGGGTATAGTCCCTTTCAAAAAACTATTTTCTAATAATAATAAAACATTTATTTTAGTAAATATAAGAAGTTAGGGTTACTCTGCATTTAATGGAAGTGGTCCGGTAGCTTGGATAGTTATAATCTAGAAGATAGTTTTTCAAAATTTAATCATGTCAAGTACTTACTCATTTTCATAATATCAATAATGACCTAAAAATTTCAGGCCATATATATTGTAGTTCGTATTTGTTTTCTAAAAAAATATATTCATTTTGTAGGTTTTTAAGCTTGTGGATTGGATTTTTGCCCTACCACTACTTGAATTAGTATTAATTTTGAAATTTGGTCCATAATTCACTTTAGTGACCATGATTTAGCTCTACGATGCTTTTCAACTTCTTACTATTAAAATGAGATTCTCACTTTTAGCTTTCAAAGGAAGTAATGTCTCATCAAAACTAAATGAGTTGATCGATGACCTTAGAAACTATTCCCTACACACAAAAACACACTAAATGATCTTATCAAGAATTTCCTTTGGGTTAGGATTTATGATTTGTGGTATATAGGGTTTAGGGTTTAGGGCTCGGTGGTTTAGGGTTTAAGGCTCAAAGTTTAGGGTTTAAGGTGTAGTGTTTAGTGTTTAGAGCTCATGGTTTAGGTTTTAAGGTTTAGGGTTTAGGGTTTAGGACTCATGGTTTAGGTTTCATTGTTTATGGTTTGGGGTTTAGTGCTCGGGACTAAGGTTTTAGGGTTTAGGATTTATGATTTATGGTTTATGGCTCAAGGTTTATGGTTTAGGTTTCATAGTTTAGGGTTTAGTGTTTAGAATTAAGGGTTTAGCATTTAAGGTTTAGGGTTAAGGGTCTAGGGATTCATTGTTTAGGGTTTAAGGTTTAGGTTTTACGGCTTAGTAATTAGGGTTTAGTGTATAGGTCTCGGGTTTTATGGTTTAGGTTTTAGGGTTTAGGATTTAGGATTCAGGGTTTAGGGTCTAGGGCTTGGGGTTTATGGTTTAGGGTTGAGTGTTGAGGGTTTAGGGTATAGGGTTCAGGTTTTAGGGATTATGGGTTAGGGTTTAATTTTTAAGGGTTATGGTTTATGGTTTGGGGCATAGGGTTTATATTTTAGAGTATAAGTCTCTTAGTTTATTGTGTAGGTTTTATGGTTTAGGTTTTAAGGGTTAGGGTTTATGGCTCAGGGTTTAGGCTCACCCATTAAATCACTATAATGTTCTTTTTCTTACCCATTCTTACTAATATTGACATATATTATTCAACTAAAAAGGGTTCATCTATTTTTAGGAAGAAAATTCAAAGGAGTCATCACAATTTGAAGCATTTCATTCGTAGTTATTTTGAAGGAGCAAAATACCAAATATCCAAGAACAATTTGGTACAAAGAAATATTACCCGAAATAGCTATCTTCTTTTTCCCATTGCATGTGAACTATTTCACTCACGTAATGTTCTATGTCTTACCTATTCTTATTAGTATTGATAGAGAATATTCAATCTGAAAAAAGGTCCATCGAATTTATAGGCGAACATTCAAAGAGAGTCATTCCAATTTGATGTCTTCCATCTATTGATATTTTGAAGGAGGAAAATGCCATATATCAAAGAAAAATTGGGTACAAAGAAATTTTTTTGATGCTTTGTTGAATAATTATTTCAATTGCAAGTTATTAGGAATGAAGGTTTAATTCAAAGAATAAAGCGTGATATGTCCAATCCTTGTGTGGGATGGAAATTTGAAAGGATTTCTGAGGTTCAATTTTATTTTCCAAAATACATTAATCAAATGTTTGAAAATGTTTTACTGCAGATACAATGACATTCGATTCATACACTCAATGATCCATGGGTTTATCATAGAAGGAATTATCAATCAATGAAAGGTAAATAAGTCATAGTCTAGTTGACTCTCATTTAAAACTCAACAAGAAAGATTTACTAGGTGATTGATAACCCCTTTGTGTTCTTATCCATTCCCCTAATGCTATAGTTATTTTAAACACTTCTAGAAGTTACGTGAAATTTTCTATCCATTCCGGGAGCAAAAGAGATTTCTCTTTCTCTAGGGGAGGATGTGTAGGCAATTTGGTAATGATCCTACACTTCTACATTGGGATAGTCTCTATGTTTCTTCCATTTCCTTTGAGATTAATTTTTTTCTATGATGGTTTTTTTTTTTCCGCTTCCAATGCATCATCCTAGCTTACATAACACTATACATGGAAATATGAGAAATGTAAAATTTGTTTTAGAGTGTGATGAAATTGACATTCAAGAGATCAAATATATGCGCAGGAGAAATAAGTTTGGAAGAGATGTGTAATATGGATTGTAAGGAACAAGGTAGATGTCATATCCATTTAGTTACTTGTCCCACCTCTCATAAACAAGGTAGTTATAGAAGCAGACTCAATGATGGTTCTAGGCACAAGACTAAAAAATATTGATGAAATATGGTTTGAGTTTTAGGATTTAGGGATCATGGTTTAGGGTTTAATGTTTAAGGTTTAGGGTTTAGGGTTTAGGGTTCAAGGTTTAAGGTTTAGGGTTAATGGTTTAGGATTTAGGGTTTAGGTTTAAGGTTTAAGGTTTAGGGTTTAGGTTTTAGGGTTTATGGTTAGGGTTTAGGGATCATGGTTAAGGGTTTAGGGTTTAGGGTATAAGATTTAGGATTTAGTGTTTAGTTTTTACGGTTTATGGTTTATGGTTTAAGGTTTAGGATTTAACATTTAGGGCTTAAGGTTTAAGATTTATGGTTTAGGGATAAAGGTTTATACTTTATGGTTTATGGCTTAGGTACATGGTGTAGGGTTTAGATTTTAGGGCTCAAGGATAAGGGTTTAGGGTTCAAGGCTTATGGTTTAAGGTTTACGGTTTATGATTCGGTGTTTAGGGTTTAGGGGTCAAGTTTTAGGGTTTAGGATTTAGTTTTTAGAGTTTAGGGTTTAGGGTTTAGAATGTAGGGCTCATGGTTCATGGTTTAGGTTTTATGTTTTAAGCCTTAGGGCTCTGTGGTTTATAGATCACGGGTAAAGGCTGAATGTTTAAGGGTTTATAGATCACGGGTAAAGGCTGAATGTTTAGAGTTTAGGGTTTAGGGTTTAGGTTTATAGGTTTATAGTTTAGGGTTTTGATTTTAGAATATAAATGCTAAAATATTTAGGTTGAATGCTGAAATATTTAAAATGACCTCTCTGTACTACCTAGATTATACTATAAAAAAACTATCTCCTAAACCATGACTCATGGAGCTATGAGACTAGTTCCATAAGGTACAGAGTGACCCTAGCTTCTTATATTTACTAATATAAATTTAAAGTATAATATTTTCATTTATTATTATTATTATTTTTAAATAAAAGCATGCCAAAGAAGCATATAATGTCTACACTATGCAAAACACATACACATTATAGCGTGTACACATTTTGTGTTTTTCCTTTTTCTAATGCACGCTCTAGGATTGGATCTGGTTTGAATCCCCAAGCTTGAGGCATGGACCCACACAAACACAATAAACATCATGTTTTTCTAGGAAAATGTAAAATTTCCACTTCGCCATTATAAATAAACATAAAATGATCGATTTGTTTAAACAAAATTATACCACGATGTAGAGTAAAGTTTCTTCTTTCTAAAAATATAATTTTTAAAATTTTCTAACTACTATAAGGTTTCCATATTATTTATTTTATAATCATTCCTTTTTATAGTTATTTTTAAACTTTAAATATGTCTATCTTTCATCCTCGTATCTTATTTTTGGCTCATCGAATTCAAAAAAAATAATACTAGCATAAACTAGGCCTAATTCTATACATATTCAAAAAAATATATAATTTTCGATATTTTTTAGGTAGTTAGGGGAAACTAGGAGAACTCCATTATTTTTGAAACTTATAATTTTTGTACTAGAAATATCATAAAAAATACATACTTGCTAATAAAATCTAAAAAAAATCTAGCACAAAATAGATACTCCTAGCTATCTTTCTACCAAAGGGGTTTAAAAATACTAAGTGGTGCTCGAGAAAATTGTGGGGGCGTGAAATTCACTCTATTATGTTTTTAACAAAATAGGAGCACATGTTGGTATTTTAGTTATTTGATCTCAGGCACTTAAACTTATCCGTTTTAAATAAAATTTAGTATCTTAGAAATAAACTCAAAATTCTACGATTCATGTTTATACAACATCTTCCAATATTGAGTGTTACTATTTCAAAACCTTGTACAAGTTGATTTTTTTATTTTTCAGAAAAATAAAAACTTATTATATGATTTCATTGTATATCTGGTTATCATTTGAATTGTAATGGCTAATTACATGTTGTCATGTGTTCCTTAGATGCTTAGTATATTTTGAGTTAATATGGATGTATATTATTAGTGTTATCCATTTCATATTGACTTTATTTTTGTATAGTTATCATGATTTATCCATGTATTATTTGTTGAGTTCTTTTAATTGATATATTTTATTGGGAAGGTATGTGTAACGTTTGTATTGAGTGTGCAGATTACAAGACACACAAGAACAAGGGTTTCAAAGTTGCACCTCGAGTTAAGATAAGTGGACTACTTTGGGATGAGTCCTAGGCATGTTTGATTGTGTGAAGCCTTATATGTTTGTGTTATGTTGTGTTTGGGCACCATGGGTGATCCCGAAATGTAATTTTGTATTTGTAATTTATTTTAGTCATGTCATCAGCTATTTTAGCGATCTAGTGGACCCTACATGTCTTAATTGCATTTTAGGTTTATTAAGTATGTTGTTTGAGGTATGAGACCACCTAAGTGTCAATTTGGTGGGCCCCAACATCTCAACCCTTGTGCCATTTATCCCAATCTCGAATTTGGGCTAAATGTGGCAATTTTGGGGACCTCTTTTCATTTTTGGAACTTCCCTTTCATTTAAAAGGATGCATTGGACCCTACCTATGTGTAGGGGGGTCTCTTTTCAAGTCCAAATGGGAGTTTCCATCCGATTTGAGCCCTCACACATCAATTTATTATAAGATAGGTTGGTTTTTATGTTTCTAAAAAGTTGTAGGGTGTTGGATTTGTATTATTTTTGTGAAATTTGAAGATTACACCTTAAATGTTATTTGTTTTAGTTTTTTTGTAATGTTTTGTGAATATTGAGGGAGATGATAAGGGTGACACATATCACCCTCTCATTGGAGAAATTTTTAAATTGTTATTCTTTTTATATTCCCTCATGGAGAGGGGTTGGGAATTTTGGTCATTCTTGCTTTTGGGTGTTAGAGATTTTGGGAGAGTGCTTGTGGAGCTTGGAGCTTGAGTGATAGATTACATAGATTTTCGGATAGCTTGATTGAGTTAGGTTTCCATGTTCTAATACTATTTTTTCTTATGGAAATATAATGTGTTTATGAAATGAAAATGGTGTCATTTTTTGTTTTTGTGTGTTGGATTATGGGTGTGTTTGTGAAATTTTGTTATTGTCTTTTTCTCCATTTTCCATGCTTTGTGAGGAATTTTGGAGTGTTGGGGAAGAGGGAGGAAGACCCTTCTCACCACATGGCTTGATTGTAAAAACCATGATGGTATTATTTTATTCCTCTCCTCATACTCATAATATATCCAAGTAGTTCAATGTAGCTCATTAGTTCAGATATATCCATACTCAAAATATAGTGAATAGGCAGTAAATGTAGTTCATTTTTCCATACTTATCCACCTAATACTAGTTGTGAATTATTAAGAGGGGATTTGAAAATATAGTTTCTTTTATGGTTCGGATTTTGAATGCAAGGAGTTTTTAATAGTTTCCTCTTGGGAATAATTAGAATACTATTGTTTCTTATTTTAAAATATTTTAAAAGAATGTTGGAGAAATAATATTTTTAATCTAATAAAATTTATAAGGTGGGATTCAATCTAATTATTTTTTTACAACATATAGACAATATTTAAAGAAATTTCATTCTCATTTATTGGCATAAATTAACACACACATGAGAGATATATATACATACTTATGTAATCTCATTCATATTTTCTTATTTATATGCTCCTAATTGTAATGAAATGTAGGAAATGAAATATTACATATGAATGTATTATAAAATTCTCATTTGTAAATATACATATATATTACTCTCTCGAGTGTGTGTGTGTGTGTGTGTGTGTGTGTGTGTGTGTGTGTGTGTGTGTGTGTGTGTGTGTGTGTGTGTGTGTGTGTGTGTGTGTGTGTGAATACTCATATTGAAAACAAAAAAATAATAATAATATAATTTTTGAGATAAGAACCTTGCTAGTTAGCTTTTATAAACTTTTTTTTTCTAGAAACATATATATACACACACACATATATAAACAAAAACATAGAATCAAATCATAATTTTCTTATACTTTGTGTTATTTTTTATTATAAAGGGGAGGAGTTGGATGGGCTGCGAATCTCCCAATACCTCCCCCTCCCTTACTTCTAATGGTGGTATACCATTGATCCACTTCCAACCATCCCTCGGGTAACTGCGTAGGACCATTTGGGCTCAAATATGCACCCCAAAGTTTATATGATCTACCATGTTATATATATATATATATCGTATAGGTAAATGAACATTATTTTTAATAAAAGAACCATAATTCATTCTGGTTCTTTTCATTTAAAAAAGAGAGATATTTGTCTCTAGATTATGCAACAAAAAAATGATCATACCCTAGATAGGGTAAAAAAAAATTCACAAATCCATTATCAAACCATTATCTAAACCTACACAAAAAGAAGGAGAAAACTATATGTTGATGGCTTCCTTATGGCCTCCATGGCCTTCTCCATTAACCTACACAAATGAGTGGAAAGAGGAAAAAAAGTAATAAGAATACAAAAAGATGAGGTTTAGGGTTATTTAGAAATCCCTAAGATCTAGGGCTGAGATTAAATGAATCCAAGGGTTGTGATTTAACCCTTCACCCTTTTTAGTTATGGTATTTAAATGGGTTTTCATAAAAGGGGTGGGGTGAAATATATAAATGGTTATGGAAGAATTAATTCCTTTGAGGAAAAATTATTAAACTGGGTTCCTTAAGGAATATTTTTCAAATAAAGTGCCTTATTTAGTTATGGAGAAAATAAAATAATGTTATAATATAAAAAGAAAAACTTAATTTCTTAGGTGATACTTTTAAATAAAGTGACATTTTTTATTAGCGGTAAAGAAGGGTTAAGGGGACCCTACCCCATACAAAAGGATGAGAAAAAAATAAGACAAAGAGGATATATAAAAACTAGCCTCTACTGGTGGCACTAAAAATTAACTCACAACAATAATAAACTAACAATGGAAAACGGAAAACCAATAAACTATCTCAACTATATGGCCCTTCCCTTTAAATCTTAGCTACATCTTTAAAGGAAAGATAGTCTCTTTATTTTTTCGACTCACAACTTTCCACTCCTCTTCCATATTTGGATTTACATTATCAATTTTACGGATTGGAATAAAAAAATTTAAGTGCTCCACAAGGTCATGGGATCCACGATAAGGCATTTGTATCATTCATTCTAGCTTTTACACTTCCTCCTCTTCTAGTTTAACCGATTTGGAGAATCTAAGTCTGAATCACCAATCTGAAGGATCATTCACAACCAAGTGAATAGGATTATATTTCTTCCACAAAGAGCTTATAACTCTAGCATGATTGTCTACCAAGTTAAAATTTGATGCTAAATGGCCAAGAGAAAATCATGTTTTGTACATAAAGGAAACCCTTCATACTCAATATTTTGTATCCAAGTTCTATCCTCAACTTTAAGTTCAATAGTGGCAGGGAAATCAATAGAAGTATCCATGTCAACCAAGATTCTAGCATATGTTGTGTGCTAAAAATCTTAATATTTTGGGTCAATAGCTAAACATTTCCCTAAAGTGTTACCAGATAGCGAGTTAAGAAACTATCCAACCAAAGCTGGAGGGGAAAGTAAGGTAGATGAAACCAAACCGACATAACTTGAAAAGTGTTAGAAAAGAGGTTAAACAAATGGAACAACAATTTCATCAATAGCATATGGGATTCAAATTCCCGAACTTACCAAAAATAAGATCCGTTTCGAAGCATTAGGAAATGAAAAAATGAAAAAATCATGAGCACTAGGATAGATATCTAGCATAACTTCCAAAAAGGGACCCCATTTCCTTGAAATTTAGGCATGAAGTGTTAGAAAAACCATGAATTTTTTTTGAATATGTAAATCAAACCATTCATCTTGAAACTACCTTCATATTGAACCACTTCTTCACCAAAACTAACTAATGGTGTAGATTTAGTGTAAGCCATTAAATTATTATGGTTGTAAACTGATAGGCCCCTACTCCTATTTCCTACCCCTCATAGCACATCCTTGAAAGACACATGGGAGGGGGTTGATCAATCTGTAGAATTATTTGAGACTCGGGAAGGGTCCATTTCTACATAGGACCAGAAATAGCCCCATGTAACAACACATAAACCACTGAGCTTCCATGAACCGGGCACCGAGAGATAGGAACATGTGAATCAAGGTATTTTAGATCTTAATGCAGGGGTTTCCCAAGCCCAGAGTGAGAGAGATATCCATCATTCTCGGGATGCACATGGGTAAAATCACCATTCCTTAAGAGTTCCACAGAGCATTATGTAGGAATAAAAACACTTCCAATATTGTTACCCAAAAATCCAGAGGCAAAAACAAATGCAAGGATGGTCCGGTTACCCTAATGTTCCCTTCACAAGAGGTAGTGCCCCCACCCACGAACGACACCCCATGCAACAAACCCCCATGTAAATATGGGTAATTTTATCATCTAGAGGATCCCTAGAAACAAGATCTTCCTCTCCTTTTTGTCGATCAAAAATAAGGAAGATTGGTTAGTTTCATTAAATCATTGATGTTCTAAACCCCTAACACTTGAGAACCCACTTCCGCATGCTTTGCTAAATTTAGAATCGACTCCATTTTCACCCAACACACCATTTATAACCTCGTCGATATCGTAGCCTTTTGAGCCCTACGGTTGGAAGCACCCACACCTACCCAAGCTTACACCATTACGGGAGAAATATTTAGGTTTAGGGAAACCTAAAAAACCATCATCACTTAGAGGAATTTCCTATTATGTTGATCAAAATTTAAGCTGCAATGCTTTTAATTACTAAGGGGATAAATAAATATTATTCTTGGAGGGGTTTGATTTAATTATTTGGGGTGATGAAATATTACTTTTGGATTTATAAATTAATCAAAAAATTATTATGGACTAAAGGAGGGCATTAGTGCAGCAACACTATGATGAATAGGCTAAAATAAAATTAATTTAATATGAAATTTTCAAAAACGATTATCAAATTTTTTGGTAACTAGGCTTATTTGTTTAGTGCTAAAATTTGAAGACTCACTATGTTCTCTAAAATCAACCTTGTGACTCTCTCGGCTCGACCTTGGGACATAGATCAACCCTCCTTACACTCACCTCATGGTGTTCTAAAAGGTAGGTAATATTTGCATATGTGGGTACTTGAATGTTTTGGAGCGGTTTGAAAAATATGCCCAGATATTAGTATAATAGTTGGAACCAAGGTAAATTTTAATACCCCCTACCTAAAAAACCATAGATATTACTTGGAAAATTTCTAAAAATGAATTTCAAAATCTTGGTGAATGCCACAAATTGAAAGGAAATGTTTTCTGTCTTTAGAATTATCGATCAATAGCATAATGCTACTAGATCGTATTAAATTTCTTTTTTTTCAACTTGGTAAACGTGATTTAAATATAAAAATTTAGCTATTACTATGAATGCTAGGATAATTAATCCAAAAAATTAACTAGTTGTACCTATAAAATTTAGGCGAAATAACAAGCAACCTAACACCTAAAAATTAGACAAATGCAAATTTCAAAAACCCAAATATTCATGTATTAACGAAGATTAGCCAAATAAATTTACATTAGCTAAAAATTTATCATTTTCAACATACTTTTCAATATTACTCTAAAACAAACTCAAAAATTCATTTTTTCTTGAAAAAAATGATGAAAACTAGTACTTTTAACATTGTTTGCAACATGTATGACAACCATGATTTGTGAGCCTCTTTGGGGTTTTTGTATAGCTTATGTCTTCATTTTAAGTTAATGGGTACCTTGAAAATTTAGGTTTTTTTCAAACACACATCCATATTTTTTATATTAATGGCTAAAAACTTTATCCTGGTTTAGATATTAAGATTTTCACCTTTGGAAACTTGTTTTTGGGAATCATGACTTTGTAGAATTTATGGCCAAGGTTTGAGCTTTTTCTCGAATGTAGTACGAGAAAAACCTATAATTTTTTAAAGATATTTTGCAATCTATATCATTTGTAGATGTATGGTTGTTATGAGGGTTTATTCTAAAACTATGTTTTCCTCTCAATTAGATGGCTTCCACTATTGAAGCTTGGTTTTGAAACTCTATTTTTGATGTTGCTACTCAAAACTTTTAATTGTGCTCTTTAAAATGTAAATAACTCCAAAAATTTTTACTTTTCACATTCATATTTGGAGGAGAAATTATGCAATTTGTTCATATTTATCCTTTCCATAAAAAAGAAGAAATAAAAAATAGTTGTTTTTTTTCTCATTGGCAACCCTATACTATGTTTCTCGTTGTTGTACATGGATGAATTTTTTTGTGAAAAATCTTTGTTTTCTTTCAATTTATATTCCTAGAATGTGATTATCCAGTTCCATCATTGGCTACAATACTTTATTTAGCATGCTTATGAAATCAAGCTAGTACTCTTAAATAATGCATACTTAGCTTTAAATGAATGATAAATTAACTAATTTATACCATTTTTATTTTCATCTTGATGCAATGATCTACATGTACAAACTATTGAAGAAAAATTTTAATCATTTCTATAGTTTTTTCTTGTAGATGAATTCTTTAAGAGTACTAAAACAAAAATTTCCTTTTTCTAGTAATTTCTTTTCTAAAAATTATTCTTTAGTGGAAGAATGCAAATACATTTGAAACTGAAAATATAACGAAGCTTAAGGAACCCCGATCTCTAAAACAATTTTCTTTCCTCTCTTCCAGGTGCATTACATTAGCATTATGGAGCAACTTAATGTAGACAATAATTATTTGTATACCATGTCCTTCACCCGATGTCTGCTCCCTTTCATCATTGTTTCCTACACACATACCTCTCTTCCTATTTGAAATCCCCTTTTCATCCTAAATTCAATTTATCCATTTAATTATTATTCCCTATCCTTAATCTCATTCTAATCACGTTCATATATTATCATCCCTAATCATTCTTAATTAATCCTAAATCCCCATTAAATTCACTTTTCATCCCTAAATATCCCTTTTTTCCTCCTTAGGCATTCCTTTAATAATTTTATCTTCCCTTTTCCTTTATTTAATATTTTCTACCTCTCACCTACCCTTTTATCTCCCCTAGGAAACCCTAGCTCATCCTTATCACCAACAACCCTAATCTTCCCTCTAGCTAGAAATCATCACACCACCCAAATGGATGGATTGAAGCACTTTACGGTGTCCCATCCGGGTTTCCATTAACCATATAAATACGCTAACACCCCTCCTTCCAGGATGTAACATCGGAGACTTTAATATTTATTGTGATCTTTCCTTCATTTTTTCTCTTCTTCATAACTTAGATCTATTTATGAGATCTTATAGTTCACCCTTGGAGATTTGAAGTCCTCTCTCTCCCTCTTGCATTCTTATATCCATAGTTTTTATTCCATCCCCTTTCCTTATCATTTATTTAGTAGGTTCACCGGTCATCCTGGAGCCTTGTCTCTTATTTTTCCTACCTTCATTCCCATCTCTAGATCATCATTTTCAACTATATTTTTCCATCAAATCCTAGATCACTTTTGGTCTTCATCCACCCTATCCAATGACCATCAACCCATCTCTCATTTTTTGGCTTTATATCATTAATTTTTCCAATTATCTACTTACAGATCCCACTTGCCTTTCATGTCCTCTAATATTTTTATTTCACACACCTATAGCTTTAGAGCCCAACTTCACCATATCTGGTTGCCACCGATTGAGACCATTCGCTATCAAGACTATCAAGTAGTTATCACCTTTCATTTATTTTCTTACATCCTTTCAATTTTCATCGGATCTAATATTCTCACAACAACTCAACATCATTCCTCATTTAGATTAGCTCTTGGTCAGGCTTTAGGAAGTCTTCTAGGTCTAATTTTCTGCATTTTTTCCATGCTACCCCATTCACTGTCAACTCTTTTCTATAGTTTTGGGTAACAATCGACTCACCCAGGTTTGATTTGGTTTTGATTTACTTAAATCAGATCTAAATTTTTCTCATTACATTTCAACTTTCATTTTTATCTCAAATTTTGTTGCATCATATCAGATCCATCATTATTTTATCATATTGAAATGTGGGCTAACATCCATCTAAGGAATTTTTCACTTCTTGGTACTAACATTGTCAGAAACCCACCATCTAATGTACTAATCATTTTTTTGTTGAGTTTCTCTTTGTTGTTTAGGTAATCAAACTCGTTTCGAGGAGGGTCTCTCTTTTGCATCCGTATTCATTGTCATCTTAGCTACATGTACCTTACACCCTCTAATATTGGATTTTATTGTTACCATTTCACTTATCTAAAATAGAAATGAGAAGATCAATTCAACATTGAGGAATGCCAAGTGGGACCCCCTTCTCGGGTGAGATTTTTATTGATTTTCATTTCCATTTCTCTCTTTCTCTAACTAACTCTTGTAGCTAGGAGAGTTTTTTCTTTTTTGTCTTGGTTGAGTGCTTCCTTGAATCAACAACACATTTTCTTGCTTTAAAAATAAAATAAAATAACGTTATCCAATTATTCTTTATTTTCCATATTTTCTCATTTTTCATTGTATTTATTTTCATTTATGCTTTTCTTAATCAAATTTCACATTTTGATTTTGGGATATAAAAATAACCTCCTCATCTTACTTGATAACATAGTCAAAATAATAGGTTAATACTTTCCATTCACATATTCCACACACATCCGAATGTATGTATAAAAATACACATCTTAAATATCTTCCCACAGGTAGGACTATTGGGATTTCATCACCCAATGGGAAATCCTCCATGGTGTTACAACCACATTTGAATTTTTTTGAATATCTGTATATTGGTTAAGCATTTCACACCCTTATCACTATGGTACGTAGATATTTGTGGAAGTAGGCCCCACTATCGGCCATGTACTAGTAGTTATCACATATTTTAACCTCACATAACTTTAGGTATATTGAGTATGCCGACCAAAAATACCTAAAACCATCAATAGTTTGGTTGTTTCTTAGGTTCCCCTTTGAGCCCATTTTCTTTTTTTCCTCACATTTTTCTAATAATCAAGATAACTAAAAATTTCCTTCTTGATTTGTCTCGAACTAATTAATCAACATAGTTTTTTTATTGTTTGTTTCATGCCCATTATTAAACATTCTCAAGCAATAAAAATGGAATAAAACATGACATCCAACAACATTCCCACTTCAACTATTGTTTCCCAACAAAATTCGACCATTTATTTTATTACTTCAACCCATTGGTTCACCTCTTCCATGATTACTAAACCTATGGTTTTCATTCCCCACCGTAAGAGTCTTAACCTATCCATTATAACACTCATATCAAAAATAAATCCTTCCTTTATCACCAGCCGGTCCCATCTTGATCGGTTAATCCCCCATCAACCACTTCTATGGGGACTTTTTGACCACTTAACATTCCTTGTGGATGTATGGAATTCTAAGAGCTTCTGGATTTCAACCCCATTGCTTTGCATGATTACATTCTTTGTAAGTCCACAAATATCCCCATTGAGGGATCTCTCTTCAATGAATCTAAGGGTATCATTCTCACCCCGAGTATACCCAAATCATTACATCATAACTCGATTTCTTCATTCCAAGAGCCATGAATGAACTTTCCATGGCACAACGCGAGCTTGGCCCTAACCAATATTTATCCATGATCCCTCAAACCCATAAATACACTAAATTGGTGGATCCCATTATCCCAATCTTATCGGGTATCAACACCGTATCTACTTCATCCATCCCCATTACTTCCTCATCTACTTTCATCACTACCATCCCCATATAAAATTTGCAAGACTCTCACTTGATTCCTCCACAACTAGAACAAAAAACTCACACTTCGGTCCCTATTTCTACATCTTATTTCCATGTGAACATTATCGCCTTACAACATCATGCTTAGGAAGATTTTCAAAGCTAAAAACCTCTCCTTACAAGTGATTTTCGATACTCCCTTCCTATTCAACCTAATCAAGTTTCTCAACCATCCCATACTTATATCCTTACTCATCTTGTGCAAAACCAATCTATCTCTCAATAACCAATGTAATCTTATTACATGCCTATTTCTCAACCACATCAGATTTCTCATCCAATCCAATCACAACCATTCAAAAATCCCCCTCCTTATTAGCTACCTCCTCAAACACCTACTTACCAACAATCCCATCAATCTCATCCACAACACCACCAATATCTTCCACAACATAATTCATCTACTTATTATATCCCACAACCACATCCATATACTTCTCATCCATCCACATCTAATGATCCCATGCATGCATTATTAAGTATAATGGCCAATCTTGAAGCCAAAACCTTGTGATCCAAAACCAAATTTTCCTATGAACATATTTATAAGGATCCTATCCCATCGGTTCCTTTAGGCACGTATGCTACCTAAAAGAACCCATAACATCATCTTCATGCCTTTAGACACACATGATACCTCATTTCTCATGATTAGGACTTTATGATTTATACATTCCCATGTCATTAGTTAGAACCACGTTGGATTTGTACAATGGAATTCCATAACATTATCTATTTTCATTCACCAATCTTGTACAAGTATTGCTAGATAAATTTTCAATTAATGTTGTGTGTAAAATAACCACCACAAACCTCTATGCCATTAGACAATTTGATGATGAACCTATTAAAAAAATTCTAGATGGCATGAAACAATCAATCAATTTTCCTCTCCCTTCCACTGATGAATTAATCAAACTCTTTTCACGTTTATGTGCAAATAATATTTTCTCTTCTATTCAAATACAAGCATTCCAAACCTTTGAAGTGGCATTCACCATAGCTCGTAACTTCAAACTTCATGCCCTTGAGAAATTCCAAGTCAAACTTTGATCAAATAAACCTAAGCCTGAATTTAATAATTCCTCCACAAATGGTGACAAATATAAAAATGTCACCAATTCCATCATGGTAAAATATTCCTCCACATCTAATTCTCGCACTATGAGCCTTCTCAAATATCTCCTAGACCACCTCCTAACTATACCCCTATTGGGGAATTCTATAGTTCAAAATTTGACAACTTAATGGTAGTCCATATCATTCAATGCTTGGATGAATCATGAACCAAACCAACATGGTATTGCAAGGAAAATTAATGTAAGTACCATCAAGTCTATGGTCATGACATTGAGAAGTTTCACACTTTCAAGGACCTTGTCCAAAAGCTAATAAACCATGGTGATCTTCAAGTGGATAATCCTAATACACCACCAAATCAGCCCCTTGATGTCTTCAAATAACCCTTTCCCAATAATCCTCCAACCAATCAAACTATTCCCCCACATCTTAGGCACCTAATGCCCACACAATCAATAATATAAACCAATAGCCACTACACTCCCCTACACCAATTAGATTTTCATCCATTACACCCATCTTTATTTCATATGCTACTCCCATGCCCACAACTTCATCATCCACACCTATCTCTACATATATTGTAGCTACATCCACTATATCTACAACTACCACACCCACATCAATTTTAATTACATCCACTTCCTTTCATAAATTCATTCCCATTAAATCAATTTCTTCACCTATATTTTCTCCTACACCCATCTTAACACCCTCATCACACATTCCTACATCTATACCTATTTATAAAACCACATCTACTACTATGATCATACCCACATCAACATTTGAACCCATATCCACAACTATAACACCCCTTAAGACACCTACTACACTAACACCCTCACTTAATACAACTACAAATGACACTCTTGTCTCATCCTCAAGTTCACTCACCTATACACCAAGAAACCCTAGACCTATGGAATCCACAACCCCTTTTAATCTCATCATACATATTATGAAAAAACCACTTCCATTTGTAATATCCACATCTAAAACACAATACATATTACCTGGGCTTACCTCTAAAGATCCCCAGTTTAGTTTTTCATCATCCGTGCCAAAGGTAAATACTCGTAGACAAGACCTAAGAGCCTTGGCACACCCATTCAAAACTCCCACACACACACACACACACAAACATGGACCTTCCTACTCCAAATTCTAACTTCCCTAATAAATGTAGTGTCGTATCATCACTTTTAATGGCATCTAGATCTATCTTAGGGATAGGCCCTTCATCCACACCCCTATCATGTAATGAAGAGTTACACCAAAAACTTGAGGTGTTAGTGAAATAATCAAATGAGGATCATAACATCCCACCATGCCTCCGCAACCGGACATCGGGCTAGATTTTCACCCATATAGTGGTACCACTCCTTACCATATACAAGCCTTGGGTGAACACTGTAATCTTTGCATAGCCACTCGTGCTGTGGGACTTGAACTCCGGGTGGTTTTCTCACGATATAAAATGTAATAAACCATTAGACCAAAACCTCAAGGTGTTAGTGAAATTCACACATGAGGATCATAACAATTTAGTCCTCCTTCCCAACTTGATCCTCCTTCAAAACTATCCATATCCCTAAATGTTAAGTTGGAATCCAAGGAATCCAAGTATTGACCCATCAAAACAAAATATAAGTCATGCAATCCTCCTCTTCAAACTAAATTAAAATCACAAACATCCACGTCCTCTTCCAAATATAAAGTTGAGTCAATCGTACCCATCAAGCCTCATAAGAGAAAAGTGACCCTCTTTCCTTCTTACACAATCTATTAGTATAGTTCATCTACAACCCACACTAACCACTCTTAAACAACTTCCATTGGTTCCTATGCATATATTTTTCAAATTCTAATTAAATCATGCACAATCACTCTTCCCCTCATCAAGTCTTTTGACCCACGTGGAAAAAAAATGTCATGTTCGATTCCAATGTCATTTGTTCTTACCATCATACATTTGGACATAATACTAAACATTTCAAGGCCCTCCAAACTATCATCCATAACTTCATTAAAAAATATGATCTTCTAATTGAAGAGGATCACCCTCTTCCCTGTACTAGTTCATCCACGAACAATCCCACTCCTCTAGCCTGATCTTCACCTACGAACATTTCTAAATATCCCTATTCTTCCAGAACCTTTATTTCCACCTCGCCTTCAAATACTACTTTTCCCAAAGAATAACCATTTCTGTTTATCAATTTCATTCATATTTACATTTGTTCTTATCACCATGAATTTCAATTACCTTCCAAACCAAAGGTTGTTGTCGGTGCCCTCTCTAGTGATCCTACCGCCCATTTATCATAGAAAGACAAATATATATCTTAGTTACCCCATGGCATGCTCTCACTAAACATAGTATTGTGAAATAACTTCATTAGACCTAAGTCGAATTGTCACTTTATGAGCTGATACAAAGCTCCCCCAATCATAGAAAATATCTCATGGAATCTCTAAAGCATATCCCTAACCATAGCGGTGAGACTCAATTGATTATTCTAGAATATAATATCCTATTCTAATATAGTGTAAGTTTGTAGTAAATAAGGAATAAATTTATAAAGGAAATAACCAAAGAAAACTAACAAATTAAATATAAAAACCCTAATGTGAAAAAGGGTTAGAAAATCCTTAGATGATTTGCAATGATTTTTAGATTTTGTCACGGTGATAATCGGCTGAAAAAAGGAGAAACATCACAAACAATCTTGGAATGTTATAGATCACGAGTGATTTGGTTGGTTGGGGCACCTAGAGAAGAATGGAGACACCGGGGCACGTTGGTCTACTTTTTGGGTACCCTAATCTACATAGGAGGTTTGGAATCCAATTTCATAGGTCAATAGAGATTCACACTTGTTAGCTTCTTGTCACATGTATGTTGAACCTATTTAATTGATCTCTCTGTAAACCTATAATAGAGGAATCACCTACAAAACCCCATATAAAGCATCAAACCCTAAAAAATAAAGATAAAAATTAAGGGGTTAGACTATCCTCATCATTCTACAATCGTGGACTTACAACCAAGCATTACACTACATCTCAAAACTAATATAGTTATCTATGTGTGTGCGTAATTGTGCCCTAGGTTTCTCTTTTGTGTGTGTACTTGAAGTAGTGAGAAAATATCTAGATGTAAAATACAATTCATGTGTGCTTGGAATACAATAAACTCCCCTCCTATGAAGTGTGATGTAGATTAACTAGCCCCTCTCCCTTTTGATGGAGCTAGATGGATGCAAATGGAGAAATAGAAGCCTTGATGTTGTCAGAACCTAGGTGGTGATAAATAGTGCTTAGTGCTTTGTACCTTATTATGATCACATAAATTTTATATTTATATTGTTATGTAACTTTAATTTCATAATTAACCCTAAAAATACCAACCGCCAAAAAGATAAAATGCCCAAACAAATAAAAAGGACCCAAAAAATGAGAGTAAAGTTTAAAGAGGAAAAGGGTTACTATAGGGGACAAGAGTGCTGATGCTAGCACCTTGGTGGGTGACCTAGTCTAGAAAATGTAAAACTAAAATATAAAAAGATAGACTGGGTGGTAAAGGTGGAAGACAAAAAGTAACGAAGGATGGCCAAAATACATCGAGTTAATTAGTACTTTTCTTGTTTAGGAACTAAGTAAATAGTAGTATGTGATCGATACTAGATAACTACCCAAAGTATGTGATTTTTTTTTTTACTTTATCCCCCACTTTATGTGGGTGACAAGAATGTTTGGTAACATAAAGTGGATAGAGATGTGTACCGATATCCGTGTCAATTTATGTAGAAAGTGTGTCGAGGGACTAGAAAAAGTGTAGAGTGATAAAAAGGTTGAGCGTGGAGACTAAAGATGCAACACTATAAAGAGGGTAGAAACATGTGTGTAGATATTAATGTGTGTGATGTACCTATTGTTAGTATCAATCAATTTTTTTGTTGATGTTGATGTTGAATTCTTGGTTCCCATATAGATTGACCTATAAAAGAGAAAATGTTCAAGTAGTAAAATACACATGTATATATGTAAAAATCATTGAAAGAAGTATGTAAAAATGCTAAAAATGTGAAAAAGGAACATGTGCATCTGATCCATGATGTGGAAAGGGTATAGAAAGGATCTTATTCATGAAGTGTGAGTTTTTCAGAGATCTCATGCCATTGGCCAAAGAGTTACAGGAGGAGAGTATTATTTATCGTCTAACCATTATATGTTTCCCAAAACTATAGAGATCTCTGCACTATCTCGATTTTTTTGGTATATATTTTAGAGTTAATCTAAGAAGTACAATAGCGTAAATTTTTTTCTAAACTAAATAAAAAATTACCCAAATAACTAGGAAAGTAGAAATGTAAAAGCCTAGAGTGCAAAGAGAGTTAGAAAGAGCTCAACCGATTTGACGAGTTTATTGAAATGTGTCATACAGATGGCAGAGAAATATGAGGAGGAAAAAACTATTCCAAGGCTTGGAAAAGTGCATATCTAGGTAATTTGAGTAGACTAGGGTGCATGGAAGAGGATTAGGGTGCATGTGGGCACCCTATTCGAGTTTGTGGCACCCGATCCGTGTAAGAGGTCCAAAAACCAAATTTCTAGGGATGGGAGGTGATGAGAAACCTTTTATTTTTGTTGCATCGATATTGTTGAGTTGTAGTATATCATTGATAATCCTACGTGAAGAGCAAACTTGCAAAACCCCGAAACAAAAATCAAACCTTAAAAATAAAAATTCAAATGAAGGGGTCAAACTGTTTGTTGTGAAAAATCATAGCAACCTTGAATGTTTACAAGTGATTGATTTGGGCAATCAATTTGATTTTTCAAACATGGAGCTATCCTAAAGAGTGGGACTTTACGAAATGGGATAGATCTCTAGAGAAGGTTAGATTCCTTTCCTAACCTAGTTCCAACTACTCAAAATTGTAGAGAGTTGCTAATAAAACCCTACTCTAATTTTTTCCAAGGGGAAAAGTATACGATTATGCATGAAATGAAATCTACTCTAAGGAAGATGATTCATGAAGGAGTGTTAGATAACCTACAATGCATGAGAGTGAAAACAAGAAAAATTTGGAGTGTGATCAAGCACCACATATCAAAACACCCGCTACAAACACTCTTTCCAATAAGCACAACTCGATTGAGATTTTGCAATGACAATGTAAGAATACACAAAAACTCTAACTATAATAAAAGATCGTATAAGATACAATAAACAAAAAGGAGGGTTGAAAACATCCAAAAAAAAATTTTATTGCTCCAAAGTTGATACAATACATTACACCGAGGGGATAAAGGAACAAATATTTCATTACAATGTTCAATAGAGAGGATTAAATCTCCATAGATCTCTCACATAAAAGAAAGAAGGGTGGGGTAATTGCAAAGTATCCAAATTTTTTTATTGAGCCCCGCCTTACAATTTAAAGAATAATATTTTGAAGGGAGGAGAGAAAGTAACGAAATATGCAATTACCTCAATTCCCCACAAATTTTTTTTTTTATCCTGCAATGATTATGGAAGATTTAAAAAATTGTGCTTGATTAATGACACTCGCCTTTTGCAACATGAAATTAGCTGACGATTACACCTAGGTATAGTCTCTAGCTCCTTCCAATTCATCAATATTTTTCTCCCACCTACCTCATCAATTATTTTCCTTAGACTATCCCATCCTATAGAGCTCTAATAATACCTTTCCATCAAGTATAATTTCATTAAAGATGGTTAAGGAATGCAAAAGTTATTTAAATTTTAGTGAAGGGTCATCATTTGGCACTTCATCCACCCACCGAGCTCCTCCATGAATGTAACTTGTCTCCAACATACAAAATCTACATGGCTCAACACAAGCTCACTACCCAATGTAACTCCTACCTACCCACTGCAGATCTCAACCAATAACCAAAAATGGTTTTGTCTCCAATGCAACTTGGTTGATTCCTCTTTGGATTTTCAATATTTTATTGGCTTCAAAAATTTGGGCTTTGAATGTGAATAAATCACCAATCATTTTCCAATCCCCAAATCCCCTTGTTATGAAAACAAAATTATCTTGCCACATGCCCACCGACTTTGGGTTTCTAGATTTTGTGGCTTTGTACTTTTCGACCTCCCCATTTTTATCTTTCTCCGCTCCAAACTCCGAAACCGACCCTCGAAGTTGACTTGATGATGACCCCTTAATTTTAGGATTTTCATGCTTTGGGGTTTGGAATTCTCAGTAATCCAGAGATTTTAGCCCACTAACCCCTCAAAATTCTGATGTATACTTTTCCTAAAATGTAAAGCTATGGTACCGTCCGGTTAAGCGTTAACCCCTGAAATTTTACATTACACTTCGAATATTTCTAGATTCAGGAACTCACCGACTCATTTATGGTAAATATCCCACCAATTCTGAAATCAATTTCTCTAAAATCTAAAGGTAAATTCTCTCGAAGTTACTTAGCGATCCAAAATCACCTTGGCATCGACTCGCCCCTGCAAGCGACCCCAATTTCTCCTTACTTCCCATTCCGAGCTCTACACTGCTAGCACAACCCCATCGATCTTTCTTTCCCTATCCATGCGAATGAATCCCCTCTAACCCTAGCTTTGGTGAATATTACCAAGACAACTAAACCCCAAACAATATTTTTATGCATCGAGATGACTTCATCACTCCATGTGATGTTGGAATATAACTCCTAATCCCCCTAAAACCAACCCATGTCATAGCTCGGTGAGTGTTCTTCTAATTCCCTTAGGCCAAGTCAACTTTTCTTATAAATTCAACTTCGCTCCTCGAGTCGGTGAGCCATCCTCCTTTGTAGTGACCTCTAAACATACGAGCTAAACTCACCCCAAAAATGGATTTATGCCTCTTCGATGCACCAAGTCAACCTAATGTGACCTCGAAAGCTCATATCACATGCGAAGCTGACATGGAATGATAGGCATCCCATTTGTAACTCAAGGGTTTAATTTAGAGCCATGTATTGAGCCCCACCATGCGATATTTATATACACCAACATGGCCTTTTCTCGAGGTACCCAGAGTCGATTTGACTTGACTAACAACCAACACAACTTGGATCAATTTCCTACTTGAAAAAAATCCGTTGACTTCACCCTCTAATGTAAGACTCCAACTTCCGAGAATCTCAGTGAGCTATCTTTTAACTCAGTGCCTCATCAAGGCCAATTTGAGAAAATTTTGATTTTTCCTCATTTCTTGATGAATTTTCTTGGATGTAGAGGCTAAGGGGGAACCAATAGGGTGTCTCAGGTCCATTTTTTCACCTTTTTTCTCTTTCACCAATTTTGGCAAGATGTGGGTCTACGAGGTCCCCATTTCATCATTTTTGAGTTGATCATAAGGGTCAAAACCCAAAAGAGGAAAAAAATCATCAATATGATTTTCACTTCCAAATTTTGAGTGTGCTCCATGAAATCTTGAAACTTTCAGTAATTCAATTTCATCCTTAGGTGCCTTATCTGGTGCTAAGGTCCCCATTGTCAATTTTTCCAAGGTGGAAAAATGGATAATAATTTGGCAACTCATGGGGCATTTACCTACTAGATTCTCATAGACCAATAGCCATGATATGTCCATTATGGATGGAGTCCAAACCGATAGCCTACAATCGATCTAGACCTAGAAGTCACCCCCAAAATCACTTGAAAAATACTAACTCTTGACCTATTCCGCTACCGACACTCCCAATCTTTATAAGAAAATGTTGAGTTTAAAATTGTGAGAGTGGAAAATTGTCTTAATATGGATTTTTCACTCTTTCCTCTCTCGCAACCCCGATCTACGAGACTAAAATTTTACTTAGGACCCGTCATGTAATCCATATTTTGCCAAGTGTGGGCATAGAATAGAGTTAGGAGTAAAACACCGCTTGTTTTGGACATCATGGAGGTATATTAAATTATTATTTTCCTCTTCTTATGAATGTTTCACTTGCAACATGCTATTAAAGGCTTCTTTCTGATTTGGTGGAGGTACTAGGAGATAAAATTATGACTAATCCTTAGATTCTGAAAAGGAAATTTATAGGAATTTGTCCCTCATATGATATTAGTTACTATGCATTTGATATCTCTTGAAGTCGAGAACTTTTTCATGTTTAAAAATGCCTTTTTGGAGAGAATTATTGAATTACATAATAATACAACCTAGGAGTAATAAAACCTGTACCAAAGGCACTTGGAAAAAATGAAACATAATCTACAACAAGACAATTTGCATCACCTAAAATAATATGTACAAGGGTGATAATTTCCCTTTCAGTAGTACTTCTTGAGATAGATTCCATTGAATAGAATCATAATCTATTCTCCATTCAAAGTGTATAGTTGAAAGGAATTGCTACTCTTACATTTTATTACCATTTAGGACTGCTCCAAATGGAATCAAACATGGAATGTCCACCTGGCTTGGTCAGATCTCCATCCAATTTTAGAACTAAGTCCCCTCCTTTGAAGGTTCTTACTTTAGCTTTCTAGTCAAATGACCTCTTGATTTTGGCCCAATATTTCTCCATCGTTTACATTTCATGTTCTCTTATTTCTTCCAATTCTATGAGCTCTGCATACCTAGATTCCATAGGCTCAAACATAAACAACTCAATTTGCTTCATGAGATCCAATGCGGGTAGCTCCACCGATAGAGGTAGCTCTCGCTTCTTTTTCATAGAGTAGCTTGTATGCAGATTTTCTCTTTAACCTTTTTGGCATTATTGTATCATCCCACAAGGCTGATTTGAGCTCAAGTATACCATGTACTTTTGTTTTCATCTAGAGTCATCTTGATGATCCTCAAGCAAATTCTTATTCATGGACTCTTCTTTCCCATTACCCTCGGGCTAATAGTTAGAAGAGGTCCTCAAATAAATTACATTCTAAATATCCCATTCAATGATCTTTGTTCGAGGAATGCTAGATAATTTTCTCATATGATAGTGACTGGTACACTGAATCTTATCACTTTACTCTCATGGAATTCTAGTATACTAGACTCATTCACCTCCTTGATGCTATTGCTTCATTCCACTTGGTGAAATATCCTATTTCTGTAAGTATCCACTTGTTTCCTTGGCTCAAATTTGGATCAATAACCCCAATGAAGTCCAATACCCACTAGATGAAAGGTTGGTCAAATGAGATTGGATGTAATGGAAGTGATATCAAATTCTCCTTTCTGTGAAGAATGCACATTTTTTTACATTTCCTGATCCAAGTGTAGTAGTCACTAAACATTGTGGGCCAATAATAACTAGATTTCATAATTTTTAGAGTCATTACCCGTGGAGAAAAATGAATTCGAGCATCTCCATCATAAAACTAATGTATTACCATTTCAATTTGATTAGTTTCAATCCACCTCAGTAGGACTCCATGTATGTCTTTCTTAAACAAAAATCATCAATAAGCACATATGAAATGGATTGGAGTATGAAATATCTCCTCTTTTATTTCCTCATCTCTGGAGGGAATACACCTATTTTTATAAAATGTATCATATACTTATTCCAAAAAGGAATGGGCACACTATAATTTTATTTCTCCTTATTATCTTGCAAGAGAAAGCAGATTAAATTTCATTGTTTGTTTCGCCATGTTGACTTGAAGCTAGTTTCTTACACAATTCTTTGTTAGGGACCAACTTGGTGACATTGATCTCTATATCGTATTCCATGACATGAGTGATTCATTCTACGCCAATTTATCTTTCAAATCCATGTTGAGGAGGAAGTTCTTGACTTTGATTTGAGACATTAAGCTTGAATCCTATTGTTTGAGACCAAGTGTTTGAATTTTGTCAAGATTATAAAGATAGCAAGAACATTTTTCTCAATGAAGGTGTACCTTAATTCATATTCCTCTAAACTCTTCCGGAAGAAGGAAATCAGTTTTTTAGATCCCTCTTTATTTTGTTGCACCAAGATTGCAGAAATTGTATTTGAACCACCAAAGGCATAGAGCATGAAGTATTTGGAAAATTTCAGATGGATGAGAGTCAAAGCTTGAGATATATAATTATTGATGGCTTCAAAACTTTCCTTACCCTAGGATATCCACTTAAATTCAATTCTCTTCTTTAACATCATAATTATTGTCTTTACAAGAGCGGAAAATTACAACAAAAACATTCGAAATTATTTTATCCTCCCCAAGAATCTTTATAGAGATTTCTTATGACTTAGTAGTGGTAACACACGGATATATTTTACCCTCTCGGATAAATTTTCAACCCTTGTTTAGACACAATGTGTCCTATTATTTTGCCTTCATGATCTAGGAATATTCACTTCTTCGGATTAACGGATACTCTGAACCTCATGTATCTTTAGAATACTTGTCTAAGGTGGAAGAGGTGATTTGTTGCATTATTAGAGAATAAAGTAATGTTATCTAAGTAGACAAGAACTATTTTATTTATCAACCCCTTGAACACCATATTCATGGCCCTCTAGAATGTAATTCTAACATTTGACAACCCAAATGGCATTTTCTTGTAGGCATAAGTGCCCCATTTAGTAGTGAAGGGTGTTTCAAATTAATCCTCTTATTTCACCATAATTTGATTATATCCTAAGAATCCATCTATGAGAGAAAACCTTTCCAAATAAGCTACCACCTATAATATCTTCTCCATAGAAGGGAGTGGATAGTGGTCTTTAAGAGATGTCCTATTCATGTCCCAAAACTCTACACACAACCTGATCTCTCGATTTCTTTTCCTATTAAGAACCAGATTTGTAACCCAACTTGATTTGCTTGATTGGATATATGATTCTTTCCTTTATCACATTATCCATCTCTTTCTTCATGAGAGGCTCAATATGGGGGTTGATAGGTATTTGTTTCTACCTGATAGGCTTAGCCTCTATATCCAGTTCAATTATGTGTTGTGCTTATTTTGGATTGAAACCTCAAAAATCTTCATAGTTCCATGTGAAGAAATTTGGGAACTCTTGGAAAAGTTATATAAAATCAGATATTTCTTGTTAAGTACTCATCTTGCCAATTTTGAGTATTTTACCCTCTCCAACTAAAATGGGTTCTAAATACTTCCCTTTGACCTAAATATTTCCTTTCGCTTCTCTGATTGCTCATTGGGATCAAATATTGAGTCCAAAGTGTTATCGAGAATTTTGGTAGCTTGTTTGTCCATTGATGCAATACTTGATCCCCATATTGCTGCTCTAACTTATCCTAGTTCTTTGAAGAGAATTCAAATTATTCTTTTAGGAATTTATTTATCTATTGATCATTCTCAAACACCTACCAATTGGTGTTTTTATCTTGAAGCTGCATTGGACTCACAACAACCTTTATATGGGGTTATGTTTTATAACTTTTGATACTATCAAGAATATAAAATGTTTCTCTGATTTCTACAAGTCTATCCATAGTCCCAATCTTCTTCCTAGGTATGGAATCACCATTGAATGCTTCAAAGTCTTCAATGATATCACATAACCTATTTTTGTAGCTCCTTCGGAGATCATTCTTGGCAACATTTAGTCCTTTGAATTAGTTCACATTAAATTCACTATCCCCAAATACATGTAAGTTATTGATACCTATTTTCTGTACCCAATGAACTCCGTGGATTACAACTTCATACTTAGCTGAGTTGTTTGATTAAACAATCTGAAATTGGAAGGTTTAATTGTACTAGATATTCTATGGTGAGACGAATATTACACCTCCTCCAACACCTTTTTCGCTTCTTGAGACATCAAAAATAGTTGTCATACTTCATTATAAATATTATCTTCGGCTTGATGATGCTAGGGATAGGTAGATTCTCTTCATGTAAGCAATATATTCCCAATTCAGATTTTCTCTTTCTTTGTATGGATAAAAATAATTCTCTCATTGAATGAAGATCTTGAATATATTCACACGAAGTTTTAGCTCTTTCTCCAAGCCACTAAGTGTTGTGCTAAATTTCAGTTGTAATTTGGGTACCTTCTCATATGAATTGAAGGCCTCCTCAATGAAGTTTAATCCAGCTACTATCATATCATTGACCAGTGATTCAATGGCCTTTCCATAGGTGACATGTTTATGAATACTCTTAATGATCTAAAATTCATCATTCTTTGAGAACTAGAGGAGGTGGAAGAGTAGTTAATGGAGTAGGATTCAGGACCTTATACTTTTCCAATAAGGATTTTATAAAACTTGAAAGAATTAGATTTTTCTCTTCTAATTTCTCCAAGGTCTGTTTGTCCTTTTCAACTTGTTCAATGAATTGAGTGTGATTTCTTTGACGTTATGAACCGACTTTTAGGCGTTGATTCTCCAAGTGGAATCCTTGTGAGTTCCAAATCAGACACCAAAAGATATCTCTCTTCCTTATCTTCTTTGGGGTTTGCAATCTCCATGAATTGATTACCTTGGGAATCTAATACTAGCCTTAAGGTGATGTTTACTTTATTTTTTGGAGGAGGGGGAGTAGAACAAAGCAAGGTCACAACATCAAACTTGGGAACCACAATTTGGGAGCTAGAATTCCTTTTCCTACTGTCAACGAAAGGATGAACCCAAGAAAAGGAGTAGGAAGAGGTATAAGGAACAATGGGCCCAAGTGCAAGTGAACTCATCACACTCAGTGTCTACAATACTAATTTATCCAATGGGGAAGTTGTTACAATTTTAGAAATATCCTTAGAAGAAGTATCCATCAAACCTAGAGGTTCAGTCATTTGACATTCATTCTATATCTCAGTTTTAATGACAGGGGTTGTTTCTTTTCCTTCATTCATCCTTTCATTTTCTTCCTCACTTAAAATAACAATATATTTTGATCCTATAAGGACTTCTAGCTGCTCGCAAAGAAATTATTCTTCAATTTGTTCTTGTTTGATGTTTTTACCTTTCTTCAAGTATTCTTTGTTGAAGAGGATGGAGTAGATTTCTCGGGCATGTCAACATCAAGTGCGGTTCTTATTTCCTAGGAGAGGAAGTTTCTTGTGAAGAAGACCTAGCTCTGTTCATCCTAAAATTTTGCATCTTCTTATCAAACTAGAGCTTGGTTCTCACAAAACCGGGTTGATCACTTCTTTCAAATCATCCTTCTCATTTAAAAACCAATCAAGGGTTTTAAGAGGGGAGTGTTTGATGTTTCTCTTGTATTCAATAGATTTTGGATCTTCATCATCATCCTGGAGCTTTTAGGTACTTTGTAGAGATTGAAATCTATAATTTGTTGAAGAGAAAATCTTCCAAAGTACCTTCTCCTAGCCTCAAAGTCATCTACACAATCAGCCCAATAATCTTCAGTATCAACAAAGTGAATGAAACCTAATATGAGATTCTTAGCAATATATCCCTTGATATCAAAATAGGTTCGAGACTTGAAATGATGAAGAGTAATAGGGGTAACAGTTATATCAATGTTTTGAGAATCAAGGGTTTTTCTGCATGTATAATTTCCCAAGGTGATATGGAGATGAATTCCAACAATCTTCTTAGATTTACAAGTCCGATGAAGCTTATCCTACTGTCTGCAAATTTCAACCAGGGCCATTTTATCATTGTAAAACATAGGAAGCCTTAAAGGGGGACCATCAAAACTAGCTAGCTTGATATATGAGAATTTTCCAAATCAGGTGAAGAAACTCCCGTATTCGAGATCAAATTCTTTTCTTCCTCAAAAAATCTCTCGAGCAATATCTCCTTCTCAAAGCTTCACAATATACATGGTTAATGCATAAATAACTCTCCTAAAATTATGATTCTTGGCTTTGAGGGTTAATTAAGGCTAGTATTCATATATGGTGACATCTTTCTTATCCTCAACAAAAGTGAAACCAATCCATTTCCTAGATTCGCGATAGCGCACATAAGGTAAGAAGTCATGTAGAAGGTATTTTTATTTGAACGTTAACCACTGATCCGTTAGGTTTTCATAGATTATCTCACCCCAATTAAGATTCTCGCTTCCCATCACAAATAATGTTGATATATGGACACAACCAAAATCAAATTCATTTCTAGAAGGCATTCCTATGATTCTAGCTAAAAGAGTGATGATGTTTGAAATTTCTTCATTGAAACCGACTCTAAACAATGTTTTTAAAGTCGGGATGCTCCTTTTAGGGTTCTTCAACCAAGACTTGGCTACCCTAGTATTGTATTTATAGCTATCCTAGTCAAATTATGCTTGTGCTTAAGAAGAGAGAGATTATTGGCACCTTATGCCATTGTGATCATAGAGCAATACATATAGATTTGGAATCTAATCGCGCAATTACCTCACCATGTACATTAATAATTTCCTTTGATTCCAGTTGAAACAATCCCCAAGTGAGCATAGTATTAGAACACTACACAAAGATAGGGAAACCATTTGTAGATGTAATCCCCATGTTTTTATCATTTTTGTGATGGGAGTAGGGTTAGTACATTCAAGTCTACTCTAAAAATCATCGAGGTCAAGATGTCGAGCTTCATTGTCATCGATTTTAGACACAGAGGTTTCCAACAAGGAGATCTGTTAATGCCCTTGGTAATGCATCTTACTTGTGAAAGAGGAAGAGAAGATATACTTTAATGGAGTATCACCATGAATCTGAATAATCCCTATAAGAGAAAAATATAGGATTATGAATGAGGGCAACAGATTGCTTTGCATAAACACGAGCAAGGATAAAATGAGTAGGCAAGTGTGAGGGAGAAATAATAGTTATATTCCTTTATATAGACACCAATTTGAATGGAGGAGAGAGAAAATAATTGATGTGCAACAAAAACCCCGAGCTGAATCAAAAAGGTGATGTGCGGGAAATTCAGAAAAAATTGGCCTAGACAGTCCACGGGACATGTGGGCCGCTTGTGAGCAGATATACGATATAAAAAGAATGTGGAAAAATCATGTTTGGGGAGTACAAATGGTTCATGGGACATGGGGTCACATGGATCCAATTTAGTTGATATACAAGGAAGTGTGAAAAATTCGGTGAATTAGCAAGCAGCGAAGCACCAGGGCAAGACTTGGGACATGTGGGACATGTGGAGCTGATTTGGATGACGAGTAAGTTATGCGGGAAAAGTGGTAAATCATTGAAAAAATGTCCAGCGGGACTCGAGACATGTGAGACAATAATACCCAACATAGTTGACTAGAAAGGAATGTGAGTAAATCGGTGAATCAACGAACAAAGGGCCCAACAACATCAAGACATGAGGGATTCCCAGAGGCTGATTTATCCACAATACACTAAAAATGACCTCAAAGAGTGAAATTTTATAACTTATTGAATTTCACTGCTTACGAACACATTCAAAGGAAATTGGCTCAAAACTTGAAAATTTTCCTTTTAAAACAGGAGGAAATTTTTAGGGTGACAACGGTGGCTCTTTCGGGCATGAATTGACTCGAATAGAGGAATGAGGAAAGATAAAGAACCATAATAAAACTCTAGGAAAATATGTCATTTTCTTATCCATTGGGAAAATAGAGTCAAAGGAAAAACAATCACAGAAGACAACACACACACAAAACAGAAAGACCAAAAGCCGAGACACAAGGGAGGGACAAAACACAAGACACTACACGCAATATAATAAAGGAATACCTAATCACCTAGGACTTGAACAACTTCAAATACTACCCACTATAAGGAAGTGGGAGACAAGATCCATCTATATAATCCAAGTAGAAATAATTTTATCCAAGTAAAATGTTAGATCTTGAAAGGACCAAGCCAAAGAGAATCAAAATTACCATGGATTCTATGAGGTTCATGTCTTTTGTTCCACAAGTATGACAATATCTCCTAATTGAAAGTATTTGGGTCTATAATTCTTGTGAAACAAATCTTTCACCTTATGTTGGTGGGGAGAAATTTTATCAAAACCCGCATCTTGTCCTCATCTAGATTTCGGAGATACATGATCCTCTTATCTAAAGAACTGATGAAGCTTGAATCCTCAATAGCCTTCATTAAGTGCAAGGCTAGAAATTCCATTGTTACTGGTAGCTGAGCTTCAACACCATATACCACCTGAAATGGATACATTCCAATTTCTCTTTTGGGTGTAATTTTATCTGCCTAGAGGGCATCATAGATCTTCTTGTGCCAATTCCTTTGAGATTCATTAACAAGATTTCGAATGATGGTTACAAAATTCTTATTTGTGGATTCTACTTGTCCATTTCCTTGAGGGTAATAATCGAAAGAATGAGCAAGGGAAATTCCATAGCCATAGAAAAATTCATCATCTCAGAAGAAGAAAAATTAGAAGCATTATTAGTCACAATTTTGTTTGGTATTCCAAACCTTATCAAGATGTTCTCCTTGATGAAATTACACACCACCTCAGAAGTAGTAATTTTGAATGGAATAGCCTCTACCCATTTTGTGAAGTAATCGTAGTAGTTAGCATGTGAGTATGTCCAGCAATGGAAGGTGGGTTGAGAATTCCAATAAAATCTAATCCCCACTATTGAAAAGTTTCATCAATTATTACTGGTTTGAGTGGTAAAGCAGCCAATTTAGGTCTCCCAAGAAAAATCTGACAGGATTCACACTTTCCTACCCATTTTGATGCATCTCGAAACAATGTGGGCCAATATTACCTTGCACGAAGAATTTTGTGAGCAAAGTGACAGCAAAGGAGAAATTGCCTCCGGAGAGGCTTGACCATGAAAATCTAAAAACAACTTCTTCTATTGCACTTTTTCCACACACTTAAGGAATCTTCCATCAATAACTCTCTTGAATAAAGTATTTTACCATAATACATAATGTACAGACCTTAACTCAATAGCACTTTTTTTCTTGGCACTCAAATGAGATGGACATTCTCCATAAGTAAGAAAATGTGCAATATCATCATACCACTCATCTGTTGAACTAAGAAAGAGGACAACTAGAACATTGTCTACTTTTGTAGACAATTCTTCATCATCTCCCTCAACATTAAGTTCACATAATCCTTTACCCCAAACTAGTTTTTTTAGCTTGATATCAGGGTCATATTCCTGAACCTTTGCCACCCAATTGTCTCGCTTAGTTCCAAACTTCTATTGTGTAAGAATGGACTTAATAGTTGTATCATGCACAAATACAATAGAGTGGGAATTGAGTATATAAAAATGAAATTGCTTAACAACTTTGACCACTGCAAAAGCATGTTTTTCCATCAAAGTATATTTTAGCTCATGAGCATTTAGAACATAGCTCGTGAAAGTGATTGGAAGTTTATGATTCTTAAAGTCTTTCTGAGTTAGTATGGTAGCCAAAGTATTGTTAGTAGCATAGCAATAGATAATGAAATCTTTGTTGAAATCAGGACATGCGAAAATGGGAGTTTTAGCAATATCTTCCTTGATACCTTTGAAAGATTCTTTTCCTTTAGGAGTTTGACTAAAGGTTTACATCCCTTTCATCATTTGAGAAATGCTCATAGTCAGTTTTACAAAATATGGAATGAATCTCCTTAAGAAGTTTATCTTACCAAAGAAAGAGCGAACACCCTTTTTTCTTGTGGGAAGGGGAATCTGGTGAATTTCCTAAACTCTTTCTGGATCTATCTTGATTCTTTCTTTATAGATGATATGTCCCAATAGCTTACCTTCGGTAACAAAAAATACAAACTTCCTAGGATTAAGGGATACCCCATGTTCTCTAAATTTTCTAAAGACTATTTCAAGATGTTGAAATTGATCTACCCTTGTTTTAGGAGAAACACTCAGATCATCAAGGTATACCAAAATGTATTTTCATTGAGACTACCAAAATCTAGGTCCATTTTCCTCTAGAAAGTAGCACCGACATTTATAAGACCGAAAGGCATCCTATTATAGAAAAGGTACCCCAAGGAGTAGTAAAATCATTATTGTGACCGATCGAGGTACTTGACCTCCACCTAATTGTATGCAAAAATCTATCCGGCATGAATAACATCTCCGAGCTAGTGACAACTTGTAAAACTTAATCCATCATGAAGAGAGTGTAGTTGTCTTTTAGAGAGGCCTGATCTAAATTCCTAAATCCAAACAAATACGAATCTCACAATTCTTCTTCCTTATTGGCACAATGTTGGAAATCCACGTTGAATGATGTATAGGGAAAATAATCTTTGCTTTCAGTAATTTTTGAATTTCTTGAAAAATGGTATCAGTAATCTTGGGATTATATTTCCTTTAATTCTTCTTGAAAGGTTTGATCCCATGCCTCAGGGGAATATAGTGTTGCATCACCTTTGGTTAAAAATCTTTGAGATCATCATATGAATAAGAAACGACGTTAGCATATTTTTTCAATAGGTTTGATGCTTTCTTCCACTCTTCTTGAGTTCTACATTTCTTGATATTTACCATCTTGGGTTCATCATTACTTCCAATATTCACCTTCCCATACTCATTAGATTGTGAGTCCCTTGAGAATATTTAGAATTTATGTACCTATCATTTTTATAAAAAGATCCTCTAAACTCACCAACCGTCATGATCCATCTCTTCCTTAATATCATCTTCATTAGAAGGAACATATTCCCTAGGAAGAGTTTCACTTCCTTCAAAATATAATTGATTGAAGTTATCCTTAAGCTCCAAGAAAGATATCAAGTGTTGATCATCTTTGAAAAATGTCAAGTTGCATGCATTATTTTGCACATGAGGCCTATGAATCATCTCAATGGTAAATTTTTCTTAAGAGAAATTTAGGTGGGGAATCAACAAAGATCCTGAGATAGCTAGAGAATCAACTCTAGTGTTATTTTCTCTTGGCACAACTTCAATGAGTAAAGCATCAATAAATTCAATGGAATCTCGACAATTTTTCTTTAATGTTTCAACATCCTATTCTTGACTTGGAAAAGATCCCCGACCTATTTCACAATCAGCTCTGCATCACCACAAGAACAAAGATTCTTTACCTCCATTTTTTTCCCTATTCAATTCAAGTATGAGTGCCTCATATTCAGATGTATTTTTTAATTTTCAAAATAAATATTAAATGAAAATCGATGAAACTTCCTTTCCGGAGAGGTTAATATCACTCCAGCTCTAGAACCACCTAAAGAATAGCTTCCATCAAACTCCGAGTCCAAATGTCATTGGGATCATGAATCACTCCCATAGGAAGTTTTGCCTCATCTTATGACATGATCATATAGTTAACATGCCCTATATCTTCATAGATTATTTGTGCTTTTAGATCATTAGTCTTTTGAACAATGTACTCATTCTATCTCTCTGGTAGTAGCTTTTTAATTTTTCCATCGACCGGGATGAGGGTGTGCGACTAGTCCTGTTGGATTTCAGCCCCTAATTCTTTACAAAATTTCCTACTTGGTAACATACCATATGAGGGAGGAATGTCAACTACTAAAATAGTATCTTTGAACTTTTTTCTCGGAAAAGCAAAGCAAAAGCTAATTATGCATCCTTGACTCTTCCAACCAGAGGGACTTCCCTACTCTCCATAGAATAGCAAGAACCGAATGTACATGTTAGAGTCGACCCGAGCATGAGCTACTTTTATAGGCACTACGTTGTTTGATGCTCTTAAGTCAATAACACAATTACTGAGTTTATGTTTGGCTATGAGAATTGTTACATAGAATTGTTTAATCTTCTCATTGGGAGAAGTAATCGCAGCCACAAGAATTGATCAAGGTGAGGGGGAGTCGGTAAAATACCTTTAGAAGTATTGGGTGGAGTTTTGGATTCGGAATTGATGAATTTTACCATTTTAGAAAAAGCATTTGGATGAGTTTGGTAAAATTCTACCACTGAGATTTGGAATTTTGTCTTCTTGATGTGGTCAATAATATCACAATATCCAGACGTGGATGGGGCATCATTATTAGAAATGAGGGGAAGTTTGGGCTTATCAGGTTTAGGATTTGAAGAACAAGGATTTTTGGAAATAGAGGTAGAAGGAGAAAAATTAGCATTACTCACTTTTTATGTGGAGGTAGTGGGAATAGGGGCTCCTCTTCTCACAACTACTGGAATAGTTATAGGAAATTCTTTGGATTTTCTACAAGGCTGCATCACTTTTTCCTTCCTGTTCATTTTCTCCCGAGTCATAACAACATATGACTCACTATTCATCTCTGTCACTACTTCATCATACTCATCTTTATCATCCATACCTTCAGTGGTGAGGAAATGAACTTGAGACTTGTTAGGTTCTTCTTACTCTTCATCAATCTCTTCTTTAGGCTCCTCAAAGTCTTCATTCTCCTCTTCGGGTTCTTGATCCTCACAAGTTGTGTTGACTGGAACCTTGATGGGAGGGCCTTTAATAGTAAATCTAGTCCGAGAAGAAGGAAAACAATTCCTAGGCTAAAAATTATTTCTTAGAATATCTTGGTAAGGAGCATGTTGAGCTAATTGCTTCATGATAGCAATGAGATCATTTTCCAACTTCTGCACTAATTGATCAGAATTGGCTCCAGGGGTAGAAGAGGAATATGCTTTAGATTTGGACAGCTTCTCTTTTTAATTTACGAGACATGATTAGATCATCTTCAAAACTGATGGCCAACCATTCATCAACATCCAGAGTTAGAAGATTGGCCCTCCTTAGTGCATAACTTACTTTAGGTAACCGAGCATTGAGGAAAAATAAATTTTGAATTTGATCTATAGGATGGGTGCTATTAGGAATCTTATGAATTAACTTGTTAAATTTGACCAAAAATCTCTCATGGGTTCATGTGGCTCATTTTTGATATGATAAATTTGAGCCAAGAGAGAATGCACATCTTTAGCAGGTTGAAACATTGCTCAAACTAGGTTGTCATGGTAGTCCAATCAATAATCAATCTAGCAGGAAGGTGATAGACCCAATTAGCAACATTGTCCTGCAACATTTCCATGAAGAGCCTAACAGAAACATCTTCATGATCAACCCCAAGAATCCCACATGCAACAATGAAGAGGCTACTATTTGTTCATTTGGGTGCACTTTCTGTCACCTCACAATTTAGAATAACTTTTCCTATTACCCCTGGGCAACTCATGCAATGGATGAGGAAGAGCTAGAGGCCTAACATGTTGTCCCCAAGGTAAAGGCGCTACCATTTTTGGGAAGATGAACTGAAGGGGAACTATAAATCCAGCAAGTTCTAGGGCACAAATATTAGGACTGAGTTGTTCTTGAGGAGTGTTGTTCTTAGAAATCATGTCTTTCATAGGAGGTGAGCTCATAGAATGAGTTATTCTATTCCTTCTTGCTGGAGGAAGAGGGAAGTTTTGTTTCCCTAGAAGTTGAAAATGGGAATCTTCTAACATGAGAGAATTATTCCCATGTGTACATGCGTAGAATTTCCAGGACCATAAAATGATCTCAAAATTATTTTAGAAAGGGATACGTCAAACGAATTCCCAAAGAGAGTCATCAAAAACTCTTAGTTTGTAAAATATCTCTTTAGAAAATAAGAGTTAGGGGACAACAAATCCCTCCTCTTTATGGGAGAGGTTCCCTTATTAAAAGTGAGCAACAAATATTGTATATAAATGTACAAATTTCATATTGATGAGGATTCGATACTTTGAAATGTTTTATGCCAATATAGATTGCCAATACATAGAAAATAGAACAATAAGGAAATTGAAAGGGAAGAACATAACAGTACTTTCAGTGCAATATAAATAACAGAATACAACCTTACATGTACTTATTAAAGGAATATATAATAGAACCATTCATGTGACAATATCAGGTATAATTCCCCAGACACAAAGTTCTAGAAATCATATAATAAGAACACAAAGTTTCTTAGCATGAAAGATTGATGATTCATAAATCTTTAGATAAGGAAAGAAATAAAAGCAGATAGAAATAAGAGACAAGAGAAAATATTCTGTATTGATCACTTTCAAATCTATTACATTTCAAGAATATCAGGATCCAACCCTTTACAATGGCATGGAGAGCCCACTTTATAGCTTACAAAAATGGTTACATTCAGTTACAACTTCTTTTAATCTAAAGATTAAAGACCACTTAACAAATCTATTAAAAGAGTGTCCTTAATTGAATATTACATCACGGGTTTTACAAATCAAAAGAATAAGAGAAGTTTCCTAGGACCCAGAAGTGTAAACATCTGATAGAGACTTAGAGGGGCCCACTATCTTGAGAATCTGATGTCTAAATATTTTTAACACCTCAGCTATTTCCATGCACTTGGGTATGGTGGTGTTAGAAGTGGCATGGGTCCACATTCCAAGGAATTTCTCCATATCCTTCTCAAACTATGTGTTTTTTCAAATTTCCTTGTTGGCCTCGATGATAGCTGACTAAAGAGAGAAGACATCTTTCATCTTCTGTTTAGACATGGACTCTTCCTTGAAAAGATCTTCTTTGATGAAGGTGTTGAATTGAGCCTTGATTTCTTGCATGGAAAATAGATTACTTGCGGCCTCATTCGGATTTGAAAATGAATATATTGGTAGGAAGACAAATCATAAGTCTTGAAAGCTTCCCATTTTCACCTAATATTCTTTAGTTCTCCCAAAACTTCCTCCAAAACCTTGATATTCCAATTAATACTGAAAACGTAGGATTTTGATAGATTATTCTTGGCTTCATGAAATAGTTTGCTTTCCAATAAAATATTCGCATATGTCTGTCTCATTGAATAGAGATATTAAATACATTAAAAACATATTTTTAGCTCTTTCTCCAAGCCACTAAGTGTTGTGCTAAATTTAAAATGTAATTTGGATACCTTCTCATATGATTGTAAGGCCTCCTCAATGAAGTTTAATCCAGCTACTATCATATCATTGACCAGTGATTCAATGGACGTTCCATAGGTGACATGTTTATGAGTACCCTTAATGGTCCGAACTTCATCATTGTTGAGAACTAGAGGTGGTGGAAGATTAGTTAATGGAGTAGGATCTAGGACCTTATCCTTTGCCAATAAGGATGTTATAAAACCTCAAAGAATTATATTTTTCTCTTCCAATTGCTCCAAGGTCTATTTTTCCTTTTCAATGACTCGAGTGACAGTTTCTTTGAGGTTATGAACCTCACTTTCAGGTATTGATTCTCAAAGTGGAATCCTTATGAGTTCCAAATCAGACACAAAATATATCTCTTTTCCTTATCTTCTTCGGGGTTTTCAATCTTCATGAATTGATCACCTTGTGAATCGATACTAGCCTTGAGGTAATATTTTCTTTGTTTACTGGAGGAGGGAGAGTAGAACTGAGAAAGTATGCCATAACATCAAACTTGGGAACCACTATTTGAGAGGTAGACTTCCTTTAGCTATTTTTGACAAAAGGTTGAACTCAAGAAAAGTAGGAGGAAGAGGTAGAAGGAACAATGGGCCCAAGTGCAAGTGAACTTATCACACTCATTGTATGCACTACTGTTATCTCCAGTGGGGAAGTTATTACATTTTCAGAAATATCCTTAGAAGAAGTATCCATCAAACCTAGAGGTTCAGTCATTTGACATTCATTATATATCTTAGTAGTAATGATAGGGGTTGTTTATTTTCCTTCTTTCATCCCTTTATTGTCTTTCTCACTTAAAATAACAATATCTTTTGATCCTATAGGGACTTCTAGATGCTCCAAAAGAACTTCTTCCTCAACCTGTTCTTGTTTGTTGTTTTTACCTTTCTTCAGGTATACCTTTGTTGAGGAGGATGGAGTAGATTGCTTGAGCATCTCAACATCAAGTGTAGGTTCTTATTTCCTAGGAGAGGAAGTTTCTTGTGAAGAAGACCTAGCTCTATTCATCCTAAAATTTGCATCTTCTTATCAAACCAGAGCTTGGTTCTCACAAAAATTGGGTTGATCACTTCTTTTAAATCATTCTTCTCCTTTACAATCCAATCAATAATTTGATTGTTTGATGGTTCTCTTGTATTCAATATATTTTAGATCTTCATCATCATCCTGGAGATTTTTAGGTACTTTGTAGAGATTGAAATCTATAATTTGTTGAAGAGAAAATCTACCAAAGTACCTTCTCCTAGCCTCAAAGTCATATATACAATCAGCCTAATAATCTCCAAAGATAAGCATAATGAAGCGAAACCTAATATGAGATTCTTAGCAATATATCCCTTTATTTCAAAGTAGGTTCGAAACTTGAAATGATGACGAGTAAGAGGGGAAACCGTTCTATCAATGTTTTGAGAATCAAGGGTTGTTGTGCATGTTTAATTTCCCAAGGTGATAGGGAAATGAATGCCAGAAATCTTCATATCTTTGCAAGTCTAATGAATCTTATCCAACTACCTACAAATTTAAACCAAGGCCATTTTATCATTGCAAAACATAGGAAGCCTTCAAGGGGAACCATCAAAACTAGCTAACCTGATATATGAGAATTTTCTGCATTGGGTGAAGAAACTCACATATTTAGAGATAAAAGTCTTTGCTTCCTCAGAAAATCTCCGAGCAAGTATCTCCTTCCAACATCCTCACAATGTACATGGTGAATGCATCATTAACTCTCCTGAAATTATGATTGTTGGCTTTGAGGGTTAACTGAGGACACTGTTTATATGGGGGGCATCTTTCTTATCCTCAACGAAAGTGAAACAAATCCATTTCCTAGATGCCACGATATTGTACATAAGGCAAGAAGTCATGTAGAAGGTATTTGTTCTCTGAACATTAACTAGTTGCTCTATTAGGTTTTCAAAGATTATCTCACCCCAATTAAGATTCTACTTCCCCTCACAAATAATGTTGATAAATGGACACATCCAAAAATGAAATTCATTTGTAGAAGGCATTCCCATGATTCTAGATAAAAGAGTGATGATGTTTGAATTTTCTTCATTAAAATCGACTCTCAACAATGTTTTTTGAAGTCGAGATGCTCTTTGTTTAAGGTTCTTCTACCAAGACTTGGCTACCCTAGTCTTGTATTTCTCACTATCCTTGTCAAATAGTGCTTGTGCTTGAGCAAGAGAGAGAGTATTGGAACCTTCTGCCATTGGGATGCACAGAGCAATACAGATAGCTTCAAAATCTAATTACACAATTACCTCACCATGTACATTAAAAATTTCCTTTGATTCCGGATTGAAACAAGCCCCGCAAGCGAGCACGGTATCAAGCACACTACACAAAGATAGGGAAACCACCTGCAAATGCAATCCCACTATTTTTTATCATTTGAGCGATGGGATTAGGGTTATCACGTTCAATTCTTCTCCAAAATCATCGAGGATAAGATGTTGAGATTCATTGTCACCGATGTTAGGAATAGAGGTTTCTAATGAGGAGAAGTTTTCATGCCCTTCGTACTACATCTTCATCTTCATCATGATAGAGGAAGAGAAGTTTTCCTTTAATGGAGTGTCACCACGAATCTGAATAATCCCTATAAGAGAAATATACAAGAGTACGAACGAGGGAAATGACTTGCTTTGCACAAACATGAGCGAGGAGAAAATGAGCAGGAAAGTTTGAGTGAGAAATAATAGTTATATTCCTTTATATAGCCACCAATTTGAAGGGAGGAGAGAGAAAATAATGAATGCAAAAAAAAATCCCGAGATGAATCAAAAAGGTGATCTACAAGAAAGTAAAAAAAGTTGGCCTAAAGCAGTCCATGGGACATGTGACTTGTTGGATGTGTAGAGTCGATTTAGCTTGATATATACAAGGCAAGGCAGAAAGTTGGTGAATAAGCAAACAAAGGGCTGGAACTACTTTGGACATGTGGGATGTGCGGAGCCGATTCGACCGATGAGTAAGTGCTGAAGGAAAAGTGGTAAATCGGTAAATGTAGGGTCGGTAGCATTTAGGACACACAGAAATAAATACGACATATTCGACTAGAAATGAATTCGGGTAAGTTGGTGAATTGGCGAACAAAGAACCCGACAACACTCGGGAGATGAGGGATGCCCAGGGCTGATTTAGCCGCAATACACTAAAATGACATCAAAGAGTGAAATTTTCTAACTTATTGAATTTCACTGCTTACCAGAACACATTCAAAGGAGACTGACTCAAAATTTGAAAATTTTCCTTTTAAAATAGGAGGGAATTTTGAGTGTGACAACAGATGTGAAATCCCTTGACAAGCACAATGTGAAGATTTATGGCAAGTTGATAACTAATGCATCTTGCAGGACTAGAAAGCATGAAACATAAGACTTAAATCCTGTAATAATCCCAAATTTTCCTAGTTTTCTCCCATCCATTGCTGCACTACTCCTTTAGAGACCAATTCATACTTTAGGCCCAATTGATTTGTTATTTGTTTTGGCATTATTGAGTTGTTTGCCCCTGAATCAATCATGTAGTTGTGCACCAAGTTTTTCTTGATAATAAATGATGCATAGAATGTTGGAGTCTTAAAAATTTTCTTGGTTAACCTCCTTCTTGTTGCACTGCATTAGTAAGAACCTTTTCCTGATTTTGGATGATCCATTTGAGGTAGACCAATTGGCCATTATAGTTTACGACAAATCCTACTATCCTGAGATTGTTAGTGACTCCCACATGGAAATGCTTATATGTATTTTCTTCATTTGATAAATGATGTTGAAATGGGATGGATTTTCCTTTTGATGCCCCATACTCGGCACAATATTTTCTAGATCTTGAATGGGCACATGTGTTTCCACAACAGTGCCTCGGGCTAATTTTATAGGTTTGGGGCTACTTTTGCAATACTAATTCCTTGTGGGGTGAGAGTAGGTTGAGAATAAATTGGGCTAGATGACTTCCCTTCCTCTATAATCCTCTTTTTGACCTCATGTTGGCAACTAAATGTTGAAAAGAGGTTGGTTAACTCAAAAAAACTATTTAGTTTACCAAGTGACCAACGTAGTTTAAATTAGAGGTGCCTCTTATTAACTTTCTCCGCTATTGATTTTCTTCCTCACTTGGCTCTTGAGAAAAATTATACTTTATACCATTAGGGCCTGATTCAAGTGCACCATTGAAGCACATTTCCTAATTGTGAGGTTGATTACATGGGAACCACCAGTCATAATCTTGTGCAAGGTTATTTTGAGTTAGAACCAAGGCCTTGGATGTTGAAATTGCATTTGTATTGTATAGTTGGAATGGCCTATAAGCTTGAGGTTGTCCCTAGTTCTTATTGTAATTTACAACTTGAGGTGGAAGTCTGTTTAATCGGTAAGGAGGCCTATTGGATTGAGTTTGGGAATGATATGGTCTAAAGTTTTAAGCATGTTACTTTTTTTATGGTCACTACTTCATTCCCTAAATCTTTCTACCCATTCAATACTTCTTGTATCTTATTCATGACCTCCTTAAGTTCTTTATATTTACTTGAAGAAGTGGAGGATTTGCTATTGCTCTAATTTATAGGGGTTGGAATGGGATTCAATTCAAGTGTTTGACTAGTTGTAGGATTTCCTATTTCCAAATATAGGGGCATAGGTTACCTAGGTGCGAGCTTCCTTCTTTAATCAAATAGTGCCCTAATTTGATGGCTATGTTGTAAGCACTTGGAAATGTCATCCCTCTTATGGACTATATCATCATAACTATGTCAGAATTTAGAGCCTTCAAGAAGTAGAGGAATGCATCCTTGGTCCGTTGGTCTCACAGCCATTGGGATCCTGTCCCATGTCTTCGGAACCGGAAATTAAAATCCACCATCTGCTCATTTAGAGCTCTTTCAATTGTTGTAAATTATTCTAATAAATAAAAATTGTCTACCCTTTCCCGAATCGACTTAAGAGGGTTGTACATAATTGTTCCCAATTTTTAATCGACACTACTATCAATATCCTAAACAATTGTGAAGCCTTACTCTTAAAAGAGGAAGCTAAAAAATTAACTACAACATCCATTTCACTTTGGCCTCATGAATTGTAAAGACATTTGTAATGTCTTGAATATGGTCAATAGGGGTTGTATGATTCTCTCTCGGTGAAGTAGGGTATTTTTTTTTCAATCGTCCAATTAGGATTATATTTTGTGCATTTAGGCGAGTGGAGTACTTCCCATGAAGTTGGAAAAGGGGTTTTGTGGATCTTGATGAGATATTATGATTTGTCTAAGGACCCTTGTTTATTTAAGGAAGGGTCTACCAGGTGGAGGTATAGACAAAGTCATGCTAGGTTGAATTATAGATCTTTGTGGTTTTCTTCCTCTCCTTTCTCTATGGGGAGATAATTGTAGGTACATAAATATTCCTTCTTCTCTTGTCTAATATTTGATTCAAACTCTTCTCATGAACTTGGGAAACTTGTTCTACTACACTAATTAGGTCTAACCCGGGAAATGACCCCTAAAGACTAGGGTTTTACTAAAGAACATACCTGATCTTGATAAACTAGAGGAAACACCTTTCAAGGTCCTGAATGTTAATTTTAGAAATTCAAACCTTGTCTTGCATCCGACATTCTCTCAAACTGAAAAATGCAGAGAAATCACCAAAATCCCAAAGTGAAGAAACTCAAATTCAAAAAATAGTGCACAATTGAACCTCCAAATTTTGAAAACAAGAAAACCCAAAAGTATGAAATCTTAAAATTTCATGAATTATGAAATCAAAAATCTCCTAAATCTGAAATGTAAGAATTAAAAATTTGGAAAATTTTGAAATTCCAAAAATGAAAAAATATTTGAAATCTAAAATTACAAAACTGAAAAATTCCAAAATCTCGAAATCTGAAATTTCAAAATGCAAAAAAAATTAAAATTCCAAAAATTAGAAATTCAGAATTTTAAGAATTCCCTTTTGACTTTTGGCCCCGATCAATCTTTCGGTGAAATTTGGGTTTGTTTTCTCATGAAAAACCTCTCGAAAATTGATTTTAGAACTCTTCCCTTATGGTGAAAACTCCGAAATCTGAAATCTACTTTCTTTAAAGTCTAGATTCCTTGAAAATTACTCCAAATTTTTCCAAATGACCTCTGGTCCCACCGGGCATGCCAAAACTATTGTGGAAAAATCACAAAGCACCCTTGAATACTTGCAAGTGATCGATTTTGGCAGTTAGTTTTCTTTTTTAAACATGGAGCTATCCTAAAGTGTTGGAATTTGCAAAATGGGATAGCTCTTTGGAGAAGGTGGGCTTCCTTTTCTAACCTAGGGTCACTAATGCAAAGTTTAGATAGTTTCTAAGTTAAGCCTAATCTAAGGCTTTCCTATGGGTACATGGATAGAAAAATGTATGAAAATAAAACTACTATAAGGGAAGGTGATGCACCAAGGAGTGTCGACAACCCTGCAATGAATGAGAGTGAAAATAAGAAAATTGGGAATGGTGATCAAGCACCATATATCCAAACACCTACTACAAACCCACTTTCCAATAACCATAGCACCATTGATATTTTGGAATGACAATGCAAAAATGAGCATTAACCTTTAATTCTAATAAAAGACCACATAAGATATGATAAACAAAGGGAGGGTTGAAAACATGCACAAATTTTTTTAGTGCTCCAAAGTTAATACATTATATTACTTTCGACGGGCCAAAGGAAAAAATATTGCATTACAATGTTCAATAGAGAGATTTGAATCTCCATATATTTCTCATAGAGAAGAGAGAGGGGAGGGGAAATGGAAAAATATCCAAACTTTTTTATTGAGCCCCTCCTTACAATTTATAGAAGAATATTTCAAAGGGAGGAAAGAGAGAAACTAAATCCTAAATTACCTCCATTCCCCACAAAAAATAATTATTTATCTTGCAATGAATATAAAATATCTACAAAATTTATGCTTGATTAATGACACTACCTTGTGCAAAAAGAATTTGGCTCTTATTTCACTTTGGTATAGCCTCTAGTTCTGAAACTTCATCATGATTTTTCTCCCACCTACCTCATTAATTAATTTTTGTAGACTATCCTATGTTGTACACATCTGAAATAAATTTCCATCAAGTATAATTTCATTAAAAATGGTTAAGAAATGTAGAATTTATTCAAATTTTAATGAAGGGTCATCATTTGACTCTACATCCACCCACCGAGCTCCTCCACAAATGCAACTTAGCTCCAGCACATCAACTCTTCCTAGCTTAGCTCAAGCTCACCCCCCAATACATATCACACCTACCTAATGTAGAGCTCATCATATTACCCAAAATGGATCGGTCTTTAATGCGGCTCAATGGGCTCCTCTTCCAGTTTTTAGGATTTTATTGGCATCAAAAATTTGGGCTTCCAAAGTCCCCAACTCATTGATCGTTTGCCACTCCCAAAATCCCTGATTTTTAGAAACATGAGTTATATCACCACACCTAACCAACTTTAAGTTTCATCCTTTTGTGGCTTCGGAATTTTCAACCTCCCCATTTCGGATCTTTTGCCGCTCCAAACTCCAAAACCGACCCCCAAAGTTGACTCGATGACGATTCCCTAAATTTTGGGCTTTCCATGCTTTGGTGTTTGGAATTCTCTTACTTCATATATTTTAGCTCACAAACCCCTTAAAACTTTGATCCATGCTTTCTTTAAGATATGAAGCTATGGGACCGATGAGTTGAATGTTGAACCCTAAAATTTTGCATCAAAATTTTGGGATCTCACGGCTTTGGGAAACAAGCCTACTCATTTGTGCCAAATATCCCACCCTATTTGAAATCAATTTCTCTAAAAATCCAATGGAAAAATATCTAAAGTCTCGTGATGATCTGAAATAACCTCACCACCGACTCACCTAGGAGAGCTGACCCCAGCTTTTCCTTGCTTCACATTTCGAGATCTTCACCTTCAGCTTGACATTTCCAATATCACTTGTAACATCCACGCATTTGAATCCCCTTTGGGATCAGAATTAGAAAACATTTACGAGGTGACTCGGCCCCAAAGCATCCTTCTATGCATCGAGATAAACTCATTACACTGCATGTGAGCTCAACGTGTGAACTCTCGAGCCTCCGTGAAACCTACTAAGGCCCTAGCTCGATGATCGAGCTTCTAATTCCCAGGATGAGTTGGATTTTCCTATAAATTCAACTTGGCTTGCCATGTCAACGAGCCATCGTCCTTCACTATAACCTCTAAACTTCCCCACTAAACTCACCCAAACCAACTGAACCACACCTCCTAGATGTAACAATTCAACCCAATGTGAGCTCGACAAGATTATATCACTTACGAAGCCAACTTGGCATGAAGGGCCCCCCATTTACAACTCAGGGGCTTGATTTTTAGCCATATATTAAGTCCCCCTCAACGAAAAAAATTTATGTAGGCTAACATGGATTTTTTGAGCTATATAGAGCCGACTTGGCTCTACTGACCACCCATGTAGTTCAGCTCTTTGAGCTACTTGTCGAGAAAATCTTTTGACTCAACTCTCCAATGAAAGACTCCATCTCATTGAGCTCCTCACCGATCTATCTTTTAATTCAATGCCTCATCAAGGCCCATTTTGGAAAAAAATTATTTTTCCTCAATTTATTGATGAATTTTTTTGGATGTGGTGGTTGAGGGGAATAAATAGGGTGTTTTGGGGCCCAAATTTCATCATTTTTTGAGTTGATCTTAAGGGTCAAAACCCAAAAGAGGAAAGAAAATTCAATATGATTTTCACTCCCAAATTTTCTAAGTATGCTCCTTGAAATCTTGTAACTTCCCGTAACTCAATTTCATCAAGTATGTGCCTTGTCCGATGCTTAGGTCTTATTATCACTCAAAAATACACCCAGTGTTGAGGGATAACATGTGTTCTAATTTTGTCTCTCCCTCACTTATGCGGATACAATTGAGACACCTCATGGGATGTGGGTATCCCTATTGTGAGGTGAATCTCTGGGATTAAAAGGTTGGTTCCTTCTTTGGATGTATCCTAAATTGATTTTTGTGGGGTTTAAGGGTAAAAGATGGCTAAAATTGAAATTTAAATGGGGTGATACACCAAAAGTATTGAGCAATTAGCCCGAGAAACATGAACAATATTTTGAGAACAAATTAGTGAACCATGATCCAATGGGTTTCAAATGATTCTAATCAAAACACTTTTCTATGAGGGATTTGTCATCACCAATCTGCACTATGATAATTCTTCACCAGAACTCCTCGTGCTTTATGATTATTTACTAATTCACATGCCTTTAGTTTAGTCGATGTAATCTAGAAACAAAACAACAAACATAACACAAGAATACCATATACTATAATAAGAAGGAATGATGATAAATCTGAAATATCAGAGTAAATTATAATATTAACATGAAATTGTTACAATCTCACCCATGAGGTACTTCAAGTGTTATTGACTTCACATGCCTTTCACCAAGACTATGAGAGAAACTTTACAATTACACCTCTTAATGGCTTCTTCAACACACCTTTAAACTGATGGCTTCCTTTGCACACTTCCTACAATATTTCTCACTACTTCCTTCTATGCTAAATGAGGGGGGTGGCCTCTTTATTTATAGACTTCTAGGCTTATCCATATTATCTCTAAGATAGGATAAGAAATCCACTCTGACGAATCATATTCCATACCTTAACTCTTAAGATAAGATAAACCTTATCATTTCACATGGGTTCCACATTTTTAGACTTTTTACAAATAAAATATACAAAATATTTATGACCTCACTCCTTGTCCTTATTACCAATATAATATTTCTAATTCCTAATCATGTAGACCCTACTTCTCTTCTTACCCCAACTTTGACATTTTAACATTACTGGACCACTTACGAAAACTATTTACTTTTTACCACAACATTCCTATTGTACTTTTGACTATTATCGTACTATACATTATTGGCGGCGTCGTACTGGCAACGCCGTTATCTTCTATCAGATGCTACTACTAATTATACTTAACAACATCCTATTCCTAATACATACATTAATGAAATAGAAATTACGGAGGAAAATTTTAGTGTCGACATCTTCCCCTTCCTAGCTTCTACTCGTGTCCTCGGAGTAGACTCTTCCAGTGCTAGGAAAATCTTCAACTTGTCGTGGTTGACCCATTTTGTAATGGGAGTGCCATCCAATTCCTCCAGTCGGTAAGTACCATTTTCATGCACAACTGCTATTTTGTAGGGCCCCATCAATTTTGGAATAAATTTTCTGTCTTCTTTTTTTGTATACGGAATCATATACTAGAACCGAGTCATTCACATGAAATGGAGACCACCGAATCTTTTGATCAAAGTATTCCTTCTGCTTCATTTTCTTCTTATATCTTGTATCCTTAGCTATCTCCCTCATTTACTTTAGCAAATGAAGATGTACCAACCTTTCTTTTACTGAATCACTTTCATCCATTCTTTCATTTTTCATTACTCTGACTGTGGGAATATCAAACTCAATAGGAAGAACTGGATCAATGCCATAAGCCAACTGAAATGGGGAGTATCATGTTGCTGACTTTGATGTTGCCCTATATGCCCACAATGCTGCATGAATCCTTTTATCCCATTTATGTACCTGCAAGGCTGCATCTTTTGCTATAATTTGACACAACACAAAATTTGTTCGTTCCACCTGTCCATTTGTGCTTGGCTTGTATGTTGTTGCCTTCCTGTGTTTAATAGAAAACTTATGGACTAGGGCTTCTACCACCTCATTAATGAAGTGGCTTCCTTGATCTCATTACAATTTCTAATGGACAACCAAATCGGTGACAATGCGTTCATATATGAACCTTGCCACTTCATCCATGGAAGTTGTTTTCAATGGCCTAGCTTCCACCCACTTGGTTAAATAATATGTGGCAACTACAATATACTTATTTTGGTGTGAGGTAGTTGGAAGTGGACCTATAATGTCTATTCCCCACTTTTCAAAGGGACCAAGTGGAAGAATAGGACATAATGGAGCTGATGAAGTCTTACGGTTACCATGTGTTTGACAAATATCACATGTCTTACAATAATTATAACAATCTTTAAAAAGAGTGGGCCAGTGATAACCTGCATCCAAGATCCTTCTTATTGTAAGTTGTCCAGAGAAGTTCCCTCCACATGTACCATTGTGGAATTCTTCTAGCAGTTCCTTCCCTTGATCACGTCCAACTACCCTCTTGTACTATCCATCAGGTCCTATTCGAAATAATACTCCATGTAGAATAGAATATGGACGACTGGCTTGAGTAATATTTCTCTTAGTCTTTGCATTGGCACCATCAGGAAACTTGAATTCATTCAGATAATTCCAAATATTTATGTATTCACTAGGGATTGTGTCAAGGGATAACAATGCTACATCGGGGAAATCATCATCATCACAAGATGATCCTAAACCATCATAGGCTCGAGAGAGTGCATCTGCATTGACATGCTTCTTTCCTAGCCTATCTATAATATCAAATTCAAATTCTTGTAGCAAAATTATCCATCTTGCTATCCTCCCTAATGGGTTAGGCTTATTTATAATATATTTTAGAGCCTGATGATCTGTTACAACTAGAAATTTTTACCCTAGCAAGTAATTCCTAAACTTCTTTACAAAGAAAAATGATAGCCAAAGCCTCTTTTCCAGATTACTGTGATAATTTACCTCAAGACTTTGCTCATTTGTCTCGATACCAAAGTAAATTGGATGTTCATTCCCATTTTCATCCTTTTGGCTCAAAGTACTTCCTAGTGCTGCATCCGAGCATCAGTGTACACAATGAATGGCTTAATCCAATCTAGATTCTTTAAAACAAGTGAAGATACTGGGGCTTCCTTCATTGTCCAAAAGCTTCATGCGCCTTATTTCCGGTTCATAAGTAACATCCTTCTTCAAGAACTGGGTTAGTGGTCATGTAATCTTTGAGAAATTCTTGATGAACCTTCCATAGTACCCCACATGGACTAAAAATGATCTCAACTTACTTCTATTCATAGGAAATGGTAACTCTTTAATTTTTGAAACTTTATCAAGATCGTACATCAATACCATCTCTGGATATAACATGCCCTTAAAAATGCCTTTAGAACATCCAAAGACACACTTTCTAGGGTTTAGTGAGGCTTTTGCTTCATCTAACCTTTGAAATGATGTCTCCATTTGGTGCAGGTGGTCCAACTTGCTCCCATAGATGCAAAAATCATCTAGAAATACTCTGATGAAGGTCCCAATGTAGGGTTCGAACACCCTATTCATCAAATGTTGGAATGTTGCCGGAGCATTACACAACCCAAAAGGAATAACTATATAAGCAAACGTTCCCCAAGGAGTGGTGAACGTGGTCTTCACTGATCTTTTCTCGCTATACAAACTTGGTTGTAGCCATTATATCCATCAAAGAAAACTATAGCACTCTGGCCAGCCTACTTTGTCCAAGATCTGATCTGAAAATGGAAGAGTGTAATGATCCTTCTTTGTTGCCTTATTGAGCTTCCTGTAATCAACATGAATGCATAGCTTCCCATTATTTTTTATTTAGATCACAATGGGAGAAACCCATTCGAATTCCCATGACAAATATGAATCCGCATCAAGTAACTTATCTATTTCTTCTTTTATAGTCTTGGAAAAATTAGGATTCATTCTATATGGCATTTGCTTTATGGGCTTAGCACCATCTACCAGCTCAATAGAGTGTTCTACCCAACTTACTTGATGGAGTTCCTTGTAATCAAAAGTGAATATGTGTATGTACATTCGAAAGAGCTGGAGGTAGGATTCCTTCTCACTCTCCATCACAACATCACCAATCTTTATTTGTTGAAGATGATCATCAACTTCTTCTTGAGATAATTTTATGGGGTCATGAGTTGGCGTGGATGGAAGGATATCCATGATCTGAAACATCAACCTCATTTTCTTCATCTTCATTGTCCACTTCACTTGGTACTAGAGTAATCAGAGGATGTTCAATCATCAATTTCATCACTTGAATCCATGAGTTCGCCTTATGATGTCGAGGGATCATGTTTATCTTCACCCTCTCTCTACCACGTCCAAGTGTCATGAAACCTTCATTCCAGTAGTTTATTGCATGAACTCTCCTTAGCCATGGTCTTCCCAGTAGCATTGGGTACGCAACAGTACCATTTTTCATCACCTGAAAGTCTACCACAAATACAACACCCATAATCAGATATTGCCACATTTGAAACTACACCTTCTGGTTTAGTTTTTCCTTTATTTAATGACCTTAACATAAGTGTTGAAGGGTGATCAATTTTTAAACCCAACATATTCATTACAGACTCGATCATTACATTAACTGCAACACCTCCATCAACTAAGACATCATGAATTGAAATACCATTACATAATACCTCAGCTTGTGGAGCAAAGGGATCCACCTCGCCTCCAAAGCAGGGACCTCAACCTCCTTCCTTCGCCGAGCATTGAGTCCACTTCGCAACTCCCGCCTCTTCTCGGAAGACATAGCCAATAGTTGACCATATGTAATATTTGCGAGGCCTTTTGGACAGATCTTCCAAGATGGAGTATGGTCCTTACCCCGTGAAATCGAGAAAATCCGCACACCCAACTTTCTTCTCGTATGTTTCTTACTAGTTTCTCCTTTCATCTTCTTAGGATCATTTCAATCTTGATTATCGTTTTCTTTCTTTCTTTTTGTTACAAACACATCTACTTCATTATTTCTGCTCTTATCTACTACATCAAAAGAATTCACAGTGCTTTTCCTTTATCATTATCTCCTTTACCGGATGTAGAAGCTCTATCTAGACAATTATAATTATAATGACCCTTTTTATAACAACCATAACATACAACTTCAGAAATATTTCTTTTTGGACTCTATATCTCCTCCCGAGAACTAAATTCTTTTCCTTGAAGTAGATTAATAGTTAATCGACCCATCTTTTTGAGCATATTTTCATACTCGGTAGATGTACTAGGAGAAATATTTGTGCTCACCGGGAGTGGTTGTGGATTATGGACCAAAGGTGTTGGTGTAGGCTCTACTTTAGCAACAATTTCTTTGGGCTCCTCTTCCATGCTTTCTTCTTGCCTTCTTGCAATCTCCTTTGCTTGTTTAATGGTAGCCTGGGTAGTCATACTTCACTCGATGTCGATCTCTCCGGCTTCATCCCAAGAATGAAGTGCTTACATAGGAGATTATCCATGCCATTCATCAACCCATCCGCTAATCCTTCCTTCGGATCGGGCATTGAGCTTCCTCCTTAGTTCTAGAACACGAGCATGATAATCCCTTATCTTCTCCTTCTCTCCTTGGGATAGCTTTGTGATCTCGATCATGAGATTTGCATATTTCGTTGTTCACCAAATTCTTCAAGAAAACTTTCGGTTAATAAATCCCATGAATTTTTCACATTTTCACCTAGTGTTTCAAACCACCTAAGTCTTTGAACCATCCAAAAAGGTAGGAAAAATTTAGTCCATTGTTCCCTTTTATAAGGCCATTACAAATACAAGATCTTTTAAACTCTTGAATGAAACAGAAGCATCTTCATTAGATTGGGCTGAAAAATAGGAATCTTCCCCATTTTCAAAAGTAACCACCGTAAAATACCAACCCACCAGTACAATCAACAAGACTTATGTGCACAAATAATTGGAATCACTGTAATAGAAAGTGACTTTACACCTTTCTTCAGTAAAATAGAAATGACCACATTAACTATGGTAAAACTTGACTTACTACGGTAAAAACTGACTTTACTATGGTAAACACTATTCACAGTAAAAAGTGAAGTTACTGCGGTAAATACTATTCACGGTAAAAAGTGACTTTACTATGATAAATACTATTCACAGCAAAAATGACTTTACCATGGTAACTACTATTCATGGTAAAAATGACTTTACCATGGTAACTACTATGCATAGTAAAAATAAGGTTACCCTCTAATTGATTTTTAACTAAGTGGGAATATCTCTCCGAGAAAATCCACAACGAGGAATGGTCCTTAAGAACGGAACCAAAATGTCATCACCAATCGGCACTATGATAATTCTTCACTGGGAACTCCTCGTGCTATGATTATTTACTAATGCACAACCTTTAGTTTGGTGGATGTAATCTAGAAACACAACAACAAACATAACACAAGAATACCATAGACTATAATAAGAAGGAATGATGATAAATCTGAAATATCAGAGTAAATTATAATATTAACATGAAATTGTTACAATCTCACCCATGAGGTACTTCAAGTGTTATTGACTTCACTTGCCTTTCACCAAGACTATGGGAGAAACTTTACAATTACACCTCTTAATGGCTTCTTCAACACACCTTTAAACTGATGGCTTCCTTTGCACACTTCCTACAATATTTCTCACTACTTCCTTCTATGCTAAATGAGGGGGGTGGCCTCTTTATTTATAGACTTCTAGGCTTATCCATATTATCTCTAAGATAGGATAAGAAATCCACTCTGACGAATCATATTCCATACCTTAACTCTTATCTGTACATGTAAGCTTATATTTTAAGATAAGATAAACCTTATCATTTCACATGGGTTCCACATTTTTAGACTTTGTACAAATAAAATATACAAAATATTTATGACCTCATTCCTTGTCCTTATTACCAATATAATATTTCTAATTCCTAATCATGTAGACCCTACTTCTCTTCTTACCCCAACTTTGACATTTTAACATTATTGGACCACTTACGACAACTATTTACTTTTTACCACAACATTCCTATTGTACTTTTGACTATTATCGTACTATACATTATTGGCAGCGTCGTATTGGCAGCATCGTTATCTTCTATCGGACGCTACTACTAATTATACTTAACAACATCATATTCCTAATACATACATTAATGAAATAGAAATTACGGAGGAAAATTTTAGTGTCGACAGGACTAATAACAATAACATATAATATAATTTCGGACTAAAAATATGCAAAAACAATGATTTTCAGCAAGGATAATAACATAAGAAATATTAATTAACTCGGGAATGAAAATTCACAATAATTACTATTTAAAACACACCAATGCAAGTATTGGAAAGGCAATAATTGGTTCTCATTCAAGGGAAATTTGGGCAATGGCTTCATAACTCAAAGTACAAAAGGACCTAGTGTAAGAAACAACTTTGTGATTTTCCAAAACACACAATAAATAGCAAAATTATTCACCCCCACCCCCTAAAAATAGACTAAAGTCTAACTACACTTGCATGTTATTATTAACCTTTATCATGAATAAATAAAAGGCTAAAATAGACATGTTGTTACATGAGGCAAAAATAGCCTTTTCAATCCCAAAATTACAAATAGTCAAAATTATTTGACTCCTCTAATAATGCTACATGAAGTGTATGCTAAATTTAGGAAGAATAAGGTAGGTGGGTCAATTATTAAATTATTTTTATGGTCTTTAACTTGATCTATAAGTTCCCTTTCACATGCATGCACCTTGTCTTCCTCTTAGATGATGTGACACATGTTGTGTCTTTATCTCGCATGATTAAAATAATCAATTTTTCTTTATGTTATCTTGTGATCACATGCGTAATGAAGTACTTTCCCTTGGTGACTGGGCATGTGTGAGGATATTAGTATTCTTCATTGGTAAAAGGTGATAATAAAAGGGTCACTTGGTTGACCATGAGATAATTTTTTATGTTGACTCATTCATGGATTAATTTATGGAATAATGTTAAGAACTTCAAACAAATATAAACTTAACCTATACCTTGTGGTATAATCAATAATGATGTGGTCAAATATTTGGTTCCCTTTTGATTTACATGACATAAAATATAGAAAAATTAAACTCAAAAGACCTTAATCATTGATTAAATAATTAGGCCCCCTTCCATGAGACCTTAAACCTCATGATAATGTCAGTGGAGAATTTGAATTTGGTCAAGTTAGGGCTTGTGTGGGATTTCCACATGTACTCTTTCATCGACTTGAGTTAAAATAACTCTCATCGAGTTGGGCAAGTAAAATGATGAAAAACCTAATCATTTTCATTTGTTACTCCATGTTTGAAGGAATGGGCGAAGTGCTGGAAATTTTTTTGCTCGATCACCATGAATGTGATCTTGATATCATTAGAGATAATCTTCTAGTTTTCATAACATCTCGCCATTGTCAATCATTCTAATTTTTTGAAATTTTATTCTCATTGTGGCTATTTTGAGGGTTTATTTGTGGCCGCCATTATCTTGTGTTTTTGAATTTTTTTGTTTCTTCAAATATTATCTCATGGTCATCATGCTTGAAACATGTGATCTTTGTTATCTTGATTATAACCTAGTTCCATTGTTTGATTTGTAACCCCACTTGGGACTGAAATTTTCTGAAAATTTTGTGGTTTTGTGATTTCTTGCCTCGAGGGGTCTTCGAGCTCGAAAGCTTTTTGGGTCTTCGTTGTTTTACTATGCACTTTGATATTTTTGAGATTTTGAAATATTTGGCCACGAATGGTAAGATTTTGATCTTTGTTTCCTATTTTTCAACTAATAAACTCTAGATCTAGTCTTTTAAAGAGGTGGGTTTCATTCTTTTTGATGTAAATCTAGATATTTGGATCGTGTTGAGTTTGGTAAATTTGTATTTCTTCTACTACGAATTTATTTTCTCATTTGATGTTACATATGGGCTCTATCATTGTTAGCTCAATTTCTAGCTAGAAACCATCTTCTTTTGTAAAAATGATTATGCTTCAACAGTCTTGCATATACAGAGAAATCCATTATTCACTCAAGTTGAATCTACAAAATGAATTTCTCTTTTCAATCCTGAGGATTTCATGAATGGTGAAATTTCAATGAGTTGAATCTATGAGTAACCTAGATTTATGACTTAAAGCTTGAAAAACATTGTTCCTTTTTAAATTTTTGGGTCTTTATCTTGTAAATAGAATTCTCTATCATTTTTATTTTGTTTTTGTTTCAACCCTTATGAGGAGAAATCCATGTGGACTTGAGATGTTTCTATTTCAACATGGTACTCCTATCTTTATTTTCCTTATTCGAAAACAAAAAATTTAACCTTCATTTGTTGATCTTATAAAAATGGTTTTGAACATATTCCTTTTATTATGACCTCTATTTTCAAACCTAATGGCCTTACGGAAGTGTTTCGAACAACTTGCTTGAGATTTAGAGATCTATTTTTTGAATCTAGATCTACACAACTTATCATTATGAATATATGGGATCTGGATACATTTATATTTATGTGCATGGCATCCAACTATACACTTGAAGCTTTTATGCCTAGTAACAACTTTCCAATCTAAAGCTAAGCTAAATTTCAATGTCATTTCTTGTTTTGTTATGAAACAATTTGCTTATTGAAAACAAAAGAGGGATTTGTAATATTTTGAAGGTCTCTCATTACAATATGAAGTATGAAAAATTATTTTCACTTGATGAATCATGACATGAAGGAAACATTCATTCATTATTCTGTTATTTTTATAGAATGCTTTATGACCTATCATTGCATAGCTGGAAGTTATAATCATGATCTAGAAATATTTACATTTTCCATCAAGATCTCTTTACCTTGTATCTTTTTCAAATTAGGGACTTACCTGCTCCTATCTTTCAATATGTGGCTCTACTCCAAGTCAACCTGAATGAAAATGTTACTTCATGTACCTGAAATGTCTTGATTCTACTTTTCTAGAATTTATTAATCATGGAGTACTTGAAGTACTTGTTTAGTATCCCTTCAAAATGAAGTTGTTGAATTTTCTATAAACTATACCCTCCTGGAATTCATTTGATTGAGTATTATGTTTTATGGTTTCAACCGAGTCATGATACTCTATATAAATATTCGAAACTCGATTTAATGAAGGTTTTTCCATTCAATTTTGAATCGATCTCCCATTGATACTTGAATTATATGTTGGTTTAATCTATTTTAATAAGATGAATCACTATGAAATTTTACTCCATTGTTGCATGTTAACTCAAAATTTGTAAAATCTGAAATTTTAATCTTTAAAGATCATTATGAGATGAAAGAAAACATGTAAAATATTGTAAATATTTATGATTTGTTTTTCCTCTTCAATCATGTAATGTAAAATTTCAGTCTTGATCACTATTAAATGGTATGAGTGAACCTTTTCTCTGCAACCATAAAGGCTTGTACCTTATCTTATTTTCTTAGAAACCTAAAGTTTTTATCCTTTCCTTTCGATATGTTGTATTGGTTATTTTGATGTTCCATTTATGAACTTATAAAATTGGTCATTGATGAGTACTCTTTTCTATTATGGGTAGCAATGTCTTAAGATTTTTAATGTGCATGCCAAATAATATGTGAAATTACTTCATCTCGATCTATTTTTTTTTTTAATCTAACTCATATTTTCTAATTTCTTTGAACTCTAAATGAATCCCTTTATTCATATCACTTCAAATTGATTAGATTCTCAATTGAAAGTCAAACACTTTTCTCTTGTTTCTAGATATAACTCCTGGATCTATGAAGTAATGCTTGTTTGTAGATTTATATATATTACATCGGCTCTTATAGTTTGACCTTGAACGTAGTTTAAATATGATCTCAAAATTCTAAAACAATGACTTTTAGTTGATGGAATCTTCTTTTCTATGTATCTTGAACTGGGTTCCCTTTCTTGTATAGATGTATGTCTTTTCTTTCATTATCTTCATTGGTTAAATGTACTGATTCTTTTGAGTTTTTACATCTTTCAATGGCACTTGCAATAATGAAATGATATTCTATTTTTGTTGAAATGTCATTCAAAAATACTTCATCTCCTATACCGAACACTTCAAAAATAGAAAGAAAAATAAAGTCTTAAAGCCTCTCATAGATTTTGTAAATATTCTTTCTTCTATTTTGCTTCTAAGAACAAGAAATGAGATGTACTTGTTGATTTTGTATTTACCATTTCATCTACTAATCCATACTTTACTCAATGATTCATCGTCTCGAAGTTTGTAAACACAAGAAGAAAGATATAACCTAGAGCTCTAACAATATTTTATTGTCTTTATGTACATGTACATGAAGTGGGAGTTGGAGATGGAGCTGAAGATGATGATGAATATGCTTGGAAGTTGAAGAAGATATAAAGAGAATGACAACCCAATTAGGTAATTATGGGTTTTCTCTTTCTTCTTTTGCTTACAACTTTATGTATATGCATATTTTATTCAGTTCATCTAGGTTGCATCCCACACTTGTGTGGGAAAAATTAAATTTCTTTATGAATAAATGACATTAATTTCTGTAATTGAGTTGTCTATTTCTTTCTACATTCAAATTTATGGTAAATATTGATTGTATAATGAACTAAACAACTCAACACATAGTTTATATCACTTTTTATATATATATATATATATATATATATATATATATATATATATATATATATATATATATATATATATATATATATATATATATATATATATATATTTGATGTTATGTAACTCAATAATGTATTCTTATACATGCAAAAAATAACTATGTTTGTTGTTATGGGATGAAAAATCCCACATCTATTATGATTCCCACCTTCATCAAGGCTATGCACTAGTCCTTCGGGGCTTTTGTATTTATTTTTGAAGATGAATGTGAATGAAAACACATGTGAGGTGTTGAATTCTGCAACAACACACATACATGTATGTTTGGTTTGTTGTTTCAATTTACTACAACTTAGAACATTATGAAATTCTCCTTGTTATACTTTATTTAGGTGCATCACATCAATCCATTCCATCTAAAATGAAGTTTCGAGTTACCCGTTTTTCATGATTGCAAAATTGTCAACATTTTCGGTGATCCTACGGGGTAAAGTTACCTTCTTACTTTAAGACCAATGCCTTGCTCTTGTCCACTTGGCATGGAGTAAAAATCCTATAACCATAATATGTCCTTTTCTGAAAATTGACCTTTCTGAAAAATAAACTAATGTTGGGAAAATATCTAGTAAACTAGATCAGGTGCATGAATGCACTTATTGAATTGAAAACCAGCTGCAACGTGCATGAAATGCACTTTATTGAAGTGAAATCCTAATCTAACCTACTCTAACCTACACTGTAAGATTTTTAATGAAATTTTTGAGAAACATACCATTGGCAAGAATGGAAATTTCCTCTACACTCATCTTTATGATCTAAAAAACATTGTGTTGCTTGTAAGCTGAAATCATATAAGGATTACTCCAGATTGTATCAAAATTTGTGTGGTTCCTTTTCATTTCTCTAACTCCATCCCACTTCAACCTAATGTCACCTTCATTCAATAATATTATCTTATCTTTTTATCAAAAGTACTGTTAATCTTCTTTGATGCTTCTCCAAGTTGAGGTGAGCTTGATCTCTCGGCTTTTGTAATTCCATCAGTTCGCATAACGAACCTACATTGGTTTATTCTCAATTAACTCCATCTGGTGGAACCTTTCCAATGCATGTAACTCAAGTGAAATAGGCATTCTTTCTTCCTAACCATAAACAACTTTGTACAATGAGTTGCTAACTAATAATTTAGGGGTCACTCTATCATCCCAAATTACTAAATTCAACATGGTATGTCAAGTTCTCTAGTTGTCTTTGAGTGTTCTTCTAATGGTTCACAACAAGTTTTTGTTAGTTCTTTCAACCAACCCATTACCTTGTGGTTAATATTTGGATGATGTACTCAAATAAATTCCATGCTTAACAGCGCAATCTGTTACTTTTACACCAAGAAAAGATAAAGCATTATCAAAAATGATAGTGGATGGAACACCAAACCTGCAAACTATACCTTCATAGGATGATAAAATTGAAGTCTCATTGGCTTCCTTCAAGGCCACTTTCAGTCGGTGAGTCAACTAATATGTGGAAGTCAATATCCATCTATGTCCTTGAGATGAATGAGGATTGATTATGCCAATGAGGTCAGAGAATCCACCGCGTGAATGGCCATCCACGAAATAGGCCGTAGGGGCAAAGTGAGTCTAACTTTTCTTTTCCAACAAATAATGCACACTTTTTTTACTTTTTAACCCATCCATAATAGTCCTTGAATATGTTGGGCCAATAGTAACTAGTTTTCATGATCTTGAGGGCTATTATGCATGTTGAAAAGTCACCACTTACAAATCCTTCATGGAATTTCTGTAAGAAATTGTTGTACTCTATCATAATCAACTCAACACAATAATATTACATTTATGTCCTTTTTAAACAAAACTCCATTAATAAATGCATCAAGTATATCCTGTAATTGAAAATATATTATTTTATTCTTGTTCATTCCTTCTAGATAAGTAGCATGATGCAAATAATTAATCTAATCATACATCCAGCTTGAAACTAGAGCTTCTGGATTTGATTCTGGTTTCTGATATTTAGGTTGTAATAAAACTGCAGCATGTTGATTTTCCATATCAATAATTAAATTTTCACAAAGACCTTTATGTAAGAATATTTTAGCAACACGGATGGCAACATCATGCTCCATAACTTTGGTAATTAAACCTTCTCATTGCTCATTTTGTTCCTTGTTCAACAAGAATGTTTTAGCACTTGGATGAGAAACTAAAACATGAATCTTATTATTCGAAAGCATGTACTTAAAGTTCTTCATAAATCTAACTACTGCAAGAATTTTTTTTTCAAGATAATTGTACCTTCTTTTGTAGTCATAATGGCTCTGCCAAAAAAATTCAATGGGTTGTTCTATATTCTCATCATTTACGTGAGTCAATATGGCTAAAATAGTTTTAACTCGTGTAAGTGCATACATTGTGAAGACTTTATCAAAATTGTGATTTTTCAAAGTAGGATCCTATGAAATGGCCATCTTAATGCCCTCAAATCCTTTTCTTCCTTCACTTGTCCAAGAAAAACTTCTTTCTTTCTTCAACATGGAGGTCAATGGTTTGACCAGGGTTGCAAAATATGGCAAAAATGTTCTAAGAAAGTTTATCTATCTAAGAAAAAAATTGTAATGCCTTCTTATGATGAGGTAGGGATAGTTGTAAAATCAAATCAATTTTGAAAGGATCAATAAGTAAGCCCTTCTTAGAAACAATATGTCCAAGTAATTTACTATCATGCACTTTGAAAAATGGACTTTTGGGATTCAACAAGATTCTAAACTACCTACAAATCTCAAAAGTCTTCCTTAAATGGATAAGATGTTCATCATAATTCTTTCAAAAAATAATAACATCATCAAAAAAACAAGTATGTATTTATTCAAAAGATTGTGAAAATCCATGTCCATTCCACACTGAAACATTGCACCAGCATTTGAAAGACAAAAAGGAATTTTCTTGTCAGTAAAAGTGTCCAATTTTTTCATGAAGGTTGTTTAAAATCTATCTTCATCACATACAATAATTTGATTGTATCCACTATAACCATCTAACAAGGACAACCTGTATGAACCTAAAATTGTTCTCAAAATATTATCCATGTAGGGTAGTGAATAATGATCCTTCAATGATGCTCGATAAGGTCTCGAAATCCACATATAACATGATTTCACCATTCTTTTTTAGAACAGGGAAAAAGATTAGCAACCCAATTGAAATGCTTGATGGTAAAAATAATTCTTGATTCAATCATCTTTGACACTTTATTTCTCATTAATGGTTCAATCTTGGGATTGATAGGCCTCTATTTTTTCCTTACTAGTTTTGAGTTCGGCTATAATTCTATTTTATGTTGTCCCAAAATAGGATCAAAACCTCTCAAATATTTGTACTTCCAAGCAAAAACATCAATAAATTATGTACATAATTCATCAAAATATTGTTTTTCAAAGTAGTAGAGCATACCTTCCCAACTGGAATGTTTTACCTTCAAAGAACCTCGGATCTCCTCATGATTATCCGCATGGGTAGAAATTTTACCTTTATCATTTTTGAGCTGATCATCAGAACTGAAAATGTCCTCTAAAGTGACAAGTTCTTAAGGTAATTTTTTTCTTCAGCTGTATAATCTACTCACCATATTGGTGCTGCAATTTAGCTTGATTTGTTAGTGAAAATTCATCTTCTTTCTACTGAAATCTGCAGATTTTTATCATACTCAAAAACCTGAAAATTTTCTTTGTTATCATGTATCTGAAGGTCTAATTATCAGCTTTATATGTGGCTGAATTTTTCATTTTGAACATGTTCTAACACTTCAAATTTGGCTCCAACTACTACAATTTTGTCTCGCATTCTCATTTTTCTCTCTTAGGACAAATCGTATATTAAATGCTTGAAAATCATCAATCAAATCCCAAACTCTGTGTTTGTAATATTTTAGTAGTGGGTTCTTGCAAACATTATAATCTTTAATTTTATTGATGATTAACTCACAATCACCATAAACTTGTAATGTGTTGATTCCATTCTTTTAGCCCATTGTAGGCCATGAATCAATGCTTCGCATTTAGTAACATTACATGTACACAAAAATTACAATCTTAGAGATGAAAAATACCTCTGATTTGAAGGGGAAGTCAGCATCAACCATGCACTTTGTCCTTTATTTTTATTTACTCCATCAAAATGAAGTTTCCATAAGCCTTCTGTGGTACTTTATGTTTGGGACAACAAGAGGATGGGTGTCTTTTTCTCATGAAGACAATACACATCAAATAATCCTTCTTCTACCTCCTTATAAGGATCATAAGCATATTTTTCATGCACTTCTCATCCATAAACAAGTTAGAGACACCATCTAATGAAGAAATGTTTGCATTAGTATCAAAATCAGCAAGTTCTATAGTTATATAATTTGCTGCAGCATTTGAAACATGAGGCTCAATGTGGAATCTAGCTAAATGATCTAAATTTATTGTAACCTTAGTTCCATACCTCATGGTGAAGAAAAAAAAAGACCAATCCGAAGAAAGATAACCACCTATTTTTGTTGTAAAATCTCTTGATAAGTAAAGATAAAATTAGGGGGTAGATCTACAACAGTTACATCTTGTAAAATTGAAACATTGGGACAAGCATGTAATGTTACCTCCAAATTTTTATGACATTGAATTTTTGGTTGTTGTACCATCAGCTGCAGTACACTCTTTTTGTTGGTTCATACTATAGGCCCAATTTTCTGCAATTGCTTTAGGCATCATTGTGCTGCTTGCACCAATCTCAACCATACAGTTGTGAACTAAATGATCACCAATAATAAGAAAAAGATAAAAAGGAGATGGTTTTCTTATATGACTCACATTCAACACTTTCTGTATCATCCAATTAACATATTTCATATGACCCTGATAAACTTTACTGAGAACCATATCAACTTTCTGTGATTCTTTCTCTACTAGTTTGGAAGAAATCTGCAACTTAGCAAGCTCATGAGAAAGTAACTCTTGTTGTCTTGGAATACTCAAAGAAACCCATAAAGAAATACTGATATTATTTTTTTCATAACCTCAACAACATTAAATGAAGCTGCAACATTTTTAGATTAGGCTTTGGAAAAACTTGATTCTACTTCTGTAGCTTTATAAATATGAGGTATAAACAAGCGTCTAGGATATGATTGTGATTGATGTTACTTCTCTTTATAGGTTTCACTTGGGTTACATGTTGGTTTATTAGTAAATGTGGGTAAAATAGGTCATGTATACTATTTTCTTCATCCTCAGTTCTTTTATGAGCTCTAGTTTCAACTGCAATAAAATCATCCTCTCCAAAACAAACCAAGTTCTATTCAGGTGGTTTTTTATTATGAGAAGCTTACTTCCCACCCTCCATTTAAGGCATGAATAATGTTTCATATTGTGGTTGGGAAACAAGGATTAGCTTCAAAAATTCATTTGTACAACTAGGAGTTGGATGAGGTTGATTGCAAGGTTAACACCATGCTTCTAAGGCCATATTACATGGTAGAAGGGCATTATAATTTGTAGGAGCTCTAGGATCAACTTATATTTCTTGATAAGGTTTCCCATAAATCTGATTTTATTGATAAGGTTGTCTATTATGCTGATAAGTGTTTTGATAAGGCCTAGAAGGTTGTACTAACTAGTTTTTTATTGTTGTTATCTTGTTCCCAAATGATCTGCAAGGTATTTTTAGTGTCAAAAATATTATTTTGAGGTGTTGTAAAAATAATCTCTATTACTATAATAGGTTGTGGAATAGGTGTCGAATTTGTTGTAATAGGCATAGAGTGCCTAAGAGCCAATTTTCTTGCTAGAATAAGTTTGTTTTCAACTCTAATAGCAATATCACAAGCTTTTGGAAGTGTAGTTTCTCGCATGTATTATATCATCTCTGCAATATCATTATTTAAGGCTCTAAGGTAATATAGAAATAAATGATCAGCTTGAGCTTTAACGGTGGCTAGAATTTTCTCCCATGTTCCAAAGCAAATATAATGTTAAAACTGGCCATAAATTCATGGGGAACACACTTAATTGTGGACAAACTTTCTATGCAAGACAAGTGATTAGAATTATCTTGAAATTTCTTATGTAACTGATTTCCCAATTCATCCCAAGTTGTTATGGTCCCTACTTGTAAAGTTCTATACCACTGCAAGGCTTGTCCTTTAAATAATGCAGCTAAGATCCTTAAGGCTACATGTTCATGAGTGATGTTATGAACTAAATAAAGGGCTGCAATGTATTTAATATGTTCGAGTGGGTAATTTGATTTTCACCAATAAATGTGGGTAAACCCTTTAAGGCAACAACATGTATGTCATGATAAAAAGTAATTATAAAGGTGTTTCGATTAGTGAAGGTAACAAAATTTCAAGGTGGTTGTGGTGGTTCTTGAGCCATTAGAATAACCAAGATTTGGAAAACAAGATTGATATGTCTTTGAAACAAGGGGAGGAGGGTTGTCAAAACCGGGCCTATTATAGGGTAAGGTATTTCCAACTCTTCTTCTTATTACTGAATTTAAAGGAAAAGAAACAAAATTATGAGGAATTCCTCTTACCATTGATCTTGTAGTCACTTTAGGCATGGAACATGTTGAATTTTTTTCCGAAATCGGCCTTACAGAGTCGCCAAATAATTTAATTTTGATTTTCAATGGATTTCTGCAATGTTTTCCCTAAAAAGTGTTGTTTCTTTGTTGGAAATATGATTCTTGGTCCCACTGGTGTGCAAAAGTTTTTCTCTCAAAAGTGCACCTTGTGTTGAGTGATAACAAGTGTTCTAAGTTTTCTCTCCCTCACTTGTGCAGCATCTGATTGAGACACCTCATAGGATGTGGGTATCCTTATTGTGAGGTGAATCTCTAGGATTACAAGGCCAGTTCCTTCTTTGGATGTATCTTAAACTGATTTTATGTGGGGTTTAAGGGTAAAATATGGATAAAAATAAAATTAAAATGGGGTGATACACCAAAAGTATTGAGGATTTGGTGAGAAACATGCACAATACTCGAGAAAACAATAGTGAAGCATGATCCAATGGGTTTCAATTCACTTTGTAAGGAAAACATTTATTGTTTGAGGGACTAATCATAACAACACAAAAGTAGATAATTACACACTAAAACTATGTAGAAACACCAATTTGCAACAAGGTTAATAGCATAAACAAGATTAATTAAATTAGGGAATGAAAATTGACAAGAATTATTATTTAAAACACTCCACTGCAAGTATTGGAAAGGAAATAAATAGTTCTCGTTCAAGGAAAATCTTGCCAATGGCTTCAAAAGACTCAAGTACAAACAATCCTCTTATAAAAACTAACTTTGTGCTTTGCTGAAATGCACAAAATAAATAACAAAATTATTCACCCCCACCCCATAAAAAAGGACTAAATTCTAACCACACTTGCATGATATTATTAACCCTTATCATGAATAAATAAATGGCTAAAATAGACATGTTGTTACATGAGGAAAAAATAGCCTTTTTAATCCCAAAATTACAATGACCTCCAATAATGATGCATGAAGTGTACGTTCAATTTAGGAAGAATAAGGTAGGTTGGTGAATAATTAAGTTGTTATTTTTGGTCCTTAACTTGATCTGCAAGTTCCCTTTAACATGCATGCACTTTTTTTTTCTTCTCGAATGATGTGACAAATGTTTTGTCCTTATCTACATGATTAAAATAATCAATTAGTCATCTGTGGTATCTTGTGATCACATTTAGAAAGAATTACTTTCCCTTGGTGACCTAGGCATGTGCAAGGATATTATTCTTCTTCATTGGTAAAATGTGATAGTAAAAAGGGTCACTTGGTTAACCATGTGCTAATTGTTGATGTTGACTCCTTCATGTATTGACCTTCTTTTATCATTGGCATACACCATCATGGAATTGTTTATGGAATAAGGTTAATAAATTTAATCAAAGCTAACCATAACCTATACTATGGTATAAGAAATATTGATGTAGTTGAATATTCAATTCCCTTTTGATTTACATGGAATAGAATATAGAAAAATTAAATTAAGAAGACCTAAATCATTGATTAAATAAATAGGCCCCCTTCCATGAGACGTCGACCCTCATGATCATGTTGGTCACAAATTTGATTATGGTCAAGTTAGGGTTTCTATGGGATTTCCACGTGCACTCTTTGATCGAGTTGAGTTAAACTATCTCTCATCAAGTTAAGTAGGTAAAATGACGAAAAACCTAATCATTTTCATTTGTTCTTGGTGAGTTTGAAGGAATGGGCCAAACCATGGAAATTGTTTTACTCAATCACCATAAATGTGATCTCGAGCTCATTTGGGAGGCTCTTTAGGTTTTTATAACGGCCTCCATTGTTAATCCTTCTAATTTTTACAGCTTCAATGCTCATTTTTCTTGTTTTGAGGGTTTATTTGTGGCCTCCATTATTGTGTTTTTGAAGCTTTCTTTTTTCTTCAAAGATTATTTCATGGTCATCATGATTGGAAATAAGTGAGCTCTATTCTCTTTAGTGTAACTTGGTTATGTTGTTTCATCTTTGTAACCCCATTCAATACTGAAATTTTCCTAAAATTGTGCGGTTTTGTGATTTCTCAACTCGAGGGTCTTTTGAGCTTGAAATTTGTTTTGGTTCATCATCATTTTACTCGCACTTCAATATTTTCAAGGATTTGAAAGATTCGTCCATGAATGGTAATAATTTGATCTTTGTTTCCTATTTTTATTTGATAAACTCCAAATGTAGTATTTTAAAGATGTGGGTATTGTTATTATTCTTGTAAATATGGATATTTGTATTTGTGTTGAGTTTGGTAACTCTATATTTCTTCCGTTATGATTTTCTTTCCTCATTTGATGGTGTATATAGGTTCTATCATTGTTAGCTCCATATCAAGCTAGAAAATCTCCTATTTTGTAGAAAATGGCGGTGTTTTTATATTCATGCATATCTCAGTAGAACTCCATTATTCAATCAAGTTGAATCTAAAAAAGGGTTTTGTTCTTCAATCATGAGGGTTAAATCAATGGTGAAATTTTGATTTATTCAATTCTTTGAATACCCTTTATTTATGGATTACATCTTGAAAAACATTGTTCCTTCTTGCATTATTGGGTATTTATCTTGTAAATATAACTCTCAAATGTTTCCTTTCTATTTTTTTACCCTAATGAGTACCAGTCCATGTGAACTCTAGATGTTTCTTTTCAATTAGGTAATCCTATCTTTATTTTCCTTGTTTGAAAATGATGAATTCGACGCTCATGTGTTGATCTTGGGAAAAGGGTTTTGAACATATTCCTTTTATTTTTATGGTTTCAACTTAGTCATGATGCTCTATAACTATTCAAAACTCGATTTAATGAGATTTTCCATTCACTTCTGAATATGATCTCCCATTGATACTTGAAATGTATGTTGTTTTACTCTATTTCAGGAAGATGAAACACTTTGAAAATTGTACTCCATTGTTGCATGTTAACTCGACACTTGTAAAATCTGAAAATTTAATCTTTGAAGATCATTATGAGATGAAATAAAACATGTAAAATCTTGTAAAGATTTGTGACTTATGTTCCTCTTCAATCATGTAATGAACACTTTTAGTCTTGATCACTATGAAATGGCATGAGTGAACCTTTGTTCTCCAACCATAAATGATTTTACTATATATTATTTTCTTGGCATCCTTAAGTTTTGCATCCTTTCCTTTCAATTTTTGTATCATTCATTTTTATGTTCCATTTATGAACTTGTAAAATTTGTCATTGATGATTACTATTTTCTATTCTAGGACTTTGCAATGTCTTAAGATTTTGAATGTGCATGTAGAATAATATGTGAAATTACTTCATCTGGATCTATTTTGTTTTCTCTAACTCAGATTTTTGATTTCTTTAAACTCGAATGAAGCCCTTTTATTCATATCACTTCAAATTGAATCACTGATCAATTGATAGTCATAAACTTTTCTCTTGTTTCTTGATGTAACTCTTAGATTTATAAAGTAATGTTTGTTTGTAAATTTGTATTTGCTATTTTTGTTCTTGTACTTTGAACTTGAATTTAGTTTGATAAGGATTTCAAAATTCTAAAAGAGTGACCTCAATTGATGAATTCTTCCTTGATTTTTATCTTGAGTTGGATTCCCTTTAAGTACAGATCTATGTATTTTCTTTCATTATCTTCATTGCTATAATGTAAATGATTATTTTGAGTTGTATCTTTTAATGGAGCTTTCAGTAATGAAATTATATTCTTTTGTTGCTGAAATCTCATTCAAAAATACTTAATCTCTTGTACCTGCACACTTCACAAAATAGTTAGAAAAATAAAGGCCTAAATACTCTCTTATATTCTATATTGATTCCTTTTCTGATTTTCTTCTAAGAACAATATAATGATATGTAATTGTTGATTTTTTTATCATTCTATGTACTTATCTATACTTTTTTAGAAGATTTATCATGTCTGTAGAAATAATCACAAGAACGAAGAAATAACTTGGAGCTCTAACAACAATTTGTTGTCATGTGTGTGCATGTACATGAAGTCGGGATTTGGACATCGAGATGGTGATGAAGATGCTAGAAAGATGAAGAAGATATGAAGATAATGACAACACAATAATGAAATGATGGGCTTTCTCTATCTTATTTTGTTTACAAATTTATTTATATGCATCTTTTATTAAGTTAATCTAAGTTACATCCCACAAATTGTGTGGGAAATACTAAATTTATTTATGAATAAATGATATTAATTTATGTAATTGAGTTGTCTATTTCCTTTTGCATTCAGTTTTATGGTAAATATTAATTGTATAATGAACTAAAAAACTCAACACATAGTTAATAACACTTAAACATAAAGAAATAATAAGATTTGATGTACTTATAACTCAATAATGTATTCTTTTGCATGCAAACAACAACTTTGTTTTTGTTATAGGAATGAAAAATACCACATCTACTATGATTCCTACCTTCATCAAGGTTATGCACTAGTCCTTCGGGGATTCTATATTTTTTTCTCGAAGACGAATATGAATGAGATCACATGTGAGGTGTTGCATTCTACAACAACACATAGAGTGCATGTTTTCTTTATTATTTTAATTTTCTCGCAACTTAGAACATTAATAAACTACCCTTGTTCTCCTTTAGTTATGTCCATCACATCAATCCCTTCCATCTGAAATAAAGTTTCGAGTTACCCATTTTGCATGAATGAAAAAAATTCAACATGTCTGTTGTCCATTTTGCTAAAGGTGGCAAAATGGATAACACTTTCCTCATCAGCCATAATAGTGGAATTACTAAGCACAACACTACATCTTATAACTGATGTAGTTATATGTATGTGCGTGCAATCATGCCCTAAGTTCTCTTATGTCAGTCACTTTTGTGAAAGTGTCGAGTAATAACTAGGTGTAGAAATGTAAAAAAATGGTGGATGGAATAGAATAAAATTCCCTCCTATGATGTGTGATGCAGATGAACCAACCTTGTCCCTTGTAATGGAGCTAGATGGATGCAATCTTATTTGGTGATAGTAGTGACTAGTGTTTGGTCCATCATTATTGTCTCATAACTTTATATTTATATTGTTTTCTTTTTCTAATTTCATAATCAACCCAAAAAAGGCCGATCACCAAAAATATAGAACTCTCAAATTGTTAGAAAGTGCTTAAAATATGGAAGTAAAATGGAAAAACAATAAGGGCATCGCGATTGGTACTGTGGCACCTCTCGGGTGCCCTTGTACTAGCATGGGTTCCCAAGTACAAGCTAAAATGATGAAAAACAACAAAAATAGATTGGGCATGTATGTGTAATAGGTTATAAGTGACGATAGAAAAAAAATTAAAATGGCCAAAAGATGGGGGTTAATTAGTACTTTCTTCACTCAAAAACCATATGAATAGTAGCATGAGACGGAAACTAAATAATACCCTAAGTTTCTGATTTTTTTCTCTACATTTTCCCCACTCTATGTTGGTAAGTGGAACACTTAATAACATAAAGTAGATAGACATGCATACACGATGTCAATGTAGAATTATTTAGAAAGTGTGCCAAAGGACTAGACAAAGTGTGGAGTGACAAAATGATGGAACATGGAGACTAAAAAAATTATGTGAGTGAACCTAGGGTGAAAACGCATGTGTAGTTTTTAATGTGTGTAATGTACATGCATGTTAGTATGAGGTGTGTGCTATTGGAAAATGTTGTTGTTGTTGATTATTTTCTTCTCATATGGTCAGTCAAACCTATAAGTAAAAGACAATCAAGTAGTCAAATACACATGTATATATGTCAAAAACACATGTAAATATGCATGTATATAATAAAAAGCATGTAATGGAAATGAAAATTTTAAAATCAACATATGTGTGCGATCTATGATGAGAAAAATGGTTTAGAAAGTGATAGCAAGAGACAATGAATTACTTATTTAATGTATTCAATTCAATGTATTAAACAAAAGAGCAAAGCCCCAAATATAAAGGTTGTGGGAGGAAGGAGGACAATTATAATTGTCCATCAACAAACAATGTATTAAACTAAACTAATGCTAATATCCCCCCTTAATACATTGTTTCTACATATGTACCCCCTAAACAAATCAAACTTCACCTTACGAGAAGCTTGGTGAGAATATTTGTAACACGAAAATCAGTAGGGTAAACTGAAGTTGAATTTGGTTGTTCAAGACACATTCACGAATGTAGTGACATTTTACCGAATATGCTTTGTTCGTTCATGGAAAATAGGATTCATCACAAGCTTCAAAACACCTTGATTGTCGTAGTGAATGATGGGAGGTTTCTCTTTAGAAATCCCTATATCTGCAAGAATGCGATGTAACCAAATCACTTCACACACATCTCCTCATGCGGCGCGGTATTCAACCTCAATGGATGAGAGAGAAACAATAGTTTTCTTCTTGCTAATCCACGAGATAGGTCCAGATCCGAGATGAAAAACATACCTTGAAGTGGATTTCCTATCATCAACGGATCCTGCATAGTCCGAGTCTATATATCCCTATAAGAAGAACTGAGTGTTCTTCGATACCTGCAACCAAAGTCAAGCTGTACCTCGAACATATCATAACACATGCTTTACTACTATCCAATGACATTTCTTTGGCTCCTACATAAATCTGGTGAGATAGCTCACTGCAAAGCAAAGATCTGGCCTGGTATAAGTCATATAAATGAGACTCCCCACAAGCTTCCTGTAGTGAGTGCCATCTACCTGTGGTGAATCCTACAATCTAGATAATTGTAAACCTTTTTCCATAGGTGTGGACATTGGTTTACAATATGACATTCCATACTTTTCTAGGAGTTTCTTGGCATATTTCATCTGGGAGATGAAGATATGATTCTTCTTTTGCCATATCTCTAATCCAAGACAATAGTGAAGTAGCCCCAAATCAGTCATGTCAAAGGATTTCTTTAAATCATTCTTTACATCATCCAAAAGATTGTCAGAATTTCTGTGATCACAAGATCATCTACATACAAAAATAGAATAACAATCTCTATTCCTACCTTCTTGACATACAAATTTATATATGAGGGGATACGAGTGAATCCATGCTACAATAGGTGATCATGATTTTATATACCATGCCCTAGGTGTTTGTTTGAGTCCATAAAGTGACTTTATCGGATGACATACCTTGTGTGGTTGATGCTCGTCTACAAACCCTTGAGGTTGGGCCATGTATACTTCTTCTTTGAGATCACTATTCAAAAAATCAATCTTGAAATCCATCTTGAAGTTTCCATCTATTTTGTCTTTGCTTAGTACATAGACAACTATCCTGGTTTTGATCTTTGTAGTGGGTGAAAAGGTCTCATCATAGTCAATTCCTTCTTGTTGAGCATAATCATTTGCAACAAGTCATGCTTTGTGTTTTTCGATTAAACCATCTACCTTCTATTTTGTTTTTAAAATCCATTTTTAGCCAATGGGTTTCTTACCTACAGGCAGATCAACAAGTTCCCACATCTGATTCTGAAGTAGGGAATCATATTCAGCATTCATAGCCTATTTCCACTATGGTTGGTCTAATGCCTCATGAACAGTTTCAGGTTCGGTGCTATCAACAACTAAACTCATGAGTGTAAAATTTACCTCATGTCTGGCTTGACTTTGTGTTCTAACTCCCACAAAATTACACGGAAGTGAGTTCAGGTGTGCATCCGCAATAGTATTATGGACCCATTTCGAATGTTGGTGTTGTTGCTGATGATGTGAAGATGTGTTTTCCAGTGTGCCTAGATCAATGAATAAGTCTCCACTCAGCTCTTCTTCTCTTTGAGAAGAATCATCTTGCCCATCATCTGGATGTGTGAGCAATCTATGTGACGAGGTCGGTACTAGATCTCCATTATGTGGTAGAGAGTCGAAGGATGACATATCACACTCCACATCCCGACTCTCGTAGATTTTCTATGTCTTAGTCTCCATGAGACGATATGCCTTTGAGGTAGTACTATACCCCAAGAAAAGACATGGCGGAGGTCTTTGGATCAATCTTCTTCCTTTTCTTATCTAGAACATGTATATATGTAGTACAACCAAAAACTCTCAAATGATAGATAGAAGGTTCACGACTAGTCCATACCTCTTCCGATGTCTTTTTTGCAAGATCTCCGTGGGTGCCCGGTTGAGTAGATACATTGTTGTCTGGACTGCTTCTACCCAAAACTGATCCTCCAATTTGGTGGTGGAGAGAATACAATGAGCCATCTCCATGACAATCTTGTTGTGTCACTTGAAAATCCCATTCTATTGGGGCATGTAGGGTGCAGTCAGATGTTGTTGAATGCCATGTTGCTTCAGGTATGCTAAGAACTTCGATACAAATTCCCCCTTGATCTAAGCGGAGAAGAAGGAGAGGCTTCCTAGACTTCTGGTGGCTTGCTGGTAAAAGGTTTGGAAATTGTCAAATGCCTAACTCTTCTTTCAGAGGAAATATACCCATATTTTCTGTGAGTAATCATCAATGATGAGCTGGAAGTATACAAAACCTTGGAAGCTAGCTAGCAAGGGTCTGCATAGATCGGTGTGTACAACTTGAAGATGCTCCATAGAATGATAATAACTCTATTTGAATGGACCTATGTGTTGTTTTCCTGCAAGACATCCCGAGCAAATAGGTAAGGTTGGAGGTAGTACTATACCCCAAGAAAAGACATGGCAGTGTCTTTGGATCAATCTTCTTCCTTTTCTTATCTAGAACATGTATATATGTAGTACAACCAAAAACTCTCAAATGATAGATAGAAGGTTTACGACCAGTCCATACCTCTTAGGTGTCTTTTCGGAAGATCTTCGTGGGTTCCTAGTTGAGTATATACACTATTGTGCTGGACTGCTTCTACGCCCAATCCTAATCCTCCAATTTGATGGTGGAGAGAATACAATGAGCCATCTCCATGATAGTCCTATTGTGTGGCTTGAAAATCCCATTCTGTTGGGGCATGTAGGGTGCGATCGGATGTTTTTGAATGTCATGTCGCTTCGGGTATGCTAAGAACTTCGATACAAATTCCCCCTTGATCTAAGCGAGAGAAGAAGGAGAGGATTCCGAGACTTCTGGTGGTTTTCTTGTAAAAGGTTTGGAAATTTTCAAACGCCTCACTCTTCTTTCAAAGGAAATATACCCACATTTTCTGTGAGTAATCATAAATAATGAGTTGGAAGTATAAAAACCTTGGAAGCTAGCTAGCAAGGGTGCGCAGATCGGTGTGTACAACTTGAAGATGCTCCGTAGAATGATAATAACTCTATTTGAATGGACCTATGTGTTGTTTTCCCATGCAAGACATCCTAAGAAAACAGTGTAAGGTTTGAGGTAGTACTATACCCCAAGAAAAGACATGGCAGTGTCTTTAGATCAATCTTCTTCCTTTTCTTGTCTAGAACATTTATATATGTAGTACAACCAAAAACTCTCAAATGATAGATAGAAGGTTTACAACCAGTCCATACCTCTTCGGTGTCTTATTCTACAAGATCTTCGTGGGTGCCTAGTTGAGTAGATATACTATTGTCTGGACTACTTCTGCCCAATACTAATCCTCCAATTTGGTGGTGGACAAAATACAATGAGCCAACTCCATGATAGTCCTATTGTGTTGCTTGAAAATCCCATTCTATTGGGGCGTGTAGGGTGTAGTCAAATGTTTTAGAATGCCATGTTGCTTCAGGTATGCTAAGAACTTCGATACAAATTCCCCCTTGATCTAAGAAGAGAAGAAGGAGAGGCTTCCGAGACTTCCTGGTGGTTTTCTCGTAAAAGGTTTGGAAATTTTCAAACGCCTCACTCTTCTTTCAGAGGAAATATACCCACATTTTCTTTGAGTAATCATAAATAATGAGCTGGAAGTATACAAAACCTTGGAAGCTAGATAGCAAGGGTCTGCATAGATCGGTGTGTACAACTTGAAGATGCTCCGTAGAATTATAATAACTCTATTTGAATGGACCTATGTGTTGTTTTCCTGCAAGACATCCCGAGCAAACAGGTAAGGAATGGGAGAGTGGAGGAAGCCCTCTTACCATTTCCTTGGCACTGAGCTGATGCAGAGCCCTGACAGAAAGATGACCATATCAAAAGTACCATAGTGCAGTGCACTCCTTTGTTGAAGCAAAGAGAGAAATGTTAGATGAAGTGACCGAATCTAGTGCAAATAGATAGCCCTTCCTAAATGCTCGAGCAATAACTAAGTCTCCCTGGGAAATGATGTAGGACTTGACCCATTTCTGAATAAAGAATTCAACCCTCATTCGATGATCAAGAATCTGACTCATAGACAAGAGATTTGAGGTCAAACCTGGAACATATAGCACCTTTGTGAGTATACATCTTCATGTCCCAAGAGGAATGATGACATCACCAATCCCCGCCACAATATACTCTTGATTATCTGCGATGGTGATCGATCTCCGTGAGACCGATCACGCAGGGAATGGAACAACTTTTTTTGCCATTCATGTGTTTGCTGGCACCTAAATCAATCAACCAGACACTTTCTAATGGCTACAAAGTCTGCGAGACTAGGACAATGTCCGGATGAGTTGTGTCTGGAACCTCTTCATCGGAGGAGGCATCCTGTTGAGTAGCAATATGACCCTTCTACCTTTGATTACGAGCACGCCATTAGGATTTCTTGGAATATCCTTGGCCAAAAGTGCTCTCTTCGCAGATTTCCATACTTGTAACCATTGTAATAACAGTTTGTAGTCGTGTATGTATTTGTGGAGAAAATGTGGCACCATCAATCCACCTTGTTGTTCTACTGCTTCTGGGGTGGCCGTTGTGGTGGCTCGCTGAGAAGGTTGCTGTTGTGGATGCTACTTATGATTTTGGGGGTTGATTGCCCTTTTCAATGCCTGTTTTTATGCTTTTGCCTCGTGATGAGAGCCTTGTCTTCAAAGGCTTCTTGAACATTCTGAATGGTTTCTTCCTGCTGGAGATAATTCACCCGTTTGAAAAACTCACCTCCTATTGAGTGATGGTCAACATGGTGATTAGTGTCTGAAAACGTGAAGGAAGAGCTTGCAAGGTGAGTGGGACTAGAAACTTGTCATCCACCGGTTCACCAAGAGCAAAACTTTCTGCGCATAACTTGGCCACATGCCGCAAGAAGGCTTCAACTGATTCGCCATCATGCATACTCATCATGTGAATCTTTTTCCGAAGATGCAACATCGTAGTCAGATTCTTGGCTTAATAGATGGTACACAATGTAGCCCATGCCATAGAGGAAGTTGTTTCTTCCCAAATGTGAGGTTGAACCTCATTAGAAAGGCTCAGAGTGATAAGCATTAATTCTTTTGCATCGGCCTTTTCATACTTAGCCAATAGATCAGCGTATGTGGGAGGGGCATTCATGCCAGAAATGATCCCCCAAAGATCTTCAAACTGAAGAATCATCCGCATCCAGTTTTCCATGCAGTAAAATTTTTCCCTTTTAGCAATTGGGCATCGACAACAAAATGCGAGGTGCAAACATTTCCAAAAACTCAAAATTGTATTTTATTTATTGATTGTTCAAAAATGGTTACAAATTCTTACTGAAGGAACCTATCACGAAGATGGGCTCTATAAGCTCGTGCAGTGAGACACGGATGCTCCTGTGGGCATTCTACTTCACGTTCATCATCTGCATCATAGTTTTGCTCTAATCCTTCGTGGATTTGGCATGCTTGACAACACACGTAAAACAGAAATAGTCGAACAATCCTTGATGCACCAATTCATCAAATAATACGTTGTCGGTATTCAGCAATTCATTGAGCAAGGAAAAATAGATATCGGTGGTGTCGCTGCCTTGGGTTCTAAAAGGTGACCCAACGAAAGGGTTTCTCATAGCACTCTCGGCATCAGAAATGTGTGACATGTATGTGGTGAGGTTATCTAGATTAGCCTCTCTCGCCAAGCTCTTCATGCTACAGGTTTCACACGGTCTCCAGCCTCCTCGTTGCTTCCACGCAATGTTAATTTTGTAGGCTATGGTTACCATTACTTCAAACAGTGTCTTTCATTAGTGGTTCTTCCTCATGGCTCACCAACACTCCATTCCAAGCTTCTACCGACACAACTCACATAAACCTCCATGCACAGCATAGGACACATGCGGTTCAGGATGCTCATGGTTCGAGACTATGGCTCCTATGTTTCTAAGACAAGTCGCAAGGGCAAAAAAATGAAATGTTTCTTTGTTGATCGTTGCAACTTCCAAGCGCTGGTCCAAAATGCCAAAACAACGGATGCTTCAAAATAGGTCTTTTCTCATTCCTCACACTCTAGCAACTCAGAACTAGAGATCTCCAGGTTTCCATGCACGCTTCTTCTGTCGCTTCACTTTGATTAATTATTTCTGACGAATGAAAATTATCACATTTCCCACGCGGTCTGTAGACAAAACAGATAAAAGTTATATGCGCAGAACACTCAGCAGCTAAGAAAATAAAAAAAAAAGATAGGTTGGGATCTTACGTTGTAGGTGTTGCCCGCCTAGGCTGAGAAAGGAAGAACTCTGATACCAATGATAGCAGGAGATAATGAATTATTTATTCAATGTATTCAATTCAATGTATTAAACAAAAGAGCATAGCCCCAAATATAAAGGCTATGGGAGGAAGGAGGACAGATTATCACTTTGTCCATCAACAAACAATGTATTAAACTAAACTAATGATAAAAGAAACGATATCATGTCTCGGCTCAATTTTTTTAGCGATCCGACCCCACCGATGAAGTAGTGTAGGGAGGAATAGACTGTGCCCTCCAACTTGTAACTACTCCTTTGAGAATGTACAAAGAGATATTTGTACTATCTAGTTTTTAGGTGATTTGACGTCACTAGCTGAAGTAGTGTAGAGATGTTATGGTTATGCCCATATAGAGAGAGGGGCCCCTCTCTCCCCATATAAAGAGAGGAAATCCACTATGTCCTCTAACATTTAATTGCTCCCAGGATGCTAAGGACAACCATGTCTTGTAAGATCCATTATACCGCACGAGGTTTGTAGACTGATCCAAACCCACTAGTTGTGTAACACACAATGCCAAGGAAAAAAATTAAATTGAATCGAACCAATGTACAAGTATTGTGTAGTATGAAAAACCCCAAATGATGCACCCATCTTTGGGGGTGCATGTGATGTCATTAATAGGATATTGTGGCCCTTAAAGAGGAATGACAACATAAATTGCCTTGCAGTGTAAGGGAATGTGCTTGGTAGATACTAAAGCACACACAAACAAGTGGATAAAAAACAAGTGTTAGTATAACTAAGAATACATTTAGAAAACAAGTGTAAGCTACCAAACAATGTAGAAGATGGAATACAAGTCATCATGTAAGAAGGAAATATAAACCGCCAAAGTGGATTGTAAACATGGGGAATCACTCACAATGTTGTAAGATAGTCAAGGTCATAATGGCCACATAGAAACAAACAAACTTGCACACAAAACAAAGGGTAAGGCCTACATACAATATTAAAAAAATAAGCAAGTCAAAACAACAGATAGCCATGGTAACAAGTAATCCTACAAAACAATGTTGGATATGAAGCACCCATTAGCATGTTAGAAACATAAATAGTATGTCAAAAACATATATAGCTAAGTAATTTAAAGTGTTAAGTACAAAATAAAAATATAACCCCTATGACAGATGAATTTGGATGCCCCCAAAAACCATTGTAGGAGTACCATAGGAGGTGAACATCCATGCTACATGTAAGATACATGTATCTATGATCAAAAATAGAAAAGGGTGTGAGCATGAATGTGTGTATGGTAAAAATAAATAAATACAAGAGATCTAGCTAATATGTGTAGTAAGGTGAACATATACAAGTAAATGTCAGCAAGGGTAAAAGAAACCAAGATATGCAACATGTTGTGGATGGATGGAATTGAATTCAAGATGGATAGTATAAGCCACATGCCCCCATGTGAATGGGGATGTATGTAATGAGGTTCATTTAGTTTTCCCCTCTATAGTTAAGAATGAACCATGAATGAGAGTGTGTCATTAGGAAATGGTTGAGTGTGTATGTTATGTCTAACGTGTTGTGATGATTTATTATGTGTGGTGAAGATATACAACCTATATATTATGTGTGTGACACCCTTATAGCCAAAATGTATATCATGAAAAGATGATCGAAGGAGTGATGATTTAACCTAAAGTGTGTATCATTACAATATGAATAGAGGGAGTGGTGATGTATCCTAAAGTGTGTACCACTACTAGATGAAGGAATGGGTGACCATTTATCTTATAGCATATGTCACTAACTTAGGAATTATACATGAGAGAAGTTCAAGTGATGAACGTGTGTGTATGATAAGGTCCATTTGATTGGTAAACCCTTAGTAGTCGAGTATGGACCAAGGAACTAGAGTGTGTCATAGAGTAATGAGTGCATCACGTACAAGTATATGTGCATAGTATATGTGATATGTAAAATATGTAATGTACGGTGTATAGGATGCAACACAAGATGTGTAGATAGACTAATAATGTAGTAATTAGGATGAACAATATGTAACGCTAGGATCATAGATAATAGGAGTATGACATGAGTATGATGTCTAGAATGTGCATGATGAGAGATGTATTGATGCAAAAATGTCAAAATTATTTAGAATAAATGTAGAGTGTATGATGTAATATGTAAAATATACGATGCGATATGTATGAAGATTTGCAATGTGTAGTCTCTAGTTTGTATTATGTGGGGTTTATGTGTAGTATGTCATCAATGTCAGTCAAGTGTGAACTAAAGCACAAGAGTGTGTCATCGGGTAATAGTCTATGTTTTATTTAAGCATAGTATTTCTTAAGATATGTTACATTCAATGGATTTTTGAGTGGTTTGCTTAAAAGGGTGGCATGAGGATAAATTCCTTTGCCAAGTTTGTTAGTGATAATATATGGACCAAGCCAATTGGGCTTGAATTTTCCTTTGAGAGGTGCCTAGAAATTTTTATTCTTTTGATTCTCTTTAAAGAAGAGGTCACCAATGTTAAACTCTATAGAACAAGTTTTGTGATTCTATGCATGTGAGATGTGAGATTGACATGTGCAAAGATGTTCACTTGCATTGACATGACATGAGTACAAAATTTCTAACTCATACATGTGGTTTTAACAAATTTGATTGTCTTTAAGGATTCCTTTAAGAGAGATCCTCAAAGATGGTATTTTGAGCTCAAGTGGGCTAATGGATGCAACACCATAAAGTAAGACAAAAATGGTAGCATTAATTCGTGTGTGAATTCTATTATAATAGGCCCATAGGGAATAGAATAGGTAGTTATGACAATCAAGTACTACTACAATCAATGGTCTTGCATAAGATTTTGACAATGGGTTTTGGTGGCCTCAGCTTGGCCATTTCTTTGTAGATAGTAAGGGGTAGAAAATGATTGATTTTTTTATTTTAGCACAAAACTTTTGAACGTCCTTATTTTTGAAGGAAGACCCATTATTAACGATTATATTCAAAGGCACACCAAAAAGTATGATAATATGCATGGTGAGGAAGTTAGAAATGTATGTGTTAGTGACCATTCACAGGGGATCTTCCTCGATCCATTTAATAAAGTACTCGGTAAGAGCAAAGTAATGATTAATTTATATCCATCTGCAGACTCAAGATTGATCATACAAATGAGGTTAAGTCCCCAAAGGGAGAAAGGACAAGTAGGTGTAATGGGCTAGAGGTCATATGTTGGTACATGATGAATATTACGATGTTATTGACATTTTTCACAACAAATGACATATTCAAGGAAATCTTGTTCCATTGTATACCAATAGTACCCCTAGAATAATAGTATTTGTGACATAGCTTTACTAGAAAAATGACCACCACACATGCTATCATGTATTTGTGAGATGGTAGTGGGTATATCTATGAGTGTGAGGCAATGTAAGAGGTGACCATCAATTGCACACTTAAATAATTATATGCAAAAACTGACATAACGAGTATCCTCACATCATAATGTTATAACCTCATGAAGTTGCAGATTGTCAAGCATAGTCTACTTATATAAGTAATTGTAAATAAGTGAAAACCATTCAGAGTTTTCTTGACTGCACGTTATGGCACAAGCTACAAGAGATAATGTGGAGATAGAAGGTTTTCATAAGTGTGTAATTATTAATGTGGATTTTTCTTCTGTGATGTCTTGTGGGATGAGGGACATAACACTAGACATAACATATGTATGGGGATTATACTTGCGAGTAATAGTAGTAATGGAATAGGACTTGAATGTAGCTAGGAGATATTTGACGACCATGTTATATGGGATTAGGTTCTCCTCTTTTTTCATATGTATCATTTACCTTATTGATGAAAAATTGAGAGTCGCCATATATACATAATTTGTGAATGAGAAGTATTTGGGTGGCAAGTAGGCCTAAAATGAGAGCTTCATAATCTACAATGTTATTTTTACAAGAAAACCATAATCGATATGCAAAGGGGAGTGGGTCACCATGTGGGGTTATGAAGATTATCTCATCTCTAGTACTAGATCGAAAATGAGAGCCATTAAAATATAGTGTCCATGTGTGTGGCTCAACAATATAGGCAATGAAATCATCCCAAAAAGAATTAAAAATGGGTGATGCATTTGAGAGGGTATTGTATCTAATTGGTCTGTTATAACTTGTTCTTTGATGGATTTATGTGGTATAAACCCGAATTAAAACTCAATCGAAGCATAACCCATTGTGCCAAGTGTCCTAAAAGATGTGTGAGAGATAATAATTACTGTACATGATCTAATTTAGTGATAATATATACTTCATTATTTAGGAGATAATGTCATAATTTATCCGCGACAAAACACAGTCAAGACAAAAATATTCAATGTAGCTATAGTTACATTCATAATAAGGTAGGGTACGATTCATAAAATATATCACTCTCTCACGATGCGAATCATCATTTTATACCAGTAGAGAACCTAATGCATGAAACATAGATGAGATATATAATAAAAAAGGTCAATCGAGATAAAGGAGGGACTAAGGTGGGCACATTTAACAAGTAGGCTTTGATATCATTAAATTATTGTTGACATCTCTCATCCTAAATTACTTTATTATCTTTCTTCATCAGCCATGTAAATGGTTGAGTCTTATCGATGAGTTTTCCAATGAATCGTTGAATACCCTAAATTTTTCCTTGTAATGATTGTAATTGATGAATAATTTTGGTGGAGGAATATTGATAATGGCTTTAATTTTTCAAATACCAATCTCAATGCCATATTGGGAGATAATATATCAAAGGAGCTTACCCTTTATGATCGAAAAACACACTTTTTGGGATTTAGATGCACACAATATTGTCATATTCATTTAAATAGTATTCATAGATCCTTTGCATGGGAATAACATCACCTACATTTGGCCAAAATTTCATCTACATAATCTTCAATGATTTTGTGAATATAATCATGGAATATATGTGTCATTTTCCATTGATAAGTAGCTCCTGCATTTTTAGGATCGAAGGGAATAAAAACATAGCAAAACATTTCCCATGGAGTGGTGAAGGATGTCATTTCTTAGTTAGTGTGGTTGATTTTATTATTATTGTAAACTGTAAAGCCATCCATAAAAGAAAATTATCCTTAGGAAAATATTTTTTTAAATCACAGAAAGTAGTGCAACAACGAACCCAACCATTTCATTTCATTACTAGCATGATATTAGATACCCATTCCAGATAATTAACAACATGAATAAACCACCGTCGAGAATATTTTGAACCTCTTCTTTAACTAGAAGTGTTACTTTGGGACTCGTTTTATGAGTTTTACGTTAGACTAGTTTAACACCAAGGTTGAGGAAAATATTTTTCATTGTGACCAATGGGTCAATACGATTTATCACTATACTCCCATTCAAAAATATCATAGAAATCATGAAGTAATTATTTGATATCTTTTTGTTTGGAAGGAGTAAGGGAGGAAGCTAGCAAAATTATGCATGTCTTTTTTATGTACCTATCTTGTATTGAATTGTTTTTAATTATGAAGGGTCGGGTGATATTTGATATATGGTTCAAAGTGGGAATAGTGTCGGGAGGATCAACGTTGTCAGGGGATACATCAGATTCTTCAAAATAAGTCATATTATTGAGAGATGATGGGAGATGTCATTTATGTTTAAAATAAGGAAAATGATCGTAAACACTGATATAACCTAGTAGATAATCATTAGTAGAAAAATTATCTAAGGTAACCAAAGTGGTAGATGCATCATCACTGATGAGTTCAATATGTACTATGGAAAGTGAGGTAGCATGAAAGGTAGTATAAGTATCTGTAGTTGGTAGAGAAGGAGGTTGATACCCTAGCCAAAACTTATGTGACTATGTAGGGAGATCCCAAATTTTTGTGACCCTATGTTCTTATTGATCTAAATTTGTATCAAGGAAACCATAGTGGTCCAATTATTCTTACCCTAACCCATTACTCAAAAATTACTTGAGTAATATCATAGGAAGTGGAAGTATCACTAGATTTCTCAACAAAATTACAATACTCAAAAGGTGAAGGATCAGCTAGCACAACATAAATAGTGCTTTCATGGCAGAATTTAAGTCATGCGTGTAATGTATAGGGGAATTCATGCATAGCATGGATCCAAGGCCATCTAAGAAGGATATTGTAATTAAGGTTATTATGCATGACATGACATGGAATAGTGAATTGTACATGGATGCATAGTGACTAGTAAAATGACAATACCTAATACATTCTTGGGAATGTTATCAAATCCACGAATAGAGATAGAGGAAGGAGCTAGAGATGCTTCTAACATACCAAAATGACAAAGGAAAGTGATGTTTTAAATTTTTAGGCAGATCAATTTTCATCCAAGTAGTGTTTGACAACAACTTTTTAACATAAAATTGAATATATAAGGAAGGGTCATGTTGTAGTATCACTTGAGGAATTAAGTCATCGATTTTGAAATTTATTTGATCCTCATTAAGGGATAGAGCAAAAGTGAACTTATGGTATACATATTTGGGTGAAATGTGAGGAGGAATATAATTAGTAGCTAAGTACTTTTAAGCTTATTGATACAATCAAGGTGATTTTGTAGATAAGTGTGAATAGATATATTCATGATGAGAAAACCCTAAGATGATAACCATTAAGTGACGGTTCTATAAGCATGAAGATCAAGTATGGGTTCACCAAAATTATTAACTAAAATATATAATATTTTAGAATTAATGAAAGAAGTACAATAATGTAATAAATAATGAAAATGACCCAAACAACTAAGAAAGTAGAAATGTAAAACCCTAGAGTGCAAAGAGAGTTAAAAAGAACTCATCTGATTCGATGAGCTTGTTAGAACGTGTTGTGAAGATGTTTAGAGAAATAGGAGGACCAAAAACTATGATGATGTCTAGAAAAGTGCAAATATGGGTAATGTAAGTGGACTTGGGTTCTTGAGAGATGATTAGGCGCTTGTGGGCACACTAGTCTATGCGGGAGGTCTAGAAACCAGATTATTAGGGTTGCGAGGTTGCGTAAAACCTTTGGTGTCTATCGTACCAATATTTTTGAGTTGCGTTGTATGTCACCGATAATCCTTGATGAAGAAGATACCTACAAAACCCCAAAAAGCATCAAACCGTAAAAAAAAAAAATACAAATGAAGGGGTTAAACTATCCTCGGTGGCTAAAATTGTGGACTTACTAACTAAGCACTACACTACTTCTCGGACCTGATGTAGTTACGTGTGTGTGTGTGCAATCATGCCCTAGGTGCTATTGTGTTAGTTGCACTTTGTGAAAGTAGCAAGCAATAACTATGTGTAGAAATGTAATAAAATGGTGGATGGAATAGAAAAAACTTCCCTCATATCTAGTGTGATTTAGATGAACCATCCTTAACCCTAGTAATGATGCTAGATGTATGAAAATGGAGCCTTGGATGGATGAAACCTTAGGTGGTGATAGTCTTGAATAATGCTTGGTCCATCATTACGGTCTCATAAATTTATATTTACATGGTTCTCTTGTTCTAATTTCGTAATCATCCCCGAAAAGGATAACCACAAAAATATAGAATGCTCAAATGGCTAGAAAGTTCCCAAAAGATAGCAGTAAAGTGGGAAAAGGACTAGGGCATGCCGGTGGGAGTAGGGCACTTGTGAGTGCCCCAAAGTACTAGCCTTGGCACCCCATTCAAATCTAAAAAGATGTAAAACAACCAAAATAGACTAGGCATGTATGTGTAAGACGTCGTTAGTAACGACATAAAGCAATGTAAAATGGACAAAGACGAGGGTTAATTAGTACTTTCTTTAGTCAAAACCATATGAATAGTAGTATGGGAATAAGACTAAATAATACCCAAAGTATGTGATTTTATGTCTACGAGATGCCATGGTAGATTTAGTATAGAGAAGAAGGTCTAGTTTATCCTCTAACCTTTAATTGCTCCCTAATAAAACACCACTATAGATGATATGTATCAACACACGTGCAAAGACAATCTACCCTGTAAAAGTTGTGTATGGAGTTTTATAGACTGTGTTGAACCCATTCAGTGTGTAACTACCTGCGGTTATAGGCACTCCAATAAAGTAATGGCTATACTAAGGACCCAAGTCTTATTTTGAACCCTAAATTGTGTTATATTGTATTAGGAATGTGTTATGTATACTTTTCATGTAGACTACAAAAAGTGGGTTACAAACATGGGACATCACTTATTATGTTGCATGAAAATCTAGGCCGTAGTGGCCGTAAAAACCAAGTGTGCACATAACGAAATGGAAAATCCTGTAAACAATGGAAAATAATGACAAGAAAGTACAAACAATCTAATGAGATAACCATGGTGGAAAATAACCCTACAAAACAAATGTTGCACATGAAGCACCCGTTAGCATGTTATAAACATAAAATGTATGTCAAAGTGTGTATAATTGATAAATTAGTGTGTTGTGAAATAAAATGATACGATAAAACATGTAGTGTACAAAATTGGATGCCTCTAAGAACCACTATAGGACTAGTACTAGGAATTATGCTAAACATCCATGTTGCATGTAATGGACCTGTATTCTCTTTGATCACAACTATAAAGTAAGTGAAAAAGCATGTGTGTATGATAAAGATAATGACATACAAGATATCTCTCTAACATGTGTAACAAAGTATACATGTAGAAGTAAATGCGAGAAAGGGTAAAAGAAACCAAGATATGAAGTATATAATGGATGGATGGAATAAAATGTAGACTGAATGATATGAGACACATTCCCCCTAAGAATATATAATTGTATGTAGTGAGGTTCATTTTTTTATGCCCCCGAAACAGTAAAAAATGAACCATAAATGTTAGTGCTCCATTGGGAAATGGTGAAACTATGTGTTGTATGCGAGGGTGATGTGATCAATGTATAGTGATGACATACGATATAGAGATGAATTGAGTGTGATGGTGTATCCTAATTATATATCACAACAAGATGACTAAAGGAGTGATGATTTATCCTAAAGCATATATCACTAAATGATGATCATAAAAGTGTTGATGATGCTAGAGTAAGTGATGATGTAGCCTACGACGTATATCACTAATTTATGAATGTCGCATCAAAATAGGATTGAATGATTGAATATGTGAGTGTGATGAATTCCATTTGTGATCTATGCGATCAACAGTCTACTATGGAGCATGAGACTAGAGTGTGTCATAGGGTAGTGAATGCAAAAAGTAAAATTAGATGTGTAATATGTGTCTAGTAGGTGTAGTGTAATCTATGATTTATAGGATGTAATGCAAAATGTGTAGAGGACATAGGTGTAAAATATGTAGGATGTATGAAATACAAAGTATGAGTAATGCATGATATATTTTGGATGTATGATGTAATATGGTGTATAAAAAAAGATGTTGGATGCATGATGATGTGTAGTCTGTAGTGCATAGTGTCTATCATGTAGTGTTTAAGGCTCATGAACATATAGGATGCCCTCATCAATCAAGTGTGAACCAAAGCACAAGAGTTTTTCATCGTGAAATGTCTCTGCTAACGTGTAGATGAATATTCCTATGCTAGGATTTTGATGTATGATGATGTGAGTATGGGATGTATTTTGATGCTAGGGTGTGTGAATTCCATGCCCCCAAGTGTGTGTATGGCAAAAAGAACAATCAAGTAATGTCATCTAGGAGGTCATGAGTGGCATGATCAAACCCAAATGGTGATGCATGAGAAATTTGATAATCGATAGTGTCGGGTTAGTCACGTAATGATCCATTGAGGAATAAGTTGTACATTCCCATAGCATATTCCTCATCAAGAAAGGAGGTAATGTAATTCCATGTGCATACCAGAGGGTGAGATTATATGCATATCCTAGAAAGAAAGTGTTTTAAATAAATATATGACCAAAGGGAATAAGAAATGAGATATCAATATGGTTAGGGTCTAATGTACCCCTATAGAAGTAAGCCAAGACTACCCTAATGTGATTTAAGTAGAGGGAGGAGTGCATGCAGGGTAGACTATGAGATGGAATACATGTAGATTATAAGCAACAGTGATAGTGATGAATCCATAACATAGATGAGGATCATGAGTTGGAAGATAAATATCCTCAAAATTTAAACTGATTCAAGTCAAATCCTCATGTGAACATATAGTTACATTGCAAGAAGTTTCAAATGGAATATGCTCCCAATACAAATCATTTATGAAAAATGTGCATGTGAATGTTGGGTGAGTTGGTTGAGATGGTGCATGTGAAGGTACAGGGGATAGATTGATGTCTTTAGACTAGATGGATCTCCAATAAATAATCATAGCAGTAGTAGTAGTGGGTGGAGGCGGTGGTGTGGAAGAAATTGTTTCTATAACATAAATACAACCTTTAAGTGATGGCGGATGAGGTGGTTCATCCATAGGTTGAGGGTCATAAATATTATCATTTCATGGAGTAGGAAGAATGGTATGAGGATCACAGTCACAATATTTAAATGGGTATTAGTCATAAAAGATAGTGTATTCGATGCCTTCCTATATGAATTTGAAGCAATGATGTAATGTAGAGGAAACAACTTGCATGGCATGAAGCCATGGTCTACCAAGTAAAAAATTATATGAGACTGGAAATTTGATGACAAAGAATACAATGTTAAGGATATTTGACCCTACAATAATAAGGAGAGTGATGTGACCTATGCATGGACATAAAAAACCATCATATGATCGAAGTGAAAGACATGAGGGACTAAAATTAGTGGTGGAAAGTCCTATATTTTGAATGAATGACATAGGAAATAGGTTCATTTCAAATCTATTGTCAATTAAAGTAAGCTTGACACCCACATTATAAATTTGAATCATGATGTACAGTTTTGGGTCATTTTCAAAGAATTAAGCTCATATAGAGGGTTAGATGGGAATGCAATATGTTGAGAAATATCATCAACAAATGATATATATACTAAGTATGGATACATATTAGTAGGAATACGAGTAGTAGCGAGGAGATGTTGGACTCTATGTCATAAATCAAGATTTCAAAGAAAGAATTCATTAATTTATATGCATATTATTACAAGATTTTATAATGAAAAATCAAATGAAAGAAAAAATCGAGATCCTAAGAGCACGAAGATCGAGTTCAGTTCACCAAACTCATTATGATAAAATGTAATAACCTAGCCTAATCTAATGCAAGTTTACATTAAATAATGAATAAATAAATACAGAAATAACCCAAGTGAAATAATAAATGAGATATAGAAATCCTAAAGTGCAAAGACGGTTTGAAAATCCTTCTCGATTCCCAATGATTTTGGACTATCTCATAGTGATGACCGGCTAAACATAAATGGAGAAACATTACACAAAATCCCTGAAAGTTACATATCCGAGTGATTTGGATGAGGCGGGGTTTGTGGAGAAGGATGGAGGCACCCAGGGCACTCTGGTCTACTTTTAGGATGCCTTGGTATACGTAGGAGGTCTAAAATTCAATTTCACATGGTTGTTAGATATTTTCACTTGTTCAATTCTTGTTGCGTGTGTGTTTCACCTAGTTCAATGATTTCATCATAAACTTGCAATAAAGGAATCACCTATAAAACCACATATAAATCATCAAACCCTAAAAAGAAATATGTAAATGAAGAGGTTAGAATATTCTCAATTCTTCTACAATGGTGTAATTACAATTTGTGTGTTGGACTACATCTGAAAACAAATGTAGTTTTGTGTGTGTGTGTGTGTGTGGAATTTTCACCTAGGTTTCTCTATTTCCTATCGCAATTGAAGTAGAAAGAAAGTAGCTAGATGTAAAATGTAAATAACGTGTGCATGGAATAGAATAAACTCCCCTCCTATAAAGTTTGATGTAGATGAACTAGTCTTTATCCCTTTTGATGGAGCTAGATGGATGTAAATGGACTAATGGAATCCTTGATGGATGTAACCTTAGGTGGTGATAATTAGTGCTTAGTGCTTGGTCCCTTATTATGATCACATAACTTTATATTTATATGGTTCCCTCACTTTAATTTCATAATTAACCCTGAAAAGGTTGGCCAACAATAAGATAATATTCCCAAATGGCAAGAAAGGACCCAAAAAGTGAGAGTAAAGTGTAAAGAGTATGTGGGGACCCAGAGGGAACTAGCAATCCTGGAACTTACATCTTATCTAGGTGCCCCATTCGAGAAAATGTAAAAATGAAGTATGAAAAGATCAACTGGGTTGGTGAAAGTGCAAGATCGAAAGTAACAATAGAAAGCAACAAAAGATGTCCAAAAGACATGGGTTAGTTACTAATTTTATTATTTAGTAGCCAAGTGAATAGTAGTATGTATTCGAGACTAGATAACTACCCAAAGTGCATGATTTTGTGTCTATATTAATATTTTGCCGTCACTCATTGGAGTGATAGCTGCTAATACCACTATATCTTTTGATAACTCCCACTTTTCGTCATTGTACATATCAATTATAAGTTCATCGACGTTCCATGATAGACAATGGATCAAACATAAATTTCATCTCATCCCACACCTTTGATCATCTCAAGCTCCCTAATTTTATTTTCACCCAATCTCCTACCATCCATCATGCCTTCAATGATGTTGTTTCCCCAATTTGGGTACATTCATTCTTCCTATCCGCGTCAGATAAAAAATCCACCATGATTTATTCTTTATCATAGAAGGATATTTTTAATACAATGTCTTACTCAACCGACTATGGATCTATGCCCTATGTTGTGTTCCTTCCACCCTCCATCGTAGCATCAAGTATGAGCATGAAGGAAATATATCATAATTCTCCTACGCAGAAACTCCCCCATTCAAAGCATGTCATATGAATTATCAACCTAATAAATTTCTTCTTCATAAACAAAATTCTTCTAAGGTATACACCAGATCACTTGTCTCTATATTTAAACTTCCCAATGATGAATTTATTGACAATGTGATGTAATACCTTTATTGGGGAAGTACCACCTCCTCACCCTCAATCGACTTAGTAGATGGTAGACCTGATAAAATACCAATGTACTAACCTAATGTCAAAGATATCATCTCTTTTCAATAACCTCATCTTCAAACCATTCTCATCTATAGTGGCATCAACCGCCCTTGTTCTCGAATTGATACTCAACCATACACCAATCCTTATACCACCATGTTTGACGTTATTTACAAAAATCTCTTTTCATATACTTACTTGCATAGTTGCGAATGGAAATGATTTGATATGGGATGTTATGAACATGGGATCCATGACCTCATCATCAATTAATCTCGTAAGCCTTATGAGAAGTTTGGGTTGGGTTTTAAGGAGCAATATATTGAATATCTCACAAATTTTTCATCCTCATCTCTCATGAACATCCATATCGATTCTTCTCCATCAAAAAAACCTATGGATAAGTATGATACCACATCCATTTCCTCCATATTTTTTAATAACCATCATCAGCTTGGGAACAATTACTTATCAATGTGAAAGCTGAAACTAGGTGCTTTCTATTCAATTTCCTAATATGGTAGAGGAAGATTCCTTTACCATTAACATTATTCAATGAAATAATGACAACTCCATAATTTCCTATATAGGGGCATAAAATTTCTATCTTCAAAATACCTTACCTCCGCAGACAGATCTATTCTTCTCAACAAATCCATCATCAACATCAACATTGGGACTATACAAGAGCCCGACATCCTCAAAGTAGGTCAATCCCTTTATCCTCAAGATCTTGAGTACTCCACCTCCTTCCTCTCTAAGAATAGGTAATCCTTTTCATGTTCATATATTGACATTCCAGGTCTTGATCCTTATATTTTTGTTCACAATATCATCACTTTCCTTAAAGCTAAGATGGTTAAGTGAAGCTTTCTTTGCATGTATCCTAATGTTGACCATTTGTAAAAGAGGAGTTATAATGCCTTCTTTCATTCGACTTCATCATCCCTATAAACTATCCATAATGGGTCTCTAATACCATTCATGTTTCCAAAGCCTACAATAATCTTTGTATCTAGATTAATTTTTCAGGATACAAATCTTGCTTTCCCTAAATATGACTTTCCTCTTCCCAACATTGATCAACTTGTTGACGTCATGGATGGTCATGAGATGCTTTCTCTTATGGATGGTTTATATGGGTACAATAAGATTCATATCACACCAAAAGACTAGAAAAATACTTCTTCAATCACTCCTTGGCTGACCTTATCTTATTGTGACATGCGCTTTTTTTAAAAATATGGGAACTACCTATTCTTTGCACCATGGCCTAAATCATTCATGATCTTATCCAAAATACTATAGAGGACTATGTTGATGATCTCTTTGGTAAATCAAAGTATCAAAGTGATCATATTTCCATCCTTGAAGTCCTCTTGAATTTATTATTCAATATGTCCTTCATCTAAATCCAACCAAGTGTGTGATTGGATTTCTAACACAAAAAATTCTTGGATTTATCATTTTTATTATGGGTATTGAAGTTGACCCCCCGCAAAAATCAAATACATGATTGATATTTTGTCTCCTTTTAATCTAAAGTAGCTTACAAGTCTTTAAGGACAACTTTAATCTATTTATTGTTTCATCTTCTAATCCTCTCACCATCTTCTTTGTAAAGACGTTGAATTTCATCGGGATGAGAAATTTTAAAAATCCTTTGATTATCCCAAGAAATATATTTTATCCTAACCTCCGCTTGCACCTCCACATGAAGGATGTCATTTATATCTCTATATCTCCACTTGCCTATCATTCTTTAGGTGCCATGTTGTCACACTTGTGATAACAAAAGGAACAGTCTTGTATCACATCATTTGCACTCTTCACAAATATGAGACCCAATATGGTAAAGCTGAAAAGATTTGTTGCACCATATTATTTCCCACCTCTAAACTCCATCATTATCTTGTTAATCATAAAACCTCCATCATCACTAGATTTCATCCTCTTAAAACCATGCATTCTCATTCTTATCATAATGACTGCATCACTTGATGGATCATGTTCATAAGCGAGTTTTACCTCGGGATATCACTAATCAACTAGTTGAAGCCCCTCTTTCGATAATAATCCTTCTTATGAACAATTTCCAAATGATTCCATCATCAACATCAATCATGAGTATTCTCTCTTAAGCATGACACTTTTATTTTATATATTTAAGTATTGACAAGGGGAGGGGTTGGTGTTATCACCATCCTCCAATGGATACTCTTATCACCAAGTGATTAGAATCTTGTCTTCGAATGTACTAATGACATGGCTGAGTATGAAATCCTCATCTTGGGTCTTGAAACCCTTTGTCATGATTAACGTCCAAATTATTTATATCTATGGTGAATCTCATCTCATCATCAGCCAACTAAATGGAGCATATAAATGTAAAAAATAGATCCTTAAAAAAAATAAGGACATCTTCAATTTTATGTTGAGGGTTTTGAATTATACACCATTCAAACCATTCCTCACTCATCTAATTTTTTTCACAAGATGGATGACATCTCTTACATATTTGATCTCATGGGTAACAGAGGAATCCAAGCTTTTTTTTATTGTTTATCATCTTGATCAACCATCTCATGTCCACAAGATTTCTTGCATCAATCATGTTGACAATAATCCATCAGACATTTGATATTCTCGAGATCTTTCAATATTTATCTTGTTCTAATATCCCTTCTAATTTATCAAAAAATGGTATGAAATTCTTTCTTTAATGTGCTAACCAATATTTCATCCTTGACAACATCCTCTATAAGCACGACCTTGATGGATTTTATCTTTGTTTCCATAAGTCTCATCAATCTACTCGCATTATCCAATAATTCCAAAACAAGTATCTATGGTGGTCATTTTTGTGGCTTGGCCATTTCCAAGAACATTCTTCACATGGATCATTATTGGCCTTCTCTCAATTAATACTACGATAATATGTTAATAAATGCGTCAAATGCCAACAAACTTCCAATCTCATCTACATTCCTAGCTAGACCCTCAAACCAGCTCGGGATCTTTGGCATTTCTCATAGTGGGGACTTGAACTCATTGGCCTCATTCACTTGCATTTCTTTTAATGCCATCATGCCACCATCACCGTTTATGAATGATTCACCAAATGGGTGGAATCCATTCCACTTACATCCACTAAAGCTAAAAAATTATCAATTTTTTCTATCATCATATCATCTATCGCTTCAATGTTCCCCATAAAATCATCATGGACAACGTAAATTCCTTCATAAAAATATCTCAAGAAGATTTGTGACTCTTCCAATATAAAACTTATCTTCTCTTCTACTTACTATCCTTAAGATAATAGTTAGGATGAATCCACTAACAAAATTCTCTACAATATCCTTTTCAAGACTATTGATAGATCAGGTCATAATTAGCATCATCATCTCCCATTTTCTCTTTCGGTCTATCCGACTAGAGTCTCCGCACCTCTATGAGTGTTACTCCTTTCTCTATTGTCTATGGATCTAAATATGTTCTTCTTCTTGAATCCCAAATCCCATCTTTATGTATCTCCCTCTATGAATTTGTCTCTAATGAGGATTATCATCAAGAGCATCTAACACAACTATAATTGTTAGATTATTGTCACTTAGATTCTCTTCAACATCATAATGTTTATCAAGAACGTATAAAACGTGCCTATAAAAAACATCTTAAGGAACACGACTTTAACATTGGTGACCTTTTCTTAAAATAAATTCAATGTCACTACTCTATA